>JANAVB010040620.1:7561940-8008774 GCA_029216955.1 Iris pallida
TTGTCTTTTCTGCACCATCAAATTATTCTGACTGTTGTCCGATTAGAGAATTTGTATTTCTAGCGGCTTTCTATTTTCAGAAATCTCTTATCACAGCCAGAAAGGATAGATTTTCTATAAAATTTTACTTGATTTTTCCTAGAACTTATTAGGACCATATCAAACTCTATTGGCTCAATCTTTTTCTTGTTTCAACCTTGGTACGTTGCATATATATATAATAATATTTTATTTATTTATTTGTTTATTTATTATTATTATTATTATTTTTATTTTTGTTATATATTTTGGAAGCTATAGATAGTTGTGGTTAGCTTTATATATTAAATAGTTGATATACATCTTGTGGGTGACCATATGCATATAGTTGATAGCTATATGCGGGAGGGAAACATAGATTGTTACTTATCTCATTCCTTGTAAGGGATCCTTGGGATTAATATTAGATAGCTAAAGGGTAGAAAAGGTAGAAGAATACCTTGAGTAAGCTAGCCTTGAGGGAGTGGTATACCTAGCTTGTGACTTATTTGGAATAGAATCATTAGTAGTGCTCGCTATCGTCTAAACCTCATTCAAAAATGATGGTATTTGACGATTTTGAATTTTATTCTTAAAGGAAGAGTTATTGAAGATAAAGGAAGACGTAGGTAGAATTAGCGAGGAAAGTATAGGATTTCATAATGTTCTCCCATGGAAGAAGTGAATTTGGATAATATATATAAACATGTGAATATAATGACCAAGTAAAGAAACACTTGACGAAGATCAACTTTTATGGTTAGATGACTACTATACCTAGAAGGGACGGATATAGCTATGGAAGGAATAACACGAGCAATGGAATGATAGGTTCTAGAGAAGGAATAAGCAGAGAGGAATAGAGATAAGACCATTGGCATACAACGATGCATAAAAAATTGATTTAGGTGATTTATGATTCCATATATATATTTAGTTTTAATACCTTGACAGATATCTTAGTTTTATGTAGATACCGAAAGTTCAGCTAGTTAGAGATTGGTTTTGCATGGTATTAATAAGATAGTTATCTTGTAAGTCTTTTTCCTGCATATCTTATCTTCTGCCCGTTGAAATTGTAAAACGATATTCTTTCTATTTCCTTTGATCATCACTCGGCCCTCAATGGAAATATCATACTCGATTACATTCCTATCATAGTTATATTATTCTAATCATCTTTGCTATCCTACTATCATACAACTTTTTATCTTTCCTGAGTCACAAACCCTTGTACCCTATTCCAATCTGATTTGACATTTTAGACCCTCACCTCAAAAGATTCTATTACTTTCTGCCTTCTTAATAAACTGTTGACATTCGCTTCTTTCTTGCCTTTTCTGTTTTACGAGACCTCATTTAATTTTTTCCTATTTTATGATCATAATTGTACCTAAATTTTCTCGTGCCTAAAATGATTTTTGATCACAACAACAATCCAACCCTATCTCAGATCATATCATGATAATTCTGATCGTGCCGATATTTTATCAATGTACCTAGTGATCATGCCTAAAATCCGATCGTGCCTGATGATTTAAATTCTATGATTGATCAAGGTTAAGTGATTTTGATTGTACCCCGGCCCTTATCTTTGAAATTTCGAGGACAAAATTTTGTAAGGAGGGAAGGTTGTAAAACCCTGATTCTAAATTGGTTAATTGAATTATGAATTACAAAAAATCTGTTTGACATTTAAATTATATTAGTGTAATTTAGTTAATAATAGTTATTGTTATTAGCAATATTTTTACTAGATTTATTAATTACATTTTAGTTATTTCGAAATTATTGTTATTGGGTTATGTTTTTTGTTTGGACCCAAACCCAGCCAATCTTCCTGAACCCATCATTTATTTCCAAAGTCTAAAATTCTTCCTATAAAAAAAAGAAAAAGAAAAGAGAAAACAAAAACCCAACCCATCTCAGCCTCACCTCTTACCCGAATCCCCATGACCTTTTCCCTAACTTTTTCTCCATATTCTCAGTCTCCCCTCAAATCGCTTTCTCCTCTCTCTTAAAACCACCACCAGAACCCCATTCTTCTCCTTACTCTCTCCTCCTCTTCACATTAACTACCACCATCACCATCTTCTCTTTACAGAGAAGAAAATTCTCTTCCCAACTCCAAACCCCTTCCGGCCTACCACCGCACCCTCTCGCGACGCCGACCCGCGTCCGACCCCCGATCTGTCCGCGATCGTGGTGCCTAACCCCGCGGCCGATCGACGACCGCTAGTGACCCTCCATGCGCCTTTCCGATCACCCTAACCGCGACCGCCCGCCGTCCAGCCCACTCACTGGCGCACCCCGCGTCCGATCCGTGGCCAACTCCCTTGTCGGTGCACCCCTCCCCGTAGGCCCGCTCGCTCGGCCGATCTCCTCCGGCCGACCCCCCCGCGTCGAATCCTGCTGTCCCCTCCGTGGCAGACCGCCTCCGCGATGCCCTACCGGCGTCCAACTTTCGCGCCAGACCCGCGGCCCAAGCCGCTGTCCGCACTTCCAGTGCTGTCCCGAACCGATCCGCGTAGATATTTTCCTATTTCTATTTTACATCTGAAAGCTCTAGCCAAGCAATTGAGGTATAATCCAGTGTTCCTGTATCCCTCCCATAGTTAGTCGGTGATGACGCAGTCCCAACCCGTTACGGGGATCGGTATTTTATATTGTTGCGTTAGAGGATACGCGGTTTCGTTGGTTACGTCGTGGCGTAATTTCTCTTTGGCACTGTGCGCTATGGATTTTTTTTTGGGTCTGGGTATTATTTTGTGTATTATGGTTTAATCCCTTGGGCTGGTTATTGCTTGGAATTTATGTACTGTGTGTTTGTATCTTAGGCTATGACTTGCCTTGGTGGCTTTGGAGATTTGTATTTGGGAGGTGTGGTTTTGAGTGCCGTTTAGTATTTTGGGTTGTTGTTGGTGTGGGTTTTGTACCGCCTATGTGGCTAGGTCATCCTAGTTACAAAGGAGGTACTGCCCAAATTTTTGAAAATGTATTTAAAAATGATATTTTATAAGTTCAGTAATTTTTGTATATCAAAACCTATTTCTAAAACCCTTGTCCTTGCAAATGGTTTCATTGGTTTTGATTTTGTTAAAGTGTTGGTTGGTTAGTTTCTGTATCCCCTGTAGGCGACGACCGTATCGGTCGGATGAGCCTCGGTGACATGCAAGCGCTACAGGATTTCTTGTACGTTGAGGCGTTAGCCAGCAACATGAGATTGCATGACCCAGTCTGAGACGCCCCATTTTTCTATAAATTATATTTTATTATATTTTATTTTAGAACTAGTTACTGGCCTCTAGCATTTTAGGTGCAGGGCCTCGGCCTTCTGATTGGACCGTTTTACGGCACTCAGAGCTCGCCTCAGCCTTATTAATTTAATTAATTAAATTGTTGTAGGGCATAAGCCCAGCTTTTCTTTTATTTTCTATGGCCCTGTAATTGTGTAGCTTAGGTTTTCTATTTTATTTTCTGGTTATTGTTTGCATAGCTAGGCGCATAATTAAATTGGATATTAATTATTTTTGTATAAAATTAATAAGGATTTCACACATTAAATAAAATAAATACCGACTACTAATAAATTAATAAATTCATGTTTTTCCATTTAAAGAAATTTAGTTTTATATATATTATTAAAATATAAAATTTTGTCAATAAATCGGTAGTTGCTATCTTCGCCAACTAAACCAGTAACAGGCTTATCCAATTAAATGACAACAAATGTAGCTCGCGACGTTAGACAGTTTTCGGTAGATTAATTAATAACTCAAAACTTGACTAGGGTTTGTTTCTAGAAATTTCAACTAAGCACACCTAAATATGGTTTCCTCTATGGTTCTAAGTCAGGGTGCTCAACTGTAGGGTTTTGAGGACGTATTTGACTTTCTCCCCGGGTACCGACATCCTGTTCCAGTCATTAACAAAGGCAAGTTACGGTTATGCTATCTTATATTTTAATTAGTAATTGTCAAGTTGCATGTTTAAACCACATTGCTACACGAAACCCTCTCCTACGGTTCAAATATTGATTGATATTGATTGTGTGGATATTGGAGGAATAGTATAGCGTTTCTGACCAATACCCCTCATATTGCATATTGTTATTGTGCGAGCTTACCCCTCTTACACACGGGGATAAGCCGTATCGCGTCGCTAGGGTGCTATTGTACAACCCAATCCGGTCATAGACGTTACATATTCAAATCATATTATTTCAAGTATTAAATTGTTAAATTGCTGGAAATTATTGTTTCAACTGTTTAGCTTGCACTTTTTCGTTATTATTTGAAATATGAGGTACATACTCGTACTTACTCCTTTCCTGACTGGATACCCCCCAATAGGTGATATTGATGACGCTGAGCTATTGTACAATAGCTATTATGATCTTGTGCTATACCCTACGGTGTTACCAGAGTCTCCCTTGTAGGATGCGGATACTGAGGCCGAAGAGCCGGCCGTTTAGCTAGTTGCTATTTTCTTATTTTCTAGTTTCATTATGTTGGAGATTGTAGACTTTTAGTTTCAGTGTTTATTTCAGTATTTTTCTTTCCAGTTGTATTTCTCTTTGTTGAATAAAAGTTTTAAATATTTGTAAATTCGTGTTGTGACAAATGTATAGATGTTGTTGAGATTACCCTGCAAATAGAAATAGCTTATTGTCGCCGTCTCACAACGGTGCAGGCTGGGCATGATCCGATTCGACCCAACAATTTGGGATCGGGTCGTGACAATATCAAAGGTACTTCAGTCAGTCGGTGAGTATTGTCTTTGTATTTATTTACTGTTTTCCTTTGTTTAGTTTTATTTTGTCGTTCTGTATTTATTTTTCAAATCATATATTTAAAGGCTAACCTCTGTTGTATAGTCATTTTCGTTTATTGAAACTACATTCAGAAAATTGTACTCGTTCTATTCCTGACTGGAAACTAACATTTTTTAGGTTAGCCATGGCTTCACTTAGCATTGGGAGTTACGAGTGTACTTGCAGACAAAAACCTAGAGATTAGCTAGATAGATGAGTTGTAATCATTTTAATATTTGTAAGAGTTTATATTTTTCTGCAAATATAAAACTTATGGATATTGTAAATTAAATTAATTTTGTGAATGAACATTATTTGTGATTTTGAGCATTACGGCTATACAACGTTCTACCGTCGACACTGCAATGTATGTTGGCTTGGACATGCATTCGTATCCCGAAAAGCGGGTGCGGGTCGTGACAAGAGATCTTAGATCTAGTTTAAGTACAAAATTATTTTACTGGGTTGGGTTCCCAACCTAAGTGGAAAATACCCTATAGTGCAACAAGCGCCATCCTATGTCCGAAAAGCTCAAAAGTGCATCGATCGCCATATATTGGAACACATATGGTAAACAAATATATGATTGAATTCCCATCTTTAACTTTGATCATATATTTATGATTGGATCTTTCATATATTGACTTTCCATATAATTGAACTTTCAATTTATGGCAAACAAATTATTATTGGATTTCCATTAAATATATGATTGATATATATATATATATTAGACTTTTTATATTTATTGGGCATCTATTTTTTAATATATCATAACCCTAATCCATGCAATGGTTTACAAAATGTGGATAAATGCAAGTTGATAAATAATAGAGAAGAAAAAAATAGCAAGAGTGCTTTGTAACACTGAGAAGAGAAATGAGAGATCTACTACATTTTTGAAAAATGATTGTTTTAGGTAATTTTATTTTTCATCATCTTGGTTCTTCGTGTGTTAGTGATTGTTTTTCGATTCCAAGGAGTTGTAGTGATCCATGTTGGATCGGTAAGGAGCTTATAGAGGGTATATGTCACGACCCTCACTCGGATATGCGGACACGAGTACGTGGGCCATGCCCAGCCTACACCGTAGTATTCGTGGCAGAACGCTTCTAGTACAGAATAAAAATATTTCAACATCTATATGATCCACTATATCAACATGTACTCAAATCACAGAGGATGATATGAATAATAAAAAGGATAGCAATAACACTAAATCACCAAGTATCTATAATGATGATACATATCAAGAATAATGTCCGAGATAAATTCGATAAACATAAAAATAGAGAATATGGCCTAGTGCTCTCCAGAGGTCAACTCGCGGTCAATGGTACATCAAGATCTATCTCAGCTAACATCATCATGTAGCCCAAGAATGTAGGGCATAACTCCTAAAAATATGGTTATTTAGTTAGGATTAGAGCGAAGTACATAAACTAACAATAGTTCTATTAAATTGACAAAATCTATAAATAACAGTAAGCAATAAAAATACATGATGGATAAGAAATACTGAACAGTGAGAAAGTAGAAAACATATGTAAGCATTTTATAGTAACTATGAACTATAAGTAATCATGAGTACGAATGTATTAGCATGTAATTAATATCTAGAATAAGCATGTAATACTAAACAGTGCCTTGAGACATTAGTTTATTAAGTGATCATCTTGGGACAAGATCAGGATATTCCATATGACCGGCTATGCACAAGTATAATAATAGATCATGCCGACCATACATGGAAAGTTATGCACAAGTAATATAAGATCAGGCTATACCATGCGTTAGGTGAGGGGGAGCTATGCACAAATAGTTTTGGGTATAATCACATAATCTACTAATATCTCCCCATCTCCCGACTAGTATAGTTGATCCAACCATGGTACGTTATGACACGGGATTCTCTTAGAGGGTAACTAATCCCCTTTGGAATTGGTGTCCGTACACGAGATTTGGTCAACGGCACAGTTCCACAGCGAGGCAGAACGAATCTCGTAGATGAGGGCAGATCTGGCAGCAAGAGACAGTGACGACTCCAGATCCAGGTGAAGTGGCGTTGGACAGATCTCCGACGGTGGTCGTGGTGCTGTACGGTGGCAGAGGGAGGTGGTGGCAGTCGATGCGATCGAGCGCAGTCAGGTAAGTGATGGTTAGGTGAGATGGTGGCCATGTCTATTGTGTGGATGGGAGAGGAAAATGGTAGTAGTGTCTTGGCCAGGCTAGACAAGGGTTAGCCGGTGGCGGGTTGTTGGTGTTGGGAGCTGGTAGGCGATGCCGAGCCGATGGTCGGGCTCTAGTGGTTGGAGGCGATGGTATGACAGGGTGGATAGGGGCGATAACGATGGTGAGGTCGATGATGATGGTGTTGGGTAGGTGGCGTTGGAAGGATGGGAGTGGTGGTATGGCGGTCGGACAAGGTGTTGGTCGGGGTGGCGGTTGACTAGAGTAGGTGGCAAGATTTGTATGGCGGCGATGGGGCTATCCGCTAGATATTAGGTATAGGTGTGTGAGTGTTTGCTTTATCGGGTCTGTTCGACACAAATGTATGGTACAACTAGAGGGTTGTAGTTTTCAGTATGTCAGATACGGAATGGGTTAAATAATCTAAAAATGATGGAAGGAAATGGGATGGACATGAACATGATGCACGGACACTTGGAATGTATTAAGGAATGGTGTGGTTGAAGAATGAGAAAAGCCCACTATATGTAGGTGAAGGCATGCTCCCAAGCATGTGAGAAGAAGCTTCTAAGAAGCTCTTCCATGAATTGGGCCAATAGCCCAATAATAATCAAGCCAAAACAATAAATCCATTTATATGAAAATACGGGTCTAAATATTAAAATTTGGCCCAACCACAATTTATTATAAAAGTGGCTCAACCCCTTTCACAAATAAAATTCAAACTAATAATTTATTATACGAAAAGTCATATGTAATGGATTGAAGCCCATGCATAAATAAAACTTCAAAAATAGAATAATTTTATTTACTAGGCTATATAAGCCCAAAAATTAAATGAATCTCATAACACCGCTTCGTAAAAAAACCAATAATCCGATAATCATAAATATAAAAAATTCTATAGCATATTGCGATTATAAAATATATTTCATACAACTAATTACAGAAAATCAAAATTCATAATATTTAAAGATTTAGGATATTTTGGAAAATAATTTTTTTAAAAAATTCAGGAGAATATCAAAATTCGGTTAAAGGAGGTTACAGTATAATCTTTTTTCATCAGTGGAGACTTTTTAGTGTTAGACTTCGATCGTCCCGTAATTTTTTTGGCAAAAGTTTTCCACGTCAAAAATTCTGTATGTCCGCAATTTGGTTCCTTGTGATTTTGGCATTGTAAGCCCCCTTATTTTTGGAATTTAATTTTTAATTTTTTATTTATTTTATATGGATATTTTAAATATTAAAGTCAATAATGACTATACTAGTAGTTTACGTAGCTTTGATTTTTGAAGCACACCCAATTCCATATTTGAATTTCAAGGCACTTTCTCCTTCAATTTGATATTTCAAGTCTCATCCAAATTTTTTTTCTAACGTTCTTTTTACTTCGCACAACTTTGGATCAACTTAGGCCATTTAATCATTTATTGTAATTCTAGGCCAAACTTCCAATTTGATTTCGGGACCTGACATATATCGAAGTCGTATGATGCAATATATAACTTTGAAACATTTTGAGTCTACCATGCACATGCCTAGGGTGTACCACCCAATAAAGTTTCTATGTGCTTCTTATTTGTAAATGGCACATGAGATTCATTAAATTGATTTTCGGGTCCAATTTGACTAAAAATACTACCCGAACCCGAACCTAGTCAAGCCTACTAGTTAGAGCCAAACTAAGACTACCAAAACCAAGTAGACATATATTTAGACAATTTTTACAGATTAAGTTGCAGCCATGTGCAATATATTATCAATCTTTGACTTGGTCAAACAACTCTCTAAAATAGAAACCTATTACCATTTGTTATGTTTGGAAGGCCAAATCATATCCAAATTAGTTCAAACCAAAGCTCGAACCCTTGTAATATAAATACCTATCAACCCTTAACCATCCCCCTATCTCATAACCACCCACTACGCACAAAAACTCCCAACCCTAGCGGCCAAGCCTTGTGGCCGACCTCCCATAGCCGGACACCCCTTCTACCAAAAATCTAATTTTTCTCTCAATTTTTGCGCCAACCACCAGCACTTTTGCGATCGCCTAAAAGTTCCCTTCCACCCTAGCAACTGTAGGAGCAATCTTGCGGTCGTTAGAGAGGTGTAGGACATGCGACTTGGGCCGAAACTCCGCCGAATCGAAGTCTGAAACATCACATCAGGTTAGTCGACTTGTAAACCAGGTTTCATCTACCTTTTCTCATCTGATCCACCTCAAACCAAAAGTAAGAGTTACCTTTATGTGTCGACTCCAATCTCTGCTTGCTGGATCACAAAGTTCCAAGTGTTTTGCCTGTGGCGTCGATTCTATACAGGGTGTACAAAACAGATGAGTTCTGTTTCAAGACATTTTTTACCTATCTAAGTTCAGTTTTGATCCTTCTAATATTTTGATTCAGAATCTATATGTCGAGAGATTTCCAATGCATATCTATTTGTTAGGTTTTCAATTCGTTTGCTATTTTTAAACATTTATGACATTTGATATATCACTGAACTCCAAAAATTCTGTCTTCTTTGTGTTAAAAAGTGCCAATACTTCATAATACTTTATTAAACTATTTGTTGTACAAAATTTAACGTTATAAATACTATTTTAGCTAGTTTCTAGAATTTTTACAAAATTTAATAATTTTAATTAATTATTATTTTGAGACAAAATTAATAGGACGAATTGTGGTATCCGTGTGTAGTATTGACATAGGACCTCTTATGAAAGAGTTCCACCATTGAAAATGAATTTTGGTAATATATAGGTATTTATAAATTACTTCTAGAATTTAAATATATTATTTTTATTATAGTTATAAATTATTTATGAGAGGAGTTGGTACTTGTAAATTAAATATAGTGTCATATTAACGTTATGGCAACTAGTAAACGTAGATGCTAAATATAATCTATATATGGAATGATGGTATATAATATTAAATATATTGTATTATTATAGGTGAGCTTGGAAGGTTGACCAGGACACCGGAGTTGGTCAGGCCTAACCGCAGACAGTAGTTACAGGCAAGTGTGCCTTGCCGTGGTTACATATTGTTCTATTACTTTCTTGTTGTTCATTTTGATTAGAATAATATGATGTAGGGACGTCGATACTTAGTGTCTATTTCATAGACGGGTATCGATGTCATGATGATAATACCAAGTATTGAGATTAGGCATTACGTGCATACCGACTTGTCCATTGACACGATTGACCATATGACACCGATAAATTCATGATGCGAGGTTTACGTGACTATTCATAGTATTGACCTCGTATTAGAATTCTAGATTTTTCATCATTATTGCTATTACTATCGAGATGACTATACAGACTTGACATTGCTAGATTCTAGACATGGGGTTGTAGAGAACTTGACTACAATATCAAACCTATTATCGAGTGGCCCGTTGTTTAGTGACCTTTAGCTCTATAGCAGAGTAGAGGATTATCACTGCTGAGAATTGATTGTCCTTAGATCCATGACATGTTACTGGAGACCATATTCTGCTGAGGTGCTTGTGAGCCTTAGTGAAAGGGGTCTGGTATTCTAGAAAAGTTTTTCACTTGTATAACACATAGATGGAGACAGTAGATTCCCTTAGTTCATATTTCTATATCTGTATCTTGGCATATATATTATGCACCTTCCTAGTCCCCTGAGGACCTGGCTATTTCCCATGCTTAGACGAAGCTGAAGACTACCTAGAGGTTTATGGTTTAGGAGCTGAGATTAGAGACATACCGGTACATGAGGACGATATAGTTCCAGAGGATTTCTTATGATCATGTCATTTACATATTTAGACTTGCTACATTATTTTTTTTCATTTTATCAGACTTGTAGTTGATTGTTACTTGTTCTTTCTCTGTAGTTTCAGGGATGTTATACCCACATAGGCATTATTAGTTTTACTGCTGGATATTTGAGATTATTTTATTATTGGACTTGATAACTTTGTGGACTCTGTGGATGTGATTAGATATATGCCTGTGGCTGTGTTGTGTTTCTGGGATGTTATCATGACTTATAGCATAAGTATTTTGCTAATGGGCTTGTTGTGTGGTCTGGCCCATTGGTGAAGTGCCGCTGGCATGTATTCGTATTTCTAGTCTTGTTTATTTTGGGACTTGGATGTTACATATTTTTATCGTGGCCCATGCAGGTCTACATTAAATTACTTCAGTTACGTTATTGTACCGACGCGAGCCTACAATTAGAATAGGAAATAGGATCAAATCCACATGCTTGATACCTTCCTTGACTTCATTTCAAACTCTCACTTTACTGTTTGATTTGAATTCATTTTGATTATGTTCTACCATAATCCTTATTTATTCTTGCTAACAAGACAGATCTTCATAGGGGACGTATCTTTCCCTTATTATCACATCAGAAAAGCGGAGGCATAGTACTAGAAGTCATAAGTGCAGTTGGAGTCTTCGTGAATTGTACGAAGTCATAGTGATACCTAGGATAGCCGTATTATTACGAGCCTGCAACTGATTGAGGGATAGGACTTGAGGATATATCCAGAAACAAGATTATAGACTTTTTTCAGACTCTTCAGCGTGATTGCTTTCATGTTATCCTCTTTCTCAACATGATTGCTTTTGTGTTCTTCCTTACTCGAGATTTCACTAAACCCTTCCTTGTTGACTTCTTGAGTAATTCTTTTCATTCTTTTCTGCTAAGTTGTTGCAAAGTGCCTTATGGATTGGTCCAAGGAAAAGTTTAAGAAATTTTATTTATCCTTGTATTACGTATGTAGCGAGAGAAATACTGGCGAGGCAGGACTTCAGATAACGGCATCATGGCTACATATGTTTCTCTAATTCTACTTAAACCATATCCTATGAATGTTAATCTCTTCTCTTATATTTTTAAAAAGGTAATTAAACAACATTTTATAGATTTGGCCAAGATAAGCTAAAGAACCTATATTATTTGGCATGACAGATGTGTATTGCAGTCATCCGTCGTATTATAGAACAATAAAGTTATTTACAGACAGATGCACACTAGCGTGGTAGTAACTTTACGTTACATAATCACGGAGATATATGGTTTTTGAGTCTTACCTAGACTACGTCGTATGCATCTAACTTGGCCTCATACCGTTCTTGGAAATAATATGACAAAACTTCCTTCTTTGCTTGACCCTTCCGTTGTTTGAAGTTGGTATATAGGTTTGTTTGACTAGGTTTAGGTTCCTGTTACCTTCTATTTATTAAATGACTTAAATAGTTAAACCTTATAGTTATATTATAGAATATAATTAAGCTGGATTATTGGTGTGATTGTGTTGCTGGGTAGAAAAGGGGTAAGTCTCTTAGAGATGGATCCTATTGAGATTATGAGTTGAGTATAAATGCCAAGATATTAGATGCATAGAGCCTATTAGGAGAAATTGCTAGAAGTGAACTGGTGGGTACCATTGAATTGGATGATAACACTATACCTACGATAGAATGGTACAACTAATGGTATTAGAATTCTTCTACAATAAATACTTTAATCCCTCTTTCTTCCTAGCTTATTTACGAGAAGCATCTTAGAGTTGTATTGGGAGTATTGAGTAAGGATAATAGTATGCCAAGCTCAGTAAGTGTGACTTTTGCTTAAACAAGGTCTCATTTCTAGGCTATATCGTTTCTGGAGAAGGACTTTCAGTGGATCCGAAGAAGATAGATACTGTGGAGTCTTGGCCGGCACTAAAATCTGTTACAGAAGTTAGAAGTTTTTCTCTGACTTATCGAGTATTACGCAGGTTTGTAGAGAGTTTCCCACAGATTGCAGAGTCAACGACACGGTTGACGCACAAGGATCAGGAGTTTCAATGAGCAGAAGATTGTAAGAAGGCTTTTAAGAATTCAAGAAGAGGTTGACCTCAGCACCTATTTAGACACTTTCTTCTTGATCGGGAGGTTTTGATGCATACAGTGATGCTTCAGGTATTGGACTTGGATGTGTTTTGATGCAACACAGAAATGTCATCGCCTACGCATTACGACAGCTGAGGGTACATGAGAAGAATTATCCTACTCTTGATCTAGAGTTAGCAGCAGTGATCTTTGCATTGAAGCTATGGAGGCATTATTTGTACGGAGTGCGAGTGGATATATTTATGGATCATGAGAGCTTGATGTACATCTTAACACAAAAGGAGTTGAATATGAGACATGTGTTGGTTGGAGCTCATGACATACTATGATATACATTTGTAGTACCATCTTGGCAAGGCGAACGTAGTAGGCGGACGCTTTGAGTAGGAAGTCTACTGTATTTTTCTTGACATCTCAGCCACAATTATTGAAGAATCTTCAGAAGCTTGGAGTAGAAGTCATTTTTCCAGGACAACAAGGAGTACTTGCCAATTTAGAAGTGCAGTCGATGCTCGTAGATGGGATCAAGGTAGCTTTGCCTACAGATACAAGATTTTGAAGACTTCGAAAGAGGATAGAGGCTGGAGAGCAAGCAGGACTTCGTATCCATAGGGATGGAACATTAAGGTGTAACTCCCTAAACTCGTTTTGTATACTTTTGAATTATTTCTTAAATTTTTTATTTTCGGAGAAAAGTATTATTTTTTAAAATTGGGTTTTGAATAACAAATATGATTTTAAAACAAGTAGTAATGTTTTAATTAATTCTTTATTATTACTTGTTAATTTTATTTAGTTAATTTTAATCCTGATTATTTATTAATCATGAATTTTAATTATTAATTTACTAATCCTGGTTATTAATAATTAGTCATGATTATTAGTTAATTCTGTTAGCTTTAATTATTATTAATTAATCCTAATTTTATTATTAATTATTAATTCAGATTTATTTTAACTATAATTAATATTAATGATGATTAATTCTAATGAATTATTTTGATTATTATTTACGGATTGGATTTATTTTAACTAGTAGGTTTCCATTACGCCTACAAAGCCTTGGGCTTGGCCTTTGGATCGTGGGCTTTAGCCTATATTTTCTAAGAAGAGCAATTAGTTCAATTTTTAACTAATTTTTGATTACTAATTGTTTGTTAACTAATTACTGTAATTAGTTAGTGAGTTAACTAGGCTGTTAGCAGTTAGTTATTATTTTTTATTAATTGCCCTAGATCTATTACAAATTACAGACTCTGCCACTCAGGATGACTTAGAGCACACATTACCATTTTAATATAAATATGGGGGTATTCTTCAGTTATTTTATTATTCTATTATATTTTTCTGATACCACCAGTTCTGTTCACTGACATATTGTCACCATTACTGTTATCTGCCCTTGCTCAACTGAACGCTATCAGTGGACTTCGTTAGACCTCACCGGAGATTGCCATGACCATCGTCGCTTGGAGCTATCATCACTGTGCAACGACGCGACCTCGCAAGAGTTCGCCACCACCAGATCTGGACTACTGAGTCCAGATCTATAGTTCATTACTAGAGATCTCACCGTCTTACGACACCGTCCGCCAACATGCACCATCGCATCACCACCAGAGTTTCACCATAAGAGAGATCCTGCCGCCAAGGACCACTCGACTTCGCCGTGACTTCACCGAAGACACCGGGTCAGCTATTAGGAAGCCAAGATCCGCCACCGCAGTTGCAACACAAGATCGCCGGTGAGCCTCTAACCAATTTGTTCTCTGTCTCTTTCCCTTACCTCCTACTTCGTGACGCTGACATCATGCAAACCCCTTTGACAGTGTTTTCCCCACCCTGACAGATCTACCGCAGCACCATGCAGTTAAGTTTGTCCTCATGGATGGCAACGGAAGCTGACTCACCGCCGAGGAGTCACAAACCGACCATACTTCAGATCTCAACCTCGCCGACGTCACCTTGAAGATTGGGCCTGGACGTTGAATCTCGTGCCACCACTTTGAAACTCGTATCATCGTCTCAAAATTTATGCTGCCCTTTCGAGAGCCGAACCGCTACCTCGGAGACAATGCCACTTCTCTCAAACCGAGCCACCTTCTAAGATTAGGCCACGCTGTCCCTCGAGAGCTACGTCAGTAACGATCTAACCGCTCAAGCCGTCGATCACTGCCACCCAGTCGATCGTGGTGAGCTCCTTCATCTTCTTATTCTTCTTCTTTCTCATTCTCTTCTTGCTAGGGTTACCGTAGGGATGGGTATAGGGGTTTGGTTTCTGTACGTGTGTTTGTCTGACCATGTGGGCTGAGTGAGAGAGTATAAGAGGTATTGGAAATGGGAGATTCGAAGCTAGGGCTGGGGTTTCCTCGACCACCTAGTAAGAAAGAAGTAGAATTAGGGTTTTAGAGTGTGTTTGGAGATGACTCTTCTTATAGGAGTGTTGGAGAGAGAGAGAGAAAGAGTGAAGAAATGTAGCTAGGGTTAGGGTTCTAAAGGGATTACAGAAGAAAGATGGAGCTAGGGTTTGCTCTAGAGCTGGGTAAGAATGGGGTTTGAGAGTGTGGCGAGAGGAAGAAGAAGATGAGTTATTAGGTTTTTTTTGTTGCATTGGGGTAGAATAGGGGGGAAGAGAGAGAAAGGTTTGTGCGTGCGTGTATTTTAGGGTTAGGTCTTAGGGCGGGTCGGGTCTAGAAGAGTAAGCTGTAGGCTTGATGAGTTGGTTTGTTAGTTTCTAGATTTGGATATTAATAGTAGTAATAATAAAATAGGCCAGGGCGGATATTGTGCTGAGGTGAATAAACAGCAACAGTAGAAAAATTAGGTTTAGCCACTGGAGTGGACTACTAGAAAAGAGAGAGAAAAGATTACAAAATAGCAGTGGGCAGGCTAGGTTAGTGGGGGCTTGTGGGTTGGGCCAGTATACAGAAATGGGTGTTTGGTTAAATTTCAGATTGATTTGGGTTGATGTTGTTGCAATATTACTAGTGTAGTTGTTATTTTTGTTAACCTTCTTTAACAATTTAGTTTATTTAATGTGCATGATTAAGTTTATATTTTCTAAGTATTATTTTGTTAAGTATTTTCGAATGAATTATTTGCCTATAACCAATACTTTTACTAAAAGTATTTAGATTCCTATTTACTAACTACATATTGGAATGTTAATCTTTATATAAATAATTAGCTAGAATATTAATGAGTAAATTGTTAGTAAGTTATTTGGACTCTAATTATTTTCTAAATAGTAATATATTTTCTCTTGCTAATTATATATGTAGTTAACTAGAAAATGTATTATTATTAAATAGTTAGTTTTGATTGATAAATAGCTAGTATATAATAATTAGTTTAAAAGTTAGCAATTTAGCTAGTGAGATGCCTTTACTTTAGAACCTAACCAATTTATACATATGCTAGGTGGGCATAGTGATTTCTACGTTTCCATCACTGGTATTCAAGAGCAAGGCAACTACTTCTTTGGTTTTGACTCATTACTTCATGTCACGTTCTTTTCATATTGGACACATTATTACACGATATGGTCTTGTACTCTAGTTCATGTTCTTTACTTGTATATGGTGGAGGTGAAATACTATAGATACAGGACCAAAGCCCAACTTAGGACTCATGTGAATAGCTTAAGTCTTACATCGTGCACGCGGGACTCTAAGCCCTACCATTACTTGCTTTCTTGATTTTTCTCCAGCCGGTCACATATTCTAGTTGCTATTTCAAATCACATGTCAGGATCTTTTGCTGCATGTTTCATGTTCAGTTTAGATTATCCATTTACAGTCCATGTTCATCCTGTTTCCTTGTTTTTTATTGGTTTACATGTTGCACTTGTTTTATTATGTAGATTGTAATTTGCTCCGCTCCTGACTGGATATGTAGCAAGTGAACTTAAGGATCTTGTCCAACCTTTATGGGCCAGAGCCCGAGACCTTAGCTGAGCAGGATGGAGCTGTGATACAGGACTTAGGAGCTAAAGGGATTAAGCTTTAGTTTTCTTTCTTAGATTTTTTTAGTTGATTGTTTACTTTGGATATTGTATTGAGGATTTCATGGTTGTCTCTTTTATTCTTGTTACCGGATTTGTCTCGGAAATGATTATTTATTTTAAAGTTGTAATAATGACTAGTAATGTAGTGATTCTCTGAGAGGTATAGATGTTGTGATGTTTTACTTTCATGATTATAATTGGAGTTTTTCTTAGATTTTTACAGCTTACTATGTTGTGTCTTCAACGTAGGCTAGGCGTGTCCGATTCCCATTCGATTATTCGGAGGAAGATCGTGACATATTTTTAGTGGTGACCCATGTAGGTCTCATCTTAATTGTATTTAGGCTATAGAGTACCATTAGGAACCTGCTAGACTAAGAAAAACTTATCACAGCATAGGAAATCAGAGAAAATGGTTATGGTTATTATTACTAATATTTGGTTATACTTATTATTGCTAATTTTCTTATTATTTTCTAGGACACAAAAATCAACCCTTTTTTATATTACAGAATGGTCACGACACGGAACACCGGGACCACTGAACCCCTTGCACTCGAGGTACTAGAGCTTCTACCACTTCCTCCGCTTCCTCAGACTATCAATCTCGACAGTCCTCAGCTGATGGAGATCTTCCAAAAGTTGATCAAATCCCAGAGCGATCAGGCAGCTCGATTCAGAGCCACCGTTATAGATGCACTTCGATCCAGGAAGTCTCCATCAGCTCCACCAGTACCTCCTACGAAGCAAGGGACTGCTAAAGATTTCAAGAATCTCAAGCCCCCAGACTTCGAAGGAACGGATGGAATTCCCTACGCGGATGAATGGCTAGAGAACGTAGAGAGGCTGCTGAAGATCGCCTGCATTCCCGAGGACCTTTAGGTCGAGGCAGCTAGAATGCAGCCATATGACATCGCCAGAGCGTTGTTCAAAGAGGATCCCCATCTAGCCGCTCACCAACTTCTCTGGGCAGACTTTAAGAGTCTGTTCAATGAGAAGTTCTTCCTGTAGGTCGCCCGAGACAAGCTTCAGAGCCACTTCAAGTCCCTGCAGCATGGCAGCATGACCATGGATGAGTATAATTCAGAGTTTAGCAAACTAAGCTGCTTTGAAGCAAACTTGGCGAGAAACCCACAGGAGAGTGCCTGGAGTTTCAAGAAAGGACTTGCTCAAGAGATTCGCCAGGCAGTTACCTTTTGCATGGTGACGACTTATGTAGACATCCTCAAAGTTACACAAGGAGTTGAGAAGGATATTAAGCCCGAGAAGGACATTTAGCTGCAGACCAAGAGGGACAAAGACGAAGGCGCAAGCAGCAGCCAGGGCCCACCAAAGCGACACAACCAGGAAAAGTCACTTCCACCCCAGTCATCGAAGCAAATCCAGACAACAACCACTTGCGCTTTCTGCCATCATCCAGGACATCACTTCGATGAGTGCCGCAAGAGATTGGGACAATGCTTGTTTTGTGAATCATCTGCCCACCTGATGAAGGATTGTCAGCAGACCGCTGATCGCATCGCCCAAGGACGGGCACATGGAGCACTAGGATCTTAGTAGAGGGACCCACCTCTTCAGACTCTGCAGCCACAGAAAGTACTGTCGTAGGGACGAGCCTACATTATGACAGCTGAAGAAGTGGAGACCATTCCAATTTTGGATGAGTACTGAAGACCGGAGGCATTTCTCACACGGTTGGAGAACACCGTAGATTGCTACTTTCCTTTAGATTTTCATTTAGCATCTAGACTTTTCTAAAAATTGCTTGTTTCCTATTCGAGGCTTATTTCTAAAGTTTCATTGTCTTACTGGTAGTTTCTTAGTACCTAAAAACTCATTGTTTGATCTTTTGTTGTGTCATAGTTCCAAATAAATTGTTTAGTCTTTTGTTGTTTCTGAGTACGTAATAACTCCTTGCTAGATCTTTTGTTCATATACACCACAACCCTTGAAATTTTGTGGACAAATTTTTTCTAGGAGGGTAGATTTGTAACTCCCTAAACCCGTTTTGTATACTTTTAATTTATTTCTTGAATTTTTTATTTTTGGAAAAAAGTATTATTTAACAAATCTAATTTTAAACCAAGTAGTTCTGTTTTAATTAATTCTTTATTATTACTTGTTAATTTTATTAAGTTAATTTTAATCCTGATTATTAATTAATCCTGAATTTTAATTATTAATTTACTAATCCTAGTTATTGATAATTAGTCCTGATTATTAGTTGATTCTATTAGCTTTAATTATTATTAATTAATCCTAATTTTATTATTAATGACTAATTTAGATTTATTTTAATCATCATTAATATTAACGAATGATTAATTCTAATGAATTATTTTCATTATTATTTATGGATTGGATTTATTTTAACTAATGGGTTTCTATTAAGCCTACCAAAGCCTTGGGCTCGGGCTTTATATTGTTTTCTAAGAAGAGAAATTAGTTCAGTTTTTAACTAATTCTAGATTACTAATTATTTGTTGACTAATTACTGTAATTAGTTAGTGGGTTAGTTGGGCAAGTAGTTAGTTATTATTTTTCAGTAATAGCCCTAGATCTATTAAAAATTACAGACCCTGCCACTCAGGTTGACTTCGAGCACACACTACTATTTTAATATAAATATTGGGGTGTTCCCCAGTTATTTTATTATTCTATTATATTTTTCTGACACTACTAGTTTTGTTCACTGACACTATCACAATCACTGTTCTCTGCCTCTGCCTGTCTCTTGGAACTATCATCACTGTGCCACTACCTAATTTTGCCGGAGTTCGTCACCACTAGATCTGGACTGCTGAGTCCAGATCCGTGGTTCATTACCGAAGATCTCACTACCGAGCGCCACCGTCCGCCACCGCGCACCGTCGCATCACCTTCAGAGTTTCACCATGAGACAGATCTCACTACCAAGGACCACTTGACTTCGCCGTGACTTCAACGGAGACACTGGATCTGCCACTAGGAAGCCAAGATCCGCTACCGCAAAAGCACAACAAGATCGCCGGTGAGCCTCTGACCGATTTGTTCTCTGTTTCTTTCTCTCACCTCCTTCTTCTTGATGCCGACATCATACAAACCCCATTGAAAGTGTCTTCCCCACCTCGACAGATCCACCGTAGCACCATGCAGTTGAGTGAGTCCTTATCGATGGCACCGGAGTCCGACTCACTGTCGAAGAGCCACAATCCGCCTCACCATAGTTCAGATGTCGACCTCGCCGACGTCTCCTTGATGATCGGGCCTGGACGTTGAAGCTCATGCCACCGCTTCGAAACTCGTACCATCTTCTTAAAATTTGTGATGTCATTTGTAGAGTCAAACTGCCACCTCGGAGAGCCACGCAACAGCGTCGATCTGACCGCTCGAGCCGTAGACCTTGCCACCGAGCCGATCGAGATGAGCTCATGTATCTTCTCCTTCTAGTTCTTTCTTCTTTTCTTCTTGCATCGAAGCTAGGGTTGGAGTTTCCTCAACCGCCGAGTAATGAAGAAGTAGAATTAGGGTTTCAGAATGTGTTTAGAGAGGACTCTTCTTGTACGGCGCTAGTGAGAGTAAAAAAACGAAGCTAGGGTTAGGGTTCTAAAGGGATTGGAGGAGAAAGATAAAGCTAGGGTTTGCTCTGAAGATGGAAAATAATAGGGTTTAAGAGTGTGGCGAGAGAAAGAAGAAGGTGAGTGATTATGTTTTTTATTGTGGCTGGGATAAAATAGGAGAAAGAGAGAAAGGTTTGTGCGTGCGTGTGTTTTAGGATTAGGTCTTACAATCGGCCGGGTCTAGAAGAGTAAGTTGTGGTCTTGATGGTTTGGGGTATTAGTTTTTAGATTTGTATATTAATAGCAGTAATAATTAATAAAATAGGCCAGGGCAAATATTGGGCTGAGGAGAATAAACAGCAACAGTTGAAAAATTATATTTGGCTACTGAGTGGGCTGCTAGAAAAAAAGGAGGACATTTTTTAGAACAGCAATGGGTTGGCTGGTCAGTGAGGGCTTTTGGGTTGGGCCCGTATACAGAAATAGGTGTTTGGTTAAATTTTAAGTTGAGTTGATGTTATTTCTATATTATTAGTGTAGTTGTTATTTTTGTTAACCTTTTTTAACAATTTAGTTTATTTAATGTGCATGATCAAGTCTATATTTTCTAAGTATTATTTTGTTAAGTATTTTTGAATGAATTATTTGTCTATAACCAATACTTTTATTAAAAGTATTTAGGTTCGTATTTACTAACTACATATTGGAATATTACATTCTTACTAATATTTATATAAATAATTAGCGAGAATATTAATAATTAAATTGTTAGTGAGTTATTTAGACTATAATTATTTTCTAAATAGTAACATATTTTTCTCTTGCTAATTATATATGTAGTTAACTAAAATATGTATTACTATTAAATAGTTAGTATTGATTGATAAATAGCTAGTATATAATTACTAGTTTGATAGTTAGAACTTTAGCTAGTGAGATGCCTTTATTTTCGAACATAACAAACTTGTACATATGCTAGGTGGACATAGAGTTTTTAATTTTCCATCACTGATATTCCAGAGCAAGGCAAGTACTTCTATAGTTTTGACTCATTTACTTTATGTCACGTTCTTTTCTTATTGGATACATTGTTACATGATATGGTCTTGTACTCTGGTTCATGTTCTTTACTTGTATTCGGGGAGGGAAAATACTACAAATATGTGACCAAAGCCCAACACAGGACTCATGTGAATTGCTTAGGTCTCGCGTCGTGCACTCAAAACTCTAAGTCGTACCGTTACTTGTTCTTTCATGACCTTTCCCCAGCCGAACACATATTCTAGTAGCTATTTTAAATCACTTGTCAGGATCTTTAGCTACATGTTTCATGTTTAGTTCAGATTATGCATTTACAGTCCATGTTCATCATGTTGTCTTGTTCTTTACTGGTTCACATGCTGTACTTGTTTTATTACTGTAGATTGTACTTTGCTCCGCTCACGACTGGATATGTTACATGTGAACTTGAAGATCTTGTCCAACCTTTATGGGCCAGAGCCCGGGACCTTAGCTGAGCATGATGGAGTTGTGATACTGGACTTAGAAGCTGCAAGAATTTAGCTTTAGTTTCCTTTCTTAGAATTGTTTAGTTGATTCTTTACTTTGGATATTGTATTGTGTATTTCATAGTTGTCTCTTTTATTCTTGTTACCGGACTTGTCTTCGGTATGATTATTTCTTTTAAAGTTGTAATAATGACTAGTAGAATAGTGATTCTCTGGGACATATAGATGCTGTGATGTTTTACGTTCATGACTGTACTTGGAGTTTTCTTTAGATTTTTACAGCTTACTATGTTGTGTCTTTCAACATAGGCTGGGCGTGTCGGATTTGTATCCGATTATTCGAGATAGGGTCGTGACATAAGGTGCGAGAGTCACCTATATGTTCCGAATGGAGAGTTGAGGCAGGAATTGATGGATGAAGCGCATAATTTTATTTATTCTATTTATCCCGGGAGTACTAAGATGTATCGGGACTTGAAGCAGTACTATTGGTGGCAGGGTATGAAGATGGAGATTACACGTTTTGTAGCTAAGTGTTTCGTCTGTCATCAGGTGAAGGCAGAACATTAGAGGACCGCAGATATGTTACAACCGCTTTTTATCCCTGAGTAGAAGTGGAAGCATATTAAGATGGATTTTATTACCGGATTTTCGTGGAGTCCTAGTAAGAAGGATGCTGTTTGGGTGATTATGGATAGACTCGCTAAGTCGGCACATTTCTTGCCGTTCAAAGTGGGTCAGTCCACCGAGATATCAGTTGACTTGTACATGAGGCAAATTATGAAAGTTCATGGGGGTACCAGTTAGTACAGTCTCGGACAAGGATTCTAAATTCATATCATATTTCTGGTAGAGTATACAAGAGAGCTTGGGTATGAGACTCAAGTTTAGCATGGCTTATCATCCAAAGATGGATGGTCAGTCGGAGCGCACTATTCAAATCCTAGAAGACATGTTGAGAGCATGTATGTTGGACTTTAGAGGTTTTTGAGAGGAGCACTTACAGATGGTAAAATTCTTCTACAATAATAGTTACCAAGCTAGTATACAAATAGCACCATAAGAAGTACTGTATGGGGGAAGTGTAGTCACCAGTATGTTGGAGCGATATTGGAGAGTGACAAATACTTGGACCAGATCTTGTGATGCAGACAGTCGAAAAAGTGAAGCAGATTCAGAGTCATCTTCAAGCAGCACAAGACCGACAAAAGCATTGGGACGATACACATTGTCGACCATTGAAATTCAAGGAGGGAGAGTATGTACTTCTAAGGATTTTACCGACTCGGTCACCATTAGATTCGGGAGTAAAGAAAAGTTGAGTTTAAGGTATATTGGACCGTTCGATATCATTGAGCGTGTAGGAGATGTGGCATATTATCTTGCTTTACCCCCATCACTAGAGGGAGTGCATGATGTGTTCCATGTCTCACAGTTGACGAGGTATGTGACTGATCCCAGTCATGTGGTCGATCACTCTGAGACTATGGTCGATCACTTTGAGATTACAATGGGACCAAGTTTATCATACGAGAAATAGCCGGTAGGTATCTTGGATACGAGTGAGAAGATGCATAGAGGGCAGACTATTAGACTGGTTCGAGTTGTATGGAGGTACCATTCTCTAGATAATCTACTTGGGAGTGGGAAGATTCCATACGTGAGCGATATCCACACCTATTCATGGATTCCAGCAAGAATTAGTTAATTATTCTTATATTATATAGGGTTATTTTAATTTCGAGGACGAAATTTTCTAAGGTGCGTAGGTTGTAAGCACCATAATTTTTTGAATTTATTTTTAATTATTTTATTTATTTTATATGGATATTTGAAATATTAAAGTTAATAATGACTATATTAGTAGTTTACCGTAGCTTTGATTTTTGAAGCACAACAAATATCGTTTTCTCAAATCTAATTCCATATTTGAATGATAGACACGTCCAACTTCAATTTAATATATTATGTCACATCCAAATTTGTTTTCCAACATTTTTTTGACTTCGCACAACTTCGGGCCAACTTAGGCCGTTTGATCATTTATCATAATTCTAGGCCCAAGTTCTAATTTGATTTCGGAACTTGACATAGATCAAAGCCGTATGATCCAATATATAGTTTTGATCCATTTTGTGTCTACGATGCACATGTCTAGGGTGTACCATCCAAATCGAGTTCCGGTGTGCTACTTATTTGCAAATGGCACATGAAACTCATTAAATAAAGTTTTTGGTCCAATTTGACTAAAAATACTACTCAGACCCAAACCTAGTCAACACTACTAGTTATAGAGCTAAACTAAGACTACCAAAACCAAGTAGACATATATTTAGGATATTTTTAGAGATTAAATTGCAGCCATGTTGTGGACACACATAAAAAAGAAGAAGAAATGTTATCTTTTCTTATTGGCCCAAGGCACCACAAATCGAGTACACCTCAGAGATCCTGTGCTGAGGATCCTCGAGTACAAAAAGAATTCTGGGGAATGGGATGATGGAGATCAAGCGACAGTTGCTCCTTTACATCGTTGACACTCCGATTACAAAAGTAGGAGAAAACCTAAGAAAATTGCTAACTCTTGGCTCACTGGCAAGAAGGGCATCAATTTAGCTCTTGAAATGCTCTTCGTTCTGTCCTTTGAAGAGTTATGAGACCCCCTTTTTATAGTCTTTTTCGTGCTAGAATGATGTTATGTGCCCATATAAGAAAATACACTATTTTTTATGTGGGCGCATAGTCCTGCTTTGGGCGCATAGAGTGTAGGCGTATACAGACTGCGTGATCGTGGGTTGATCGTGGGGTTGACATGGTCGCATGCTTCAGTGCATGACTGTTCGTAGAGACTGACGTGGCCACATGCTTCGGTGCACGATTGATCGTGGGTTTGACCGAGTCGGGGGCTATCCTGGCTTGGGCGCATAGCATGAAACAGGGCTATGTGCACCCTTCTGGAGGAGTTTAGAGTGGGCGCATAGGGGATGTATGCCATCAACATGGGCGCATAACTTGCTCTGGTGACTTGGGTGCATGTGGGCTATCTTGGCTTCGGCGCATATGTCTCCGTGGCTTGGGCGCATATTACTCCCTGGCTTGGGCACATAATTGTCAAGGTTGCTGATATTTTCATGCTTCTACAAGACCCTCTTCAAAGTTTTCGATACTTGAACGAGTTCGAAATACTTTGAAAAAAGCATGGACCGTCTTCTTGTGATGCCGTAGGCGCATAACATAGCTCTCCCTTTGGGCGCATATAGTTTGGCTAGACTGTCAGAGAGATGGCTGTTGAGATCTTTCTCGAAAATCTTAACTGATAGATTCATCGAAGTGGAATTTGAAGAGGTCCATCTTCATGCGTTGTCCACGCCAATAAGTGGTAGTCGCATAATATGCAAGAGACTGGGTCTTTATATGAGCGTATAAGCCGTAGTGGGCGCATAGCATACAGTGGGTGCATAGGCACATAGGAGTAGTAGGCGCATAGTGTTTAGCCCATGCCTATAAATAAGCCTTGAAGAGGGAGAAGATTCATTACTATCTTTTCCTTCAAAACATTCAAAAGACTTTTCATCTCTTCTCTGCACGAACCATGTCTCCCAAGGCCGCCAAGATATCTGTGAAGGGCAAGGTGGCTGCACCGAGTGGTTCTCCTCCTACGACAGCGTCTTCGCTAATCCAAGACCCGATCCTGGGTGAGGCTATGCCTCAAAACAAAGTCTTGAGCGTTAATTTGCGACGCTCAGACTTTTCCTCTGCCTGGGTGCATGTGCCTAAGGCAACATATTTCTGTGAGCATTCATATGCGCCCACAGAAGCATGCGCCCACACTGTGGTATGTTATGCGCCCATAAGCTGCTGCATGTTATGCGACCACATGCTGATGCATGTTATGCGCCCATATGCTGTTTGTATGTTTATGCGCCTATATGATGTTTGGGCGTATAACCCTTTGGGCGCATAGGATTCCTCCAGCACTTAGTTTTTTTCTGCAGATTTTGAGTCTGACTTTCTCTTCTGTCCTTGAAGTTGACATGTTTGTCCCGAAACTTGGTGGAATCCCTTTCGGCTCTGCTTGCAAAGTCCTCGGCACAAGCCTCATAACCAACATAGTCAGCAATGTTCAGGCCAAGATCAGTCATAACCAGCTTACGGAACAGACGATCGCTATACTTGAACAGGACAAGGCCTTCCTGAAGTAGATGATTAACGACGAGAAGATGGCGAGATGATACGCTTGAGAAGCCCACTAGTGGTCAGGCTAAACAATCAGAAGATATGGCTACCATTGATGGAGCGTCAATATCCTTTGTCTGCGTTCACTGTCTTAGCCGCGCAGCGACAGATGAAATGGAAGCTAATCCCTGAGCTCCCCGGGGTCATCTCTGGAAGAATACAGTTCGACTAGGGAGATCAAAAGAAGGACACTTTTAAGTATGTCAGGGGCTCTACATCATACTCCACGAGGGGGTTGCAACCTGGTGCCGTAATAAACGACATCCCGACTGACCTCCACCCTTATACTGCCGACACGCTTTACAATCTGATGATGTTGAGGAACGTGTCATATCCCGTAGGGAAGATGTAGATGGAAGGCTGGAGGTATCCAGTTTTATTCAGGAGCAACCTCACTGACTGGGTGCTTTCCACGTATGAAGCCACCTTGAAGACTGTAGGCCTTTTTTATACTATTAGGGCCACCCAATATGGCGTAAAGGTCAACTGGCCAATGTTTGTCTCCTTGGCGGAGTTATACAACCTTCACACTTGTACTTTCTTTACTCCGGGCGGGGAGATGGGATTGGCTCTCCATGAGATACAGGAAGTGTCAAAGCTTCCTTAGGGCACAAAGCCGTATGAAGAGTACGTACCTTGTGATGAGGAGCTCCGAGACCAGAAGAATGAGAACTTCGAGATGATGGATGTATACAAGGAGTTATTCTTCTACCTTCTCATCTGCCATAGGATCAATAAAAAAGGAAGGACTGAGGGGGCCAATCCCCACACAAGAGCTTGGACGTGCTACATCTTCGTTCAAGAAGAAGGAGAGGATCTGGCCTCCTTTTCGATTTAAAAATCTACGACCAAGTCCGAGATAGAAGTCCGAATGGCAGATTATGATACAACGGATGCTGAGGACAGTGATGATCCTGAGGGGAAGTAACCGATCGACCACTACTTCTGTCAAGCTGAATATCCGTTGTCGGAGAAAGCCGTGCTGGTAGCTTTCTTGATGATCTGTCTTTGTGACTGTATAGTTCCTAGGGGTTCAGAGACTATTGAGAGGATGAGCCGAAGCATAAAACATTCGACTGTGAAGCTGATATTCAGATACCGGCTTGCCTTGCTTCCCGTGATGGTCTGTGCCACTAAACGGGATCTACGAGATTTTGTGAGAAATACGGTGACTCCTGACGGCAGAACCAACTTCGTCCTGACCGTGCTTCCTTATTATTCCTTGATGGGGTGGCTGCTGCTGCAATGTCCTATCCTGATGAACGCTGGGCTGGCGACAGACTATTTGTTGGGAGACGCCTTTCTTCCCAGCTTTCGTGACGTAGACTGGGCCGTTACTGGTCTACCTGCTTACAGAAGGGCTTTAAGCTTCTTGCAGAAGTACAAGTTCTTCAGGGTATCCCCTCCGTCCGGCAGTGGCAGTACATGAGATACTTTAGTAAATGAGGGAGATCATACCACTAGCTTGACTGTAGGAGCATTTCACTGGCTTCAGTCTATTAGGCCGTTGCATCTGGTGCTCAGAAACAGGAACCATGCCTATCTGGAGCCATACATGTCAAGTCATTTATCATGGCAGTTTGGCTACAACCAGCTTCTTTAGGGAAATGCTAGCCCGTATTTGCAGTCAATCGGCAGTATAATTGATGGGGCGCATGTCTGGATATATTATAATGCCGGATGCACGGGAGCAATCTTCACTCTGTCCATAGATAAGCTCGAGACCCACCTGTGCTATGCTGCCGCCAAGTTTTATGTTCAGATCAATATCTTTTATCCCCGGTATGATCGTGAACAAAGCTTGATATTGGGGACTCGGTTTGGCCCCCCTTTATGAACGAGCCCGGGGAGGCGCTGAAGGGCAGTAAGAAGGAGAGGCCTAGGAGCCAACATTTAAGAGGAAGAAGAAGACTGTTGTCCAAAGGAGAGCCAAGGAAGTGGGTGCTGGCTCACCTCCCTTGAGAAGGTCTTTCCGACAAACTGGAAGAAGTGCAACGACATTGCGGGCCGTTACCATTCGGGAGGTAGATCCCTTCATAGACTCCATAGCCATTTTGGTCAAGCCATTAGAAGCTTTCTCACCCTTACGTTTGTCCGTTGCACAAGGCCTTGAAGTTGCAGCTGAGGCAGGTGCCTCCTCGTCTGAGGAAGTAGACGTGACAACCGTGTCCCCTCCGTGTCCTCGATCGACAGACGACGTTCAGCCTTCCCCAGTCTAGAAGACTGAATCAAAGGATGATCAGGGCGAATGGCCGGATTATGGTGGCGACCAGAATGCCAGTCCTTCTTTCGATATCTCTTTGGAGGCGATGTCTGAAATCGGGGCCATAATGAAAGAGTTGGACGAGAATCAAGTCCAATCGGCTCACCCTCCTACGGGTACGTTATCTTTGCACCTCTCTTCGGATGGGATTTTTTGACTTCGATTTTGTGTGCTCCTCGTGAGACTGACTGCCATTGTATATTCCCTTATAGACAAGGAGGAGGAACCACTCATAGAGATAGCCCAAGGCATTGAGGAAGAAAAAGAGGTTGTCCCTGGTTCCTCTAAATTTGCTGGTACAGAGGGATCTGTTAGTAAGCCGACATCAGCTACAGAAAGAGAGGTTGAACAGCCTACTGTGGTGGCTGTTGCTGAATCTTCTTCCAGTCCAGTTGGGGCCGTGGATGATACCCAGCCTAATGCTGCTCGAGGCTATGATATTGTTCTTCTTGAACAACCTGGGCCTGCTCTCGGTTTCCCAGAAGCCAGGACCGATGACTTAGCCCAAGTTTGTGCTGTGTATACCGAAGGTACAAAATTATAACTCTTTTGCACTCTCCCTTTTTTGTTACTTATACATATATTGTTTTCATGTCAGGTTTGGCTTCTTGTCAGGCATCTCTTCCTGGAGCGGAAGAACGTCATCAAGCTTCCTCCCCGACGACCTCCACCGAAGACGACGAGATGGCCCATGAAGTTGTCAAAGCTTTCTATTCTATCTTGAAAGTAAACCTTCCTAGGGTCTTGAAACGGAATTATTTGCCATGAAATATAAAAGAGCAGAACAGTTTTATGGGAGGACTGGACTTTTACTTCACGTTACAAACTCGCTTGTACAAAGAAAGCCTAGGGACGAAAACCTAGGTACAGCAATCTAAGTACAATTGTTTATTTTTGATTCTTAGGGGTGACGGTAGAGGCTCGGAAAAGCAACGGCAGCTCTGCCTTACTCCTTGGACGATCGGACGTAGCCTTGGCTCCTGTAACGAGATGCTTGGCATTGACGAAGAAATGCTCTTCTTGCTCTCCTCGTATTGCTCTTCTGGCTTCTCTCTCTCTGGATTGATCTCTGTGTATTTTTCTCTTTGATTATTAGGAGAGCGTCCTTTTGCAAGGGAATGGCACCTTGCTATTTATAATAGTGGGGGGCATCATTAGGGTTTGCAATGATTTCCCATTCTTAAAGTGGCGACGGCCTGGTAAATGATCAATCTGGGCCATTAATCTTGAGCGTGAAGGATCTGGGCCATTAATGAGGATTATGCCAAATCATGTCAGCAATTAATGTTGATTGCAATAAATCTCCATCATGATGATTTGCTAATATCCGCAAATCTAAATGAATCAATTTAATTCATTCTCTTGCCACGTGTCCCAAATTATTAGGATCTGACCCAAAATTTGAATATCTTTAGGATACGTGTCCTGCCATCGTTGTTGAGCCGCATGAGGAGCGTTCGCGTTTAGGCCGCATGAAGGTCGTCATGACCGAGCCGCATGAATAGTCTCTATACTCGAACTGCATGAAGGTTGTCATGACCAAGCCGTATGAATATGTTCATGACCGAGCCGCATGGGGGTCTTCATGGTCGAGCTGTATGAGAGTCTTCATGGCCGAGCCGCATGGATTTCTTCATGGTCGAGCCGCATGGGGGATCTTCATGATTGAACCACATAGGCTTCTCTGTACTGGCCGTGTGAACTCGTCTAATCTGGCCGTATAAACTTGCCTCGAAGCTGTGAAGATTTTCTTCAGTTCCCTAGGAAGATAGTGCTCTTGTGTCAGTCATTATGACTACTTTTCGTCAGGGCTGTCAACTGTCAGCTGTCAGCCGTTAGAGCATTAATTGTGTTTGAATGACGCCGAGTACAACTGTTCTGAAAAGATACGTGGCTTCCCTCTGCGGGCCGTATGGAGTCCACTCGAGCTGCCTATGTATTTGAGCTGCATAGGACTCCTGAGCCGCATGCGGCTCCTTGGCCGTATGGATGATTTTTCTCCTCTTTTTCATGCTTCTACAAGACCCCCTTCAAAGTTTTCAATTTGCAAAATTGAAATACTTTGAATAAGAAGCATGATTATGCCAGAGCCGCATAGATGTATTCTATCCTAGCCGCATGGATTTGACCAGCCACATGATTACCTTAACCGCATGAGTCTCTGAGCCGCATGGGCTGTTTTGGCCGCATGAGCTTCTGGCCATGTCTTCTTGCCACGTCTGCAAATCTTTTGTAAATCTTCTACATTTAATGCTCTTGATTTGCCGTCAGAGCCGCTTTTTGGGCCAGGATCCCAAGAGTCAGGCTATTATTAAGCCGTTTTGCCTCGATGACCGAAGAGTCGATCATCATATTGCATGCGGATCGAGGCGTTCCTTCCTTGTCTATAAATAGGAATACTTTCGTTCTGGGGAATCTCCTTTGCTCTCTTCGATCTTTCGCTGTTCTAACTCCTTTCTCTCCCAAGCATCTATGGCTCCCAAGAAGGCTGCTGCGTCGAAGGCTGCGAAGGGCAAGGCGGTCGCTTCTACAGCGGCTGTGGCGACGAACGTGGCCACTCCTCCGCCGGCCGCTGTTCACTCTGTTCATCCCAACGTTCATCCGCCTATTGCTGGTAAGGGCGTTGCCTTAGAACCCTAACTGCCATGGCTCTGCTGCATAATTTATGCACAAGCCGCATGTACAAGGTTCGTCGATATGATCGCATAAGCACTTCGCCCAGGAGGCCGCATGGGCTTGTTATACTCGATCTGAACCGCATATATATTTTCGGTTTGGGCCGCATGAGCGTAGTTCACTTTTGAACCGCATAAGCTCATCTGCTTGTAGCCGCATGAGTCTATCTGTTCAGGGCCGCATGAGTCTGCGTGGACTTTGAACCGCATAGTCTCACCTGAATCCGAGCCGCATCAGCGCCTAGTTTTGTCTGCTGAGTCCATGTGAGCCTTGAACCGCATAGGCCCTTCTAAACCCAAACCACAGAAGCTTCATAAGCTCATCTGAACTTGATTTGTACGGACTCGTCTGACTCGGAGCCGTATAATGCTATGATGAACCGAACCGCATGGACACATCTGGTTCTGAGCCGCATAAGGCTGTGACGACCCGAGCCGCATAGACTCAAATGATCTTTTAAACGCTTTTTGGTTTGACTATCTTCTAATCTTGTTTCTTTCATCTTTCTTCAGTGAATCTGCCAGTAAATCCTGCGGGGAAACTTTTGGTTGGCTCGAATCAACTTGCCTCGGATGTGCGACGGGACGATTTAGTTCGTCAAGTGTCAGAGCAGCTCCTTGTTAATGAGCCTTTGGAGCGACTAAATATTATCAGGGTTCAATCTTTCCAATTCCTTAGTGACATGATGAGCTCCGGAGAGCCAAATAGGAAGCATCTGAGGCCGGTCTTCCTCTTTGGGGATGCATTGATCATAAAAAACTTCCGAGTGCTGGATATCTCCGAGAGTTGGGATTTTAATCTGGACGGGATGCCGATTCATATCCCCATTATGAAGCATCATTTCCTTCTTGCATGGTTCAACATGATCTTATTGGACAGGCAGATGACAGACTCCCTCACTCCAACCAGATCGGGGATGTTTGTGGGTAACATCAGTTACAATAAAACTACTGGGTCAGTACGCGCGATCAAGGATCCAGCCAGTCGATCTGTGATGGGGTTAGCTCCGGGTACCTTTATCAACACACCCGGTCCTACCTTCTTATTTTCTCAGGCTGATACCTTCCTGAGCCAGCTTGTTCGAAAAGGGTCCTATCTTGTTGGCAGATTGGCACTGCCGAGCTGGTTACACCCCATTCCCCCATGGGCTAACCTGACCTCGTGGATTCTGCGGAACTATGAGGCATTTTTGCGAGAAGTCAATCTTTATGATGCTATCCGGGGTACCAGCCACGGATTGTCCATTAATAAGCCGTTGTTCATGGCCCTTCTGGAGATGTATAATCATCGGACAAGAACTTTCTTCACACCTATAGGGGAGTTGGGGCTCGCTCTCCATGAGATGTATGCTGTCTCCAAGCTTTCCTGGGGAGACGAGCCCTTCAAAGCGTACACTCCAACGAACGAGGAGTTCCAGGATCTAGATCGACGATTCCCAGGCTTCGTCGCTGTGTACCAAGAACTGTCATGTCACCACAGTACCTGTCACCAAACGGCTATCAAGAAAAATGATAGCTCGGAAGGGGACACTCCCCAAGCCAACTCTTGGGTCTCCTATCTTTTTAAGTTCAGTGCTGCTGGCCGAGTTACTTCCCGAGATCGTCAAACTCCTAGGGAAGTAGAAGGCTTGGTGTCGACTGCTAGGAGGTCGAAGTCTAAGGGTGACAAGTTTGGGAGCCAGATTGACTCCTTCAGCTATTTTTATTGTGGTACTCGGTGGCTGTCAGAGAAGGCACTCTTGGCAGGCTTTTTAATGGTGTGGCTGCGCAATTGTGTGGTTTCGGGAGGGGCAGGTTCCATTGAGAGGATCGGCCGTCACTTTATTCTTTCCGCCGTGAAGTTAGCCTTTGGGGTCAGGCTGGCTCTTCTTCCCGCTATGGTGTGCAGCATTTATCATGGTCTCCGCGCCTTCTCGTCCAAGGTCATTGCTCGTGACGTGGTGATGGACTTTGAACGTATAGAGCTGCCTTATCATTACCTGCTGGGGTGGCTGTTGTTGCATTATCGGTCTTTGATGAGGCCTGGGACGGGAGACGGCGTTATGGACGATGACGCTTTTCTTTTCAGACATCGCCATCAGCCTTGGGAATATAGTACCATGCCGGCGTGTCGGAAGATGCTGGCGAGGGTGGACGGATATGATTTCTTCGTGTCCGTTCCCCGTTTTACCGACCAGGAAGTGAGGAGTGTCTATGTTTATGGCGTTAGATCTCCTCATTTCTTACCTGAGAAGATGCGTTTCTGGTTGCGTAACATTCGCCCGGCGCATTTAGTTTATCGCAACCGCAACACTGTGTACCTGGAGCCCTACTTGCCCAGTAGGTTTGCCCGTCAATTTGGGTACAGTCAACTATTCCTTGGGCGTCCCAGTTCTCGCCTGGGATTTGAAGGTAGCATCCTTGATGGGATTAGGGCATGGAGCTACTATGACACTTGTCATACTCGAACTAGTTTCTCAGTTCCTGCAGCAAACGTGCTGGGGGAAATCTTGCATATGGCGGCCTTATACCATGTTACGGTAAACCAGCATCCTGTTGATTTTGACCCGAGGACTAGCTTCATCGTGGGCACTCGTTTGGCGGAGAGGGCTACGGTGTCGAAGGCAAAGAAGAAAGGGGCGAATAGGGTTCCCGTGCCCGATTCCGAGTCCTTTGACACAGTTGAGGGAAGCAACGAACGGGACAACGAGGACTCTCTCTCTTCTAGTAGCGGAGCAGCGGCGGATCAACCGCCCATCATGGCAGATGAGATGATGACAGGTCAACCGTCGGTCGTATTAGATAAGGTGGTAGATCAGTTGCCACCTGTATCAGAGGTGGTGAGGGTAGAACCACCGCCTGCCGTGCCTGGTCCCTCGCGTAAGCGAGGCAGACATGAGTCTACTGACGGAGGAGTAGCCTTTTCCGTAAAGAGAGCCGCGGTCAGACCTCATAGGCTACTTATTACGGAGAGGGGTAAGGATGCTGACGGTGCTCCTGAGGTAAGACTATGTTGGAGCTATCTCCTTGTTGTAGCTTTCTCTTTCTTAGATATATGACCTAATCATTTTTCTTTGTAGGCGTCTGACGAACTAGGCTCTCCTGAACCGTCTGCTGCCCCTAGAGTTGATTCGGCCCTCGCTGCTTTGATTAGCAACATGTGTGCCGTGGTCCTTTCTGTGGGGGCTCTCTCAGCGGCGGCTGAGGACTCCCAAGTTGCTGAGGCCTCGGTCCGGGGTGATGAAGGTTTCCTCGGGTCTATCTCCGAGATTGCTGGATTTTAGCAAGGCGACGCCGATCTCGTCGCGTCCCCTCTTGAGGGTGCCGGGGTGGAGGAGTCTATTATATTCGATTCGGAGGCCGCTGGTGGAGAGGTTGTGGTGGCCGTAGGCGAACCTCAGCCTCCACACTCTTCCGCTGGTAAGATAAGCCAAATATTGACTAGTGAGGGGGCTTATTTGCTCTATCAACATATCCTCCAGGTCAAATCGATTCATGGTTGTTTTGGCCCTACAGGTCCTGACCCTTTACTTCCTACAGCGGATGTTCTTGGGGAAGGCTCGGCCTGCTGCGATCTGGGGGAAAGGAGCGTTTCTTCTCCTTCACCGACTCATGTCGAGGGGCCTCCTGCCAGCTCCGGGCAGATGGGAGTGGAGCTTGTTCCGGGAGCGATGGTCTCCGCCTCATCCTCCGCTGCTTATACGGCTTCGGAGATTGACTTCTCGGTCCTGCCGAGCATTCAAGTTCTGCGGGCTGCTGAATAGGAGTTGGCCGCTGTTCAGGCGTCCTTCCGTACGGAGTTTGTTTCCCTCGTGGCAGGAGCGGCAGATTCTGTCACGTCTTCTTCAGTGTTGCCAGCCACACTCCCGTTGATACCGGCTTCTTCGGAGGCTCTGGACGAGGTGTCGCAGGATGTGGTCGACAGCTTCTATCACCATCTAAAGAGGGGCGTAGATGCTGCCGTAGAACGGAGGATCCCTTTTTCTCTGTCCCTGCAGTGCGCTCGGGGCCAGATTGAAACTTTGAAGACTCTTCCTGGCGGGGTGGGGTTGGCTGCGCTCTTGGAGCCCAAGTTGGCAAATATTGATCAGCTCGTGACCCGATTGCTGGTGTTACGGCAGGCTGACTTGCCTGCTGCGATTGAACGGGATCGGGGCTTCCTTATTGCCGCTCGAGATAGAATAAAGCTTGCTCGAGACACTGCTGGGCCAGTTGTGAAGGGGGACCTTAATTAGCTTTCCGCTTCGTATGACAGGCTGGGTCGTCGAAGTCAAGCTTGTAGGGCTCCGGAAGAGGCTGCTTCTCGTGGAATAGCTGACACTAAGGAGCGAATTCTCGCACTTCAGAGGGAATTGGCCTTCCTAGAGTCGGAGCTGAAGGCTGCTCATGCGGAACAGGAGTCAATCGTTCGGGAGGCCGAAAAGGTTTTCCGATCTTCTGTTAACCTGGAGCGGGCTTTCAAAAAATTTGAGGACAACTGGCAAGCCCACGCTCATCTGGAGGACGCGGCGGCACTGACCCAAGAGACGGAGCGTCGAGCTAGACAGAGGTTTGAGCGGTCGGTTGCCTTGCCGACGGACCATCTTACGGCGTTATGTACCCCGGAGCAGTGATCAGTTTTCTGTTTTCTTTTTTTTTCATTTTGTAAGGGGTGTGATCCCAAATGATGTAGCACTTTGAATTTTGAATAAATGAGCATGTTTCAACTCATCTTATCTTTCTTGTACTCGTGGTGTTTGTGGAATTGAACCTGCTGGAGGATTATTTGTGGACCTGATACCCTGGGTGAAGAACAGTTTGGCAACTCTAGAAGGGGGTGAATAGAGTTTATATAGAAAAATAGCCAATTAAAAATAACTCTTTCACCAACAATAAATAATCAGAGTAAAGTGCGGAAAATAACTGAAGAGCAGAAGAGCATACGCAAACACAGCGATTTTAACCTGGTTTCCCTCGTGGAGGACTAGTCCAGGCCTGAGAACTCTAGCTCAGGATTAAATCCACTATTTGTGAAATAGTAGTTTACAACCCGTGCTTTTTCTTCAGAAGAGCACATCAACTTCTAACAGAGGATCGCAGTGGCGATTTGCTTGGAATTGTCCAAGCGACTTCTTCGACTCTTGCACAAGAATCCTAACTGAGAGATGCTGAGCACTCGAGACTTAGGAGGCTTGTGGCTAGTAGATGGAAAGGGTATGGCTTAGTGAGCTTATAAGAGAGAAGAGAAGAGAAGATTGGATGAATTGAAATGAGAGAATTCATGCCCTATTTATAGTGTTTTTATAGGCAGAATTCGGCCAGAATTCGGGTAGGAAAATTCAAAAATTTGGCCGTTGGACAACTAGCAACCAGCTAACCCTAAAATTAGGGTTCCTGATTTCTAGGGGACAGAGTTCGGCCCGAACTCTGTGTGGAGGCAGAGTTCGGCCCGAACTCTGTCTCCAGAGCACAGAGTGGTTCAAAGGGGCTTTTTGGGCAGTGTTTGGTTCAGTGGAGCTAGGGATTTTGGGTAGGTTATAGACTAAGTTCCAAAAGCTCAGCATGACTCAGAGTACACAAGTCTAGACTCAATGAAATTATAAAATACAGACTCCAGAACACACTGAGAGCCGGAGACTGAGCTGTCATCTGTCTTGAACTGAATGCAATCGTCGTGTGTCGTATTGAATTAATACAAATATTATTTAGTCAATGTAGTCAATATTTGGTTGACTGTGACTTTGTGTCAACAATCTCCCCCATATTGATAATTGACAAAATAATATATGTATATTTCAATATTCATACCTGGACACAGTTGATTGTAACATAGCTCCCCCATAAACGATGCCTGAGCTAAAAGAAGATAGCTCCCCCGTAAACCATGAACGGTGTCGAGCTAGAAGCTATAGCTCTCCCCCGTACAAAATGCATAGAACCTGTGACCTGATAGATAATATTTTCCTAGAGCAAGAACAAGCACAGATATACACAGATATACGAATGCATAGAACCTGTGGCCTGATAGATAATATCTCCCAAAAGCAAAACAAGCACAAAACTATAAAAATATACATATTTCTCCCCCTTTTGGCAGTTAGCAATATAAAGAAGCAACGAATAGTAATGCAACCACACCAAGCAGAGAAGAAACAGTGAAATACTAAGCAAAATAAGTCACTGACATAAAGTAAAACTATGATAAAGGACAGATAATGTCATCCACCAAACCAAGTGGCCAACTCATAAACAGAGTACATAAAACCAGCTACATAAATCCATAATAAACTAAATAACTGAAAGCAAAAAGTAACTAAGATCATCAGCAGTAGCAGCAGCAGATCGAGCCAATCTCCATCACGGAGCACGAGAAGGTCCTGGAACATCTGAAGGACCAGGGAAGGAGCGACGAGGGTCCACAAAAGCATCATCCGGATCCATGTAACGCATAACCCACGGATCATCAATGCGATGACCCGCGCGCGCTGGATCCCTCTCCATGGGAATGTGCAGATGCTGAGACAGAGAGTACCGGATATCATGCAGAGAGTTGCCGAGAGCACTCATCTGCAGAGTGGTACGATAGTCTAGCTGTGTCCAGCGATCGTCCTCAAGAGTAAAACGATCCCGGAGCATGGTCTGAATGGACTCAAGAGTGGCAGGTGGAGGAGGTGCATCCTGACCAAAAGGAGGGGCGTCAGGCTCCTCATCATCAGAATGCTCAGAGGCCTCAGGAGAGGCGACAACTGCCTGAGTACGACGTGCCTTGGACAGAAAAGCAGGAGCAGGCAAGAACTGACAGTCATGAATAGGAATGATGAATGCACGAAAAACCATAGGAAGGTATAAAGGATAAACCAACGCTCTTGGTTTCTTCCTACAATTTATCATCCAATCCATCATTGTCCTAGGAAGATTGAATGGGATACGATAATGGAGGTGATATAAGGCAGAAATCTCAAAGTAGGTAACTTCATCAGTTGAGCCAGCTTTTGGTAAGATGGTGTTAAAAATCATTCGATGAAGCTCATAGAAGTAGGGGTTGAGATGCTTGGCCATAAGTTTGCGAGGACTTATGTTAGGAGCACATAATTCCTCCTTGAATCCTTCAAGAAAAGTATCGCCAACAAATTGAAATTGACGTGCTTCCACAAGTTTATCCCAAGCATCAAGATTAACAAGATCAAGAAAATCCCCCAACTCAGAATCATTGAAAACTATGTCAATACCGGCAACCCGGGAATAGATGTGGGTTGCATCGAAAGTTAAATTGCAATAAAACATTTGGATTGCACTATGGTAGATGACAAAATTTGAAGCAACTAAAGCATCCAAACATAGATCACGAAACAGAGATTCAAATTGAGCAAAGATTGTAAAATTTATCGGATGTCCCCCGAACACCGAACGAGTACGAAAATTGCTAAACCATGCATTAGACGCGTCTAGCGACACAAATAGGCGTTCGTCATATGTATTCGGATCTTGGGGACTAGGCAGGTTGAACAACGGATGAATGGGTTGTTGTTCACCTACTTGCTCAATTGGAGGAGGAGGATTCGAAGAGGAAGCTCCCTCAGTTCGAACCCTTTTCCCACGATTGGGCAAGCGAGGAGCCATTTGCAAGAAAATGGAGAACTTGAAAATGGATAGAAGGAGAGAGTTATACCTGAAAATAATACCAAACAGTGGAAGAGAATAATGAGAAACCCTTTTTCCTTGATTTTGAGGAGCAATGGAGCACGCTAGATCAAAAACTAGGGTTAGGGTTTGAAGGAAGGAGTTTGGAGAGGTGAGGAAGGAGGCAATGGTGAAGGAGAGAGAAGGAATCCCGAAATAAAATAGGGGTTTGTCTTTGGTCGGATGAAATATTGACCATAGGATCTAAATTGATCCAACGGCAGAGCCAGATCCCGACGCTAGAACTTAGGGACCGAACTCGGCCCGAACTCTGTTAGGGGTAGAGTTCGGCCCGAGTTCTGGATCAGTGGTCCAGAACTAAAAGCAGGCTGAAAAGATAGAAAAATTGATTAAGTGTTGAATAAAAGAGATTTTGAGGATAAAAGTTTGATGAAAACAATGAAGTACATAGAGAGGTACACAAAGGTCAGAATGAACTTTAGGAAAGATCAATTAGGCAATAATAAATTGGAACAAACCATATAATAAACAAGGAAATATATTGTAATTCAGTATTTCAAATTTGCCATGGGTTAGCTGCAGGGGCCGGATCCCAGCTAGCGGTAGTCCTGAGGACTAGTGCACCGTGTCGCTTAGGCTTTTACGCCTTTTTGTCAGAAGGACCCTTTCGGCTTGTACCTATAATAAATTTGTCATAAAATAATCAAAATATACTCGACATTTACGCAAGTAAGTCTCAACTTATAACTGCTTCATCCAAAATTCTGAGTTCACGACAAAGATAATTGAAGCGCTCTTCGGATAATGGATTAGTAAAGAAATCTGCTAGCTGATGATCAGTGTCAATAAATTCTAAGTTAATCGTGCCATTTTGCTGATGATCACGCAAAAAGTGGTGTCTGATCTCAATGTGTTTAGTGCGTGAGTGGCAGACAGGGTTCTTAGTCAAATTGATGGCACTAGTATTGTCACAGAATATAGGAATATGCATGAAAGATAACTTATAGTCTTCAAGGGTTTGCTTCATCCACAGAATTTGTGCACAACAACGCCCAGCTGCTATGTATTCAGCTTCTGTTGTGGATAGTGCGACAGAGTTCTGCTTCTTGCTAAACCATGAGACTAAAGCCTTTCCTAATAAATGACACGTGCCGCTCGTACTTTTACGGTCGACCTTGCATCCAGCAAAGTCAGCATCAGAGTAACCGATGAGGTCAAATGATGTTGACTTGGGATACCATAGGCCCACTGTAACCGTACCCATAAGGTATCGAAAGATACGCTTAACCGCGGTCATGTGAGATTCCTTAGGATTTGCTTGATATCTAGCACATAGGCAAACACTAAACATGATATCGGGGCGACTAGCAGTTAAATAAAGTAAGCTGCCTATCATACCTCGATACTTACGTTGATCAACGGGTTTGCCGCTCTCATCTGGTTCGAGTTTGGTTGAAGTAGCCATTGGAGTGCTGATTGGTTTGATGTTGTCAAGATCGAACTTCTTCAGCATGTCCTTGGTATACTTCGATTGACAGATGAAAGTTCCATTAGCCATTTGTTTCACTTGCAGACCAAGAAAATAGTTGAGCTCTCCCATCATGCTCATCTCAAATTCTGTCTGCATACACTTGGCAAATTCTTGACAGAGGGTTTCATCAGTAGAACCAAAAATGATATCATCAACATAAATTTGAATCAACAGAATAGTATCTTTAAAAGATTTTATAAACAGTGTAGTGTCAATTTTCCCTTTTGAAAAACCTTTCTCAAGTAAGAAGCTACTTAACCTTTCATACCAAGCTTTGGGGGCTTGTTTGAGGCCATAAAGTGCTTTCTTTAGCTTGAACACGTGGTCGGGAAATTTGTGATTTTTAAAGCCAGGAGGTTGTTTCACATAAACTTCCTCCTTAATAAAACCATTCAGGAAAGCACTTTTTACATCCATTTGAAATAATTTAACGTTTTGAAAATTAGCAAAAGCACAAAGCATCCGAATGGATTCTAGTCTAGCAACAGGAGCATACGTCTCATCGTAGTCGATACCTTCCTCTTGGTTGTATCCTTGAGCTACTAGACGAGCTTTGTTACGTGTGACTGAACCATCTTTATTTACTTTGTTTCTAAAAACCCACTTAGTACCAATTATCGAGTGATTAACCGGTCTAGGAACGAGTTCCCATACTTGGCTTCTCTCGAATTGGTTGAGTTCTTCTTGCATAGCAGAAATCCAAAATTCATCATTAAAAGCTTCAGAAATGTTTTTAGGCTCTACTTGTGAAATGAAGGCAGTGCTAGCAACGGAGTCTCTTAGTGATGATCTAGTAGTTACTCCACGTGAAACTTCTCCTATAACTAAATTTTCTGGATGAGAAGGTTTGAAAGAGAATTTCTTAGGCAAACCCTCCAGAGAATTAGTTTCGGTTGAAGTATTCATTGGAGTAGAAGTTGATGGCTCAACGTCATCATCAAGAGTACTTGCTGTACTGTTGTCTTCATCAAAAGTCACATTTGTTGACTCTTCCACAATAAGTGAGCGTTTATTAAAAACTCTATATCCCTTACTCTTGGCGGCATAACCAAGAAAGATACCATCGTCAGCTTTGGCATCAAATTTGCCTAAGTTGTCTTTGGTGTTAAGGATAAAACATGTACAACCAAAAACTTTAAAATAAGAAACATTGGGGGTTCTCCCAAACCAAAGCTCATAGGGTGTTTTCTTCGTAATGGGACGAATCAGCACCCTATTCAAAATGTGGCATGCTGTACTAACAGCTTCTGCCCAAAAATATTTCGGAAGTGAAAATTTATTCAACATGACTCTGGCCATATCGCCGAGAGTTCTATTCTTCCGCTCCACAATACCATTCTGTTGAGGAGTTCTAGGACAAGAAAATTCATGATCAAAACCATTTGCATTACAAAAACTTTCAAAATCATAATTTATGAATTCGCCTCCATGATCACTTCGGATTCGAGTAATCATGTAGCCTTTTTCGTTTTGAACTTTCTTTACAAAAATTTTGAAAGCAGAAATAGCATCGCTCTTATTAGCGAGAAAGAAAACCCAAGTAAATCTCGAAAAATCATCAACAATAACAAATGCATAAAGTTTGCCACCAAGGCTAGCTATTCTACTAGGACCAAATAAATCAATATGAAGTAATTGCAAGGGTCTAGTAGTACTTACAGAGTTGATGGAATGAAACGAGGATTTAGTTGCCTAGTTTAGTTCACATTCGGCACATACCGTGTCCTTTTTGAATGTGATGTCAGGCAATCCTCTCACTAGCTTCTTGGTAGAAAGCCTGGATATAGCATCCATATTGGCATGACCAAGACGCTGGTGCCAAAGTAGTCGTTCGTCTTTGTGGGCATATAGACATCTACCTGCATTGTTAGTATTTACAGAAAGATAGAAAATATAGATGTTGTCCTCTCTTTTTCCTTCAAAAGCAATGTCTCCTGTTGACCTATCATAGATGTAGCAACTGTTTTGTCCAAAGTTAATATCATATCCATGATCAGCAAGATGACTAATGCTGAACAGGTTATGCTTTAACTCGGTCACTAGGCAGACATCCTTTATTACAGAAGAAGGAGGATGACCAATGACACCATTACCTATAATGTGCCCTTTGAGATTGTTACCGAAGGATACGTATCCTTCTCTCTTCATCGATAGTGATGCAAAGAGATTTGCGTCTCCCGTCATATGTCGCGAGCATCCATTATCGAGAATCCACTTACTTTCAGTTGAGGAGGGAAGGTCCACCTACATCAAGAGTAGATGTGACCTTTGGTACCCAAGTTCTTGAGGGTCCTGAAAAGTTAGTCTTTGGAAACCAAGCATATATCTTTTTATCTACAAGTCTTCTAACTCTGCACTGTGGTGAGATGTGTCCATGTGATCCACAATAAGTACAGATAGCATTCTTATTTATACTAGGAGCATGAGAATAATATCTGTAAGCAACAGGATGAGGATGGACATGATATGAAGAGTTAGCATGGTGAAGATGATTATGCATGGAATAAGTGGCATGTTGATGGTGTCTATGAGGCATAAAATGATGGTATTGTCTATGATGTGTGACATGCTGATATTGTCTAGATGGCATGGCATGATGATTTTGTCTATATTGCATGACATGATGATTTTGTCTATATGGTATATGAGGACCTTGTCTATATGGCATTGCATGATGATTTTGTCTATATGGCATGGCATGATGATTTTTATGTGTAGAGTGATGTTGATTGTGTCTTTGTGCATGATGAGTGTGTACTGAGTGAGAATTGTTCTTACGTACACGTGGTTTGTGAAAGTTTGTGTATATAAATGCATGGTTATGTGCTGCATGAGAATGACGTGGTTGACTAGCATGAGTGGTGTTGTGCCCATGTGATTGGGTTTGAGGTTGAACAACCTGTTTACCCAATTTGGTTTCTAATCTTTTAGAAATAGCTTGCAGTTCATCAACCTTAATATTTAAGCCATAAATCTTACTCATGGAAATCTTGTGTCTACTCTTTTCTTCAGTAAGCAACGTGTTGAGAGTAGTGATTTCTTGAGTTTGTTGCTCAATACGTGCTTCAGCATCATGTAAGCTTAATTTAAGCTTGGATACTTCATCAGTGTCATTAGTGGGTGATGTATTTCTAATATTATCAAGAAGTAAAGAAATTCTTTGTATCTCATCTTCTAGACTTTTGATTTTGTCCTTGGCATGTTTATATTTACCGATGACCTTTTTATGATCATCGAGTAAATCAGTGAAAGCATCGCCAAGTTCATCAAAAGAGAAGTCATCCAGAGTTTCGTTAGATACCTTGTTGGAAGTTGCCATCAGGCACACATTTGCTGTATCTTGAGGAGAGTCCTTTTCTTCCTCAGAGTCACTCGCTTTACTTTCATGCCAAATGCCTGTGTTGGCATATTTCTTTGATGAGTTCCTTTTGTATGGCTTCTCATAGCGGTTGCTCTTCTTCAGGAATGGGCAGTCTTTTCGGACATGTCCAGTTTTCTTGCAACCGTAACAAGTTGGTTCTTCTTCATCGTCTTCTTGAGATTCCTTCTTCCTTCGATTGAAGCGAAGGAATTTCCTGAAGTTGCGAACCATGAGAGCTTGGTCTTCATCATCCGAATTATCTTCTTCGGTCTCATCATGATTAGCTCTTCGTTGATGAGCTTTGAGTACGATCTCCCTGGTCTTCGGAGCAGGCTCTTCGAAGTCCTTGAGGTCAAGCTCGTGAGTCATAAGCTTACCCATCAAGGTCTCCATTGACATTGTTGTGAGATCGTTTCCTTCTATGATGGCTGTCACCTTAGGGTTCCAAATCTTTGGTAGCCCTCTGAGCAGCTTACGAATCTTCTCGTGGTTTGAGTACTGCTTTCCAAGCGAGGATAGAGGATTGATGATGTCGAGGAATCTTGTGAACATTTGAGTGATCGTCTCACTTGGCTTCATCTTGAAAGCTTCATATTCTTGAGTGAGACGGCTTATTTTGGATTCCTTGACCTGTGTGGTTCCTTCATGCGTCACTTCTAGAAGTCTCCATACTTCATGAGCAGTGGTGCATGTAGAGACCCTGTTGAACTCATTCCTGTCTATAGCACAGAATAAAGCATTAATAGCCCTAGCATCTAGACTTGCCTGTTTCTTCTCCTCGACAGAATATTTGTCGTGTGGTTTCTCAATGAGGTCACCATCGACAACTATTCTGGCGGGCTTTTTGTAACCGTCAGTGACGACAGTCCACAGGTCAAAGTCTAGAGATTTAAGATAGAAGCTCATCCTTGTTTTCCAATATGTGTAGTTAGTCCCATCAAATAGGGGAGGCCTATGAGTGGACTGACCTTCACCATGATTGGAAATCAAGGATTGTGTGGTTGCCATGGATCAGCTCTTAGGATGTTAGTCCTTGTAAAGAGAACAGTGCTCTGAAACCAATTGAAGAACAGTTTGGCAACTCTAGAGGGGGGTGAATAGAGTTTATATAGAAAAATAGCCAATTAAAAATAACTCTTTCACCAACAATAAATAATCAGAGTAAAGTGCGGAAAATAACTGAAGAGCAGAAGAGCATACGCAAACACAGCGATTTTAACCTGCTTTCCCTCGTGGAGGACTAGTCCAGGCCTGAGAACTCTAGCTCAGGATTAAATCCACTATTTGTGAAATAGTAGTTTACTACCCGTGCCTTTTCTTCAGAAGAGCACGTCAACTTCTAACAGAGGATCGCAGTAGTGATTTGCTTGGAATTGTCCAAGCGACTTCTTCGACTCTTGCACAAGAATCCTAACTGAGAGATGCTGAGCACTCGAGACTTAGGAGGCTTGTGGCTAGTAGATGGGAAGGGTATGGCTTAGTGAGCTTATAAGAGAGAAGAGAAGAGAAGATTGGATGAATTGAAATGAGAGAATTCATGCCCTATTTATAGTGTTTTTATAGGCAGAATTCGGCCAGAATTCGGGTAGAAAAATTCAAAAATTTGGCCGTTGGACAACTAGCAACCAGCTAACCCTAAAATTAGGGTTCCTGATTTCTAGGGGACAGAGTTCGGCCCGAACTCTGTATGGAGGCAGAGTTTGGCCCGAACTCTGTCTCCAGAGCACAGAGTGGTTCAAAGGGTCTTTTTGGGCAGTGTTTGGTTCAGTGGAGCTAGGGATTTTGGGTAGGTTATAGACTAAGTTCCAAGAGCTCAGCATGACTCAGAGTACACAAGTCTAGACTCAATGAAATTATAAAATACAGACTCCAGAACACACTGAGAGCCGGAGACTGAGCTGTCATCTGTCTTGAACTGAATGCAGTCGTCGTGTGTCGTATTGAATTAATACAAATATTATTTAGTCAATGTAGTCAATATTTGGTTGACTGTAACTTTGTGTCAACACTGGGCGTACCTTGGTTTTAGGTACGAGTAACAAGTTTTGGAGAGGAATACCTAGAACAACTTCACGATAAGACAGCTATAGAAGTTTTTGGTATTCGAGAGAATGCCAGGGAGCAACTGGGCTCCCAGGTATGATAGGGAAGGGGTGGGCGTGTACTGGAGACCCAGTACAGCATCTGTGGTTGATTGAGGACATTTGTGGTCATCAGAGGACATTTATGGTCAACAGAGGACATTTGTGGTCAACAGAGGACATTTGTGGTCAACAGAGGACATTTGTGGACCTATTATCCTTGTCATACTCCGGTTGTGGGTATAGATAATAGGTTGAAAGGGAACCGACATACTTACTCAGAGGTAATGAGGACATGGCAAGTATAAAGGTTTCTTCTACGGAGCCGTCCCACGCAGAGGTAATGAGGACATGGCAGGAGTGGGCTCAATAAAGAGGGGGTACATAAAACGACTCAGAGGTAATAAGGACATGGAAGTTTTATGTAGGAGGTGATTTGTTTTTGGCGGAAGTGAAACGACTCAGAGGTAGCATCTACATGGTCGTTTTAGAAGTTTATGGACCCGTTACCCTCTTTGTGCACTGGAAGTGCGGGTAGTGGATCATGAGGGAGGATGTCTTATAGGAAGAAAGTTCAGAGGTATGATCATACATGATTTACTATCCTAAAGAGTGACCGGGATGTGAGTTCAGAGGCACGAGCGGGTACATGACTCGATATTGTGAAAGTGTGAGTTCAGTGGCACGAGAGGGTACATGACTCGATAATCTGGGATGTTGTGGATGTGAGTTCAGCGGTACGAGAGGGTACATGACTCGGGAATCTGGAGAATGGTGAGTGTGAGTTCAGCGGTACCAGCGGGCACGTGACTAGAATGATTGGAAAATATGGGAATGAGTTCAGAGGTACCAGCGGGTACGTGACTCGAATGATTGTAAAATATGGGAATGAGTTCAGAGGTACCAGCGGGTACGTGACTCGAATGATTGTAAAATATAAGAATGAGTTAAGAGGTACCAGCGGGTACATGACTCTATGTATGGAACCAGAATATAAGTTCAGTGGTACGGGAAGGTACATAACTCGACACTCTGAGATGTCTCGAGGATTTTTGTTTTAGACATAATATTTCTTCAGGAACTTGCCGTTGATGGGCAACATGAGCAAGTCTCCATTTTGTTTTGCGAGGCGGTAGGCGCCGTTGGAGAAGACAGCTTCGATGATGAACGGGCCTTCCCATTTTGGTTGAATTTTATCGGCGGTTTTATGCGTCATAACCATCGGCCTCCGAACCGCCAGAACGAGATCGCCTACTTGGAATGTTCTGACCTTGACCTTCTTGTTGAAAGCTCCGGAGATTCTGGCCTGATATAGTTCGATTCGCTGTTGAGCTAACAGGCGTTCTTCGTCTAGGGCCTCCAATTCCTGTAGTCGGCGATGGTGGTTTTCGTCTGTCGTCAGCTGATATGTGAGGGTGACGCGGAGTGAGGGGATCTGAGTCTCTAATGGGAGAACAGCCTCACTTCCGTACACCAGGGAAAATGGTGTATTCCCGGTGGCTGTTCGAACTGTGGTGCGATATGCCCATAAGCATTCGTTGAGCTTCTCGTTTCAGTCGCGCTTGTTAGAGGACACGAATTTCTTGAGTAGCTTGATTATGGTTTTGTTGAATGCTTCTGCTAACCCGTTGGCTGCTGGGTTGTAGGGTGTCAAAGTAATGTTCTGAATTTGGTGCTTATCGCAGAACCGATAAAATGCGTGGCTTGTGAACTGTGGCCCATTATCGTGAATGATCCTTCGGGGTAGTCCAAAGCGGTAGATGACATAATGCTTAAGGAAGCTGATCATGTTTAAAGTTTTTACCTCTGCCAATGGGATGGCTTCCGCCCATTTGGAAAAGTAATCGGTGATTGCGAGTATGAATCGGTATCCTCTGGACGAAGGCGGGGTAATTGGGCCGATGATGTCCATACCCCATGCTTCGAATGGCCAGGAGGCCACAGTCGGATATAGGAATTCAGATGGCTGGTGGATGAAGTCGGCATAGATTTGGCAGGCTTTGCACTTTCGTGCATAATCTATTGCGTCTGTAACCATCGTGGGCCAGTAATAGCCCATTCGGCGAAGGCGGTCTTGCAGTTTCAGGCCAGGTTGATGGGCTCCGCAGACACCATCATGGGCCTCGCGTATAGCTTCCTTGGCTTCTGTATTTGATAGACACCGAAGCAGCAAACCATCATAGGATCGGCGATACAGCATTTTCGTCTCCGTATCATAGAAAAATCTGAGAGAACGTCTTCTGATAGAAGTAGCTTCCTTCGGATTCTCTGGTAGGATGTCGTATACTCTGAAGTTGATGAACGACTGTCTCCAGTCTGGTGCTTCGTCGACTGAAAGGGCGAAGTAGCTTTCAATGCATCGAACATTATCCTTAGGACAGACCAGTTCACGGCCTATTATGTCGACCTGATGATGAGCGTAATTTGGCACAGCTAGGGAAGCGGCCAAACCAGCTAGGGCATCAGCCTCAATATTCTGGAGTCTGGGAACATGTTCTATGAAGAATCCTCCCAGAGACGAGATGATGTCGATTGCTATTCGATGATACAGGATCATGTCTTCGTGGCGGACCTCCTACGACTTTCGAATCTGATTGACGATTAACTGTGAGTCGCCGCATGCTTCAAGATACTCTACCTCCAGCTCCTTTGCGAGTCGGAGGTCGATGACCAAGGCATTGTACTCGGCCATATTATTTGAGCAGGGCTCTATGAGTGAGTAGGCCCGATTGATCACCAAGCCAGTGGGAGAAATCAGCACCAATCCAACTCCAGCGATGATGTTGCCTTTGGGTCCAGTTCTCGAAGTGCCGTCGAAGAACATTCGCCAGATGGCATCATGGGAGACTGTATTTGAACTGGTGACCTCGTTCGGTATCTCTTCATATACCCTGGTCGTCTCCGAACCTGGATGTGCTGCTAGAAAGTCTGCCAGAGCCTGGCCTTTAACAGCCTTTTGCGGGACGAAGATCATGTGGTATGGTGATAGTAATATCGCCCAGGTAGCAAGGCGAGAGCTGAGTGTCCCAGGTTTGGTCATGAGGACCCTGAGGGGGTTGATCTGCGATATCACGTGGATGGTTTGTCCCGTGACGTAGTGTCGCGTCTTCTGGATGGCGAACACGAGAGCAAGGCATTCCTTCTCTACGGCCGTGTACCGGTATTCTGGCCTAATTATCTTTTGACTGAGGTAGTATATAGCTTGTTCGTGGCCCGCATCATTGTTCTGTACCAATAGGGCACCAAGAGAATGTTCCATAGCTCGCACATAGAGTAGGAATGGCTTCCCAGCAACAGGAGCTACCAGGACTGGAGGATTCGACAAATATTCTTTGATGCTGTCGAAAGCGCGCTTGCATTCCTCATCCCATACGAAAGAGACTCCCTTCTTCATGAGATAGATGAATGGTTGACATCGTCCGGAGAGATTAGAGATGAATCTCCTGATGTAAGCTAGCCTGCCTTGGAGGCCTCGGAGTACGCGGAGATTTCTCGGGGCACCCATCTCCATAATTGTATTTGTTTTCTCGGGGTCGATGTGAATGCCCTGAGAAGTAATGACGAAACCCAGGAATTTCTCGCTGGAGACACCCAAGAATGATTTCGTAGGGTTCATCTTTAAGTTGTGTGCTCACATTAGGTCGAACACTGTCCTGAGATCTCGTAGATGATCTTTCTTTGAACGGCTTTTGACGGCGATGTCATCGACGTAGCATTCCACTGTCTTGCACAAGTGGTCTCTAAAGATGACGCTCATAGCTCTCTGGTAAGTGGCGCCAGCATTCCTTAAACCGAAAGGCATAACGGTGTAGCAATATGTACCAATTGGTGTTCAGAATGATGTGTGCTTCTCGTCGTCAGAAAATGTCTTGATCTGATTGTATCCTGAGAAGCCATCCATGAAGGACATACGTTCGAAGTCGCAGGTGTTGTCGATCATGATATCTGTAATAGGGAGAGGGAATTTATCTTTAGGGCAGGCCTTATTCAGATTTTGGAAGTCAATGCATATTCGGATCTTCCCGTTCTTCTTGAGAACTGGTACGATATAGGCTACCCAGTCTGGATGCTGCTCTTCGTGAATAAAGCCGCTGGCTATCAGTTTGTTGACCTCGGCTTCAATAGCATTCATGACATTGGGGCGAAACCGTCGTTGCTGTTGCTTGACAGGTTTTGCATCCAGACGAATATTGAGTTTGTAGAGTGTGATCTCGGGGTCCAATCTTGGTATATCTTTATAGCTCCAGGCGAACACATCAATATACTCTTTGACGAGTTGGAGAAGCGACTCTCGCTCTTCATCTGTCAGACTCTGGCTGATGAAGATTGGTTTCGGGGAGGCTTCATCACCAAGATTAACTTGTATGACCTTATCCTCAGTGGGAGGTTCTCTTCGCTCGAAATGCTTTTCCTATTGTTCATCTAGCTGTTGGGCCCACGGCTCTAGCTCGAGAATTTCTGGAATGTCTTCATCTTCTTCATAAGCGTCGACGAATGCCATGTTGACTGACAGGACTTGTCTAAATACGTCTCCGATGCTGGTATCCGAATCAGAAGTTGGTGACCCGGTCGAATGTGAATGCCAGTCACATTCTTCATCTGAACTTTCAGGGGTTGTTGTGGGTGTTACATACCCTAATCTATATCGAGTCTTGCTATAGTAGTCCCGTGGTTTTCCAGCCGGGACCGGGGGCTTCAAAGGTAGTCATCGTCCAGTACCGTAGTTCAAACCCGATGTCGTTTACAGGTCATACCCCTGTTTCTGCATGAGATATTTAGATTGGGGGCAATAAAGATACAGAGGTAGTCTCCCGGCATCCGATCCAAGGTCGACTTCTTCTATGGTGAAGGGATGCGGATCGTCCTTCCGGCCAAAGATGATTGGATGGTCCCCTCCCTCGATTATTCGGTAAGCATCTTCTGCTGGAGTAAGCTGGATTGTGGTGTAGACATTTGTCACCTGTGTGTGTAGGTGAGTGCCTATACCGTGTTCCATAGCGTACATTATACAAAGCTTATTAAGCTCGAGGTAGTTCAAAGATAGCCCTTTATTGATGAAGTAAGGTATCTTTTCTAGGGGAATTACATCATCTGTGGAGGGAACATCAGTGTGGGTAGCCACATACTTGGCTAGCTCCGGTTCCTCTTCGGCTACCCCCTGTGTGAATGAAGACTGAGAGGACGACCTGGGGAGCTTGATCGTCAGCGGTTCAGTTGATAGGGTTGAGCGTGGAGTTGTTGGCAGACTAGCGACCCCCAGTTTGGTACTTGATGTGGGACGGGGAGTGGCTGGTTCACTAGAAGTGTCAGACCTTGCATCAGGGTGACGACCATTCTTGGGAAGGCGTATCGTCAGTGGTTTGTCGGAGGGATTGAGCTTCTCCGTTTGAGGCTGGCCGACTCTCAGCAGTCTAATTGTTAGTGGCTCCATTGTGGGTCTTGGCACTTGGCCAGACCTTGGCAGCCAGATTATCATCTGCTCTTCTTGTGCCGAGAGGCTGATTGCATCCTTACGCAGAGTGGCAGTAAGGGGTGCTGACTTGCCAGGTTTGCGAGCTTGGAGGTGGACCGTCAGAGGCTCTTCTGATCCTGTGGCTGTCTCGGTACTAGCTTGTACATCTCCTTCACCAAGATGCTTCTTCGATTTTTTGTACAGGCAAGAGTCTGAGTAGTAAGATTCGACCCCTTTGAAGGGATCGATATCAGCAAATTCCGTCCTCACGAAGCCGTATTTGTCGACATATTTGAAGCACTGGTGTAGCGTGGAAGGCACGATCATATAATCGTGTATCCATGGGCGCCCCAAGAGGATGTTGTAAGAGGTGTCTGCATCGATAACGTAGCAGGTGACTTCTGATTGGAGGTCGCCAATTTGATAATTCAGACGAATCTTCCCAATAGGGTAGCTCCTGCCCGAATTGAAACCACTGATGGCGGTATTTGTAGGCGTCAGACGATGCATTGGGATACGGAGATGATGCAGCAGACCCTTCGGGATAATGCTTAAGGAAGAGCCAGGATCAATGTACATCCGATCCACCTTTACGTTGCCGATGTATCCAGTGTAGTATAGTGGGCGATCGTGCAGATTAGTTTTGATAAGCATGTCCTGCGGAGTGAAGACGATGTTGGGCATTGCTCCCGTGCAGGCGCTGTCTTGGAGATCTACAGGCGGGTTTTCTTCCGTGAGGTTAACTTGAGCCAGGTATGCATCGGCGTTTTGGAGTGCATTGCTCAAAGCCGTGCGAACATCCTTGGAGAGTCTCAGGAGCTCGTACAATGACAACTTGGCCGGTGTGTTGGCCAATTGTGCCAAGATGTCGAAGTTGTAGGGCCTCTCCAACCCCTGGGCTGCCTCTTTTCGGAGGGATTTGTCGAAGCAAGTCTCCCTCGGCCTAGGCTTGTCGGTCGTCGAAGGCTGAGCAAGTCCTGGAGCGTCGGTTGCAGCGGGCTGGTGATCTTCAGCCGGGTTGTCAGCTACAGGTTAGGATTGTGCCCTAGATCGCGTGACGACGGCTGTAGCTTCTTCGATGTCTGCCGAGATTGTGCAACAGGATCTGATTTTTCCATTCTTTTTTTTGCAGATAGAAGACGATATAGGCCGAGTCACTTTCGATACCAAGTCTGGATGGATCTACATGACCTCCCCTCGTGATGTGGTGAGGTGCACCAAACCAGCAGCCTGATCTCAGGGAGGTAGAAGATTAGTAATCTTCATTGTCGCCAGAGGGATAGGGACCACCCCGTCTTGAGTTTCTGTCGGAGGGAAGCTGCCAAATTGTACCGACACCATATTGGCTGCCACCGTTACCTCTTCGAAATCGATGGCCAAAGCGTTCGAATCGATAAGATTTTGGATGTACCGTTTTAGCTGGTAGCAGTCGTGTGTAGCATGATGGACATAGCGATGATAATGGCAGTACTTTGGGTTCTCCATCTCTGCCGGCCACGGTTCCCGTCTTGGTGGAGGAAGCTGTATTCTGTCCCCTTGTATGAGCATGTCCAAGATGGGCTTGACGTGACCGTCTTCGAAGGAGTAAGTGATTTGCGGCCATTGTTTGTCTGCCGGCTTTGGCTCAGGATTCTGTGCCGTGTCGGTCACCATAGCCTGCTTCCCCCTGCTGTCCCGATTGTTGGAGGGGCTACCCCCATTATCGTTGTTTGGACGCTTGCCTTTGTTCTCTCCGTCCGAGATGTGCAATCCCAGTTGGCTAGCCTTCTTCAATCGTTCTTCGGCGCTTGTGGCGCTGATGATGAACGACTTCCAGTCCTTGAATTGACTTTCGCCCATCCAGAGACTGATTGTTGGGAGGAGTTTCTTTTGGCAAATTTCAATCATGGAGGAATCTGGATTTCCAGAGGGCAGCTTCATGGCGGTTTGGCGGAACCGCTCGATGTAGTTCATTGTCAGCTCTTTTTCCTCTTGGACGATGTCCATGAGGGTGGACATGGTGATGTCCTGCCCTACTTCGTAGAATCTCTCCAAGAACATGCGCTTGAAGCCGGCGAAGGAGTGGATGCAGTTGTCCGACAGGTTGCGATACCAGTCGAAGACGACTCCTTCAAATGCCCCGATGAATAATCGTGTGAGAATGGCATCGTCATGGGGCAGATGGTCGGTGGTGACCTCGAAGTAAGTGATGTACCGACTTGTCGAGGTCTTGCCATCATAAGGATTGATATTGAACAGCTTATATCTTGGTGGGAATGGAACATCCCTCCATGCAGCAGGGTACGGTTGCCGTATTCTGAGGTCTTGAGAGTTCTCTCGAGCGTGGAACATGGCTCGGAGCTCCTGGATCTCTCTTGTTGCTTCGCGTGCTTCGTCCACGGCGGTGGGGGCCGTTGTTTCCGGAGGATTGTTGCCCGGGTTTGGTGCCGCCGAATTCGAGTCCACATTGACCACGGGACCCGAGCTTGTTTGGCCAGGCATCCCTCTTTGCAGAGTTGGAAGGGCCGTTTTAATCTCGTCTACAGACTTGAACAAAGCAAACAATATGGCTTCGAGACTGTCGATGCACTGGCGATCACTGGAACCACCTTGGTTACTGTCTGTCATGAATACCGTCTTCACCTAAGGAGAGATAGACAGAGCGGTGGAGGAAGTGCCCTCTGAATCGTACCCCTGTAGTGAGAAGTCATCGGGGTATGTGGGTATGTTCTCTTTCGACTTAGATTCGGAAGGAACAGTACCCCCAATCTCCGAGTTTGCCTCGTCATGGGAGTTGTGGACGTTCTCGGGGACGTCGAGATTTGCTACATCCGAAGGGAGAGTTGTCTCCCCTGGCTCGTCTTCTTGGAACATCGGATTGTTGTGGAGGCTCGGAGGGGTGCTACCCCTAGCCCCAGCAACCTCCTGCGTTATGGATGACGAATCTCCCACTGTAGCAGATTTCGTCTTAGAGCGAGTACCTTGGAAAACTCTGGTGGTGGGCACCCACTTAGACGACAGTCTTTTAGTCGCAGTGGTTGAGATCTTCGGGATGGAAACATTCGTCTTCTTCCCCCTTCCATCAGTAGGGACTTTCCGAGCAGAGTTACAGGAGACGACTGGTAGTGCCTCATCTTCTGAAGATGGCTGTTGCAGTCTTTGAAAGACAGACTACCGGTCTTCTTGCATCGTCGTGCTATTGCAGCAGCAGTTGACGATGACTTGGGTGCAGTGACGTCCGTGGGAGGACTCTTTGCACCCCGATGCATCTTCTCTTTCCTTGCGTTTGTGGAGGATGGCCTCACGCAAGTCACTTGCTCTGCTGGCTCGGGAATTCCGGGCACGCGAGTGTGTAGGCCTTCCGCCTGCTCCCTGATTCGAAGGTAGCTCGTATACTTGCCTTCGCTCGTTACCTGGAGATGCTTGATTACTATCCCGCCCATTGGCCGCAGGGGGCATAGTACGAGTAGCTTTATACAACTTTCTATTAGAGGCCCGCGTGATAATCAGCGGGACGCTCCGATAGTCAGAGGTTGGGGCAGCTGACTGGGCTTGGTGAGCCCGCGCTGCCCTAGACTTCTTCTTTTTAGCACTTACGGGTGCGTAATAGGAAGAGTCCAAGTTGGATATCACAGAGTCTGGCTTATCATCCAGAGAACCATCAGGGTCAGGACCGCATGAGAGACGGTCGAAGACTGATCGAGAGAAGCGTGGAACAGACGCTATGCAGCTAGGATCGAAAACCGTACAGGCTGTCTGCATGCGGCTGTCTTTAGCTGTCGGATGAGTTTTGTGCGACTAGGAGTCACGACCGTACAGGCTGGCCGCATACGGTTGGCAATTATGGCCGCATGGGTTTCCCACAAGCGATTGACTTCGGTAGCCGCATAAGTTTCATCCATACGGTTGGCAACTGTAACCGCATAAGCTATGCGGCTGACAGATGTGGTCGTGTGAGCTTTCTTCATGCGGCTAGCGGATGTAGCCGCATGAGCTTTTTTTATGCGGCTAGCACCCTTATGCGGCTCGGATCGCATAGAGTTCCTCTTTGCCCCTGCAAGTCCAGCATTATAGTATTTTCTTCTGCCGGACTTGGGGACAACAGAGTTGTCTACGGTCTGAAGTGTGGCCGCAGGAGAGTCTTCCTCGCCGTCTTGAGCAACAGAGGGTATCTCTGCAAGAGCTTCAGTAGGAGCGAATGATCGGGGTCTCCACTCCTTGCGGGCCTTCTTCGTGCGAGCTTGTTTCTGGACCGGGCCAGCGCTCTTGTCGGAGAGCATCTCTTCAAATGCCTGTTGGTCGAACCGGGCAACCATCTTCTGTTGAGTGGAGCCAAGTTTGGCTGCATCCGACTGCGTCACCAACTCCTCAGCCGTACAGAAGTTTGTCTCCAACAGAGTCGCCATCGTGTTTGCCATGAAATATAAAAGAGCAGAACAGTTTTATGGGAGGATTGGACTTTTACTTCACGTTACAAATGCGCTTGTACAAAGAAAGCCTAGGGACGAAAACCTAGGTACAGCAATCTAAGTACAATTATTTATTTCTGATTTTGGGAGGTGACGGTAGAGGCTCGGAAAAGCGATGGCAGCTCTGCCTTACTCCTTGGACGATCGGACGTAGCCTTGGCTCCTGTAACGAGATGCTTGGCGTTGACGAAGAAATGCTCTTCTTGCTCTCCTCGTATTGCTTTTCTGGCTTCTCTCTCTGGATTGATCTCTGTGTATTTTTCTCTCTGATTATTGGAGGAGCGTCCTTTTGCAAGAGAATGGCACATTGTTATTTATAATAGTGGGGGGCATCATTAGGGTTTGCAATGATTGCCCATTCTCAAAGTGGCAGCGGCCTGATAAATGATCAATCTGGGTCATTAATCTTGAGCGTGAAGGATCTGGGCCATTAATGAGGATTATGCCAAATCAGGTCAGCAATTAATGTTGATTGCAATAAATCCCCATCATGATGATTTGCTGATATCCGTAAATCTAAATGAATCAATTTAATTCATTCTCTTGCCACGTGTCCCAAATTATTGGGATCTGACCTAAAATTTGATTATCTTTAGGACACGTGTCGTGCCATCGTTGTTGAGCCGCATGAGGAGCGTTCGTGTTTGGGCCGCATGAAGGTCGTCATGACCGAGCCGCATGAAAGATTTCATGACCGAGCCACATGAATAGTCTCTATACTCGAACCGCATGAAGGTTGTCATGACCGAGCCGCATGAATATGTTCATGACCGAGCCGCATGGGGGTCTTTATGGCCGAGCTGTATGAGAGTCTACATGGCCGAGCCACATGGATTTCTTTATGGCCGAGCCGCATGGGGGATCTTCATGATTGAACCGCATAGGCTTCTCTGTACTGGCCGTGTGAACTCGTCTAATCTGGCCGCATAAACTTGCCTCGAAGCTGTGAAGATTTTCTCCAGTTTCCTAGGAAGATAGTGCTCTTGTGTCAGTCATTATGACTACTTTTTGTCAGGGCTGTCAACTGTCAGCTGTCAGCCGGCAGAGCATTAATTGTGTTTGAATGACGCCGAGTACAGCTGTTCTGAAAAGACACGTGGCTTTCCTCTGCGGGCCGCATGGAGTCCACTCGAGCTGCCTATGTATTTGAGCCGCATAGGACTCCTGAGCCGCATGCGGCTCCTTGGCCGCATAGATCATTTTTCTCCTCTTTTTTATGCTTCTACAGGAATGCGGCCTTTGGCCCTGTGAAGGTTGTTGCTGAATGCCAGGTGACTGTCTTTGAGAGCATCGCCGGCTATGAAGAGCGGGCTAATTCTCTAAGGAGGGTTCTGAATGATCTGCAGGGTCAGGTGGCCAGATTTTGGGATGCCAAACAATGGTTCCCAACGTCGCTGTTCCATACAGATGACGAGGCCTTAATCGCAGCACTCGCGGAAGAGGAGGCTACTTTCCAAGCAAAGAAGGATGCCCTCGCTCAAGAGATCAGTGAATTGGCTGATCAGTATGGGCAGTTCAACCCGACGAGTGAGGCATGTGTTGCTTCGAAGAATAAGCTTGCTGCACAAATTACTAAGAAATATAATCACATTGTGTGGATCCAAAGTGAGATTGCTCAACTGGAGGCCAGCTTGAGGACAATGACGTCTGAACAAGAGGACTATTTCGTTCAGGCTTCCATGATCGCCACAACTTCTGACCACTTAAAAGAACAGCTGGTGATGTTGGAAGGAGAGCACGTGAATCTGATCCCCTTCCTGGATGAGGCTGCTCATCAAGAAGAGGCACACCACCGTGCTACCGCGAAGTCTGAAGCCGAAATTGCGCTCTAAGGGATAGTTTCAATCGATTGTATATCCCTTAAATTTTCTCTTCTAATAGGCTCAATTAGCCGTCAAGGCTCTTGTATCTTTTTCTTTTCTCTGTCTTTTGATAGACATATTTAATATAGAATCTTTTGGCTTTCAAAATTCATGAATAAAGTTTGTGAAATATCAGAACAAAATTTAGAGGTAATGTGGACGTAGTAAGGATATTTCTGGTGGGTATTCCGCTGGGAAATTTGATGTAGACTTATTATCCGTTTTATATTCAAGGTTCTTCGAATATAGATAATAAGTTGCAAAGAAGCTGCTAATAGAGGTAATATGGACGTAATAGCAGAGGATGTTCTATATCTGACCAGATGTAATATGGACGTGGAAGGATATATAACATTAGGTAGGAGTGGATAATTCAGAGGTAATATGGACGTAATTTTCCTTGATGAATGCTTTGCTCAGAGGTTATATGGACGTAACAAAACGTTTCATAATCATTCCACTGGGGAAATAATTATCGAAAAATAGTTCATAGGTAATATGGACGTGACTTATTTTCGTCAGACCGAGTTTGGGCAGGTTCCAAAACAGAAATAATTCCACTGGAGAATCTTTTTAGAGGACCTATTTTCCACGGTGTATTCAAGACTCTTGAAATACGGATAATAGTTAAATGTTTTTTTTGAGTCACATAAACATCGCACTGTATATTTATATGACTAAAACAGGGTATATGTGAACGCTGTTCATGAAGGTTACACATAATATTTCTTTAGGAACTTGCCGTTGATCGGCATCATGAGCAAGTCACCATAAGGTTTGGTTAGTCGATACACACCGTTAGAATACACTATTTCTATAACGAAAGGACCTTCCTATTTAGGCTGGAATTTTCCTTTTGTCTTGTGCGTCATGACCATTGGTCTTTTTACTGCTAAGACTAGATCACCAACTTGGAAGATTCTTTCCTTCATATTTTTATTAAAGGCTCTGGAAAGGCGTGCTTAGTATGGCTCAAAACGCTGCTGAGCTAATAAGCATTTTTCGTCTAGCGCTTCGAGTTCTTGTAGTCGCAGACGATAACTTTCTTCGACAGTCAGCTCACTAGCTAAGTCTACTCGAAGAAAGGGAATCTTGATTTTTAGGGAAAGAACTGCTTCGCTCCCATAAACTAGAGAGAATGGCGTACTGCCTGTTGGAGTTCGGTCCGTTGTACGATAGGCCCAGAGACATTTGTCGAGCTTCTCATTCCAATCGCGCTTGTTTGAAGACATGAACTTCTTGAGAAGTTTAATGATGGTCTTATTGAAGGCTTCTGCTAACCCATTAGCCGCTGGATTGTAGGCAGTAGAGGCTACATTCTGGATTCGATTCTTGTCGCAGAACCGATAGAATGCATAGCTCGCGAATTATGGACCATTATCATGGATGGTCCTACGAGGTAGGCCGAATCGATAGATAACGTAATGTTTGATGAAACTGGTCTCGTTTGACGTCTTCACTTCGGTGAGCGGCATAACTTCCGTCCATTTGGAGAAGTAATCGGTTATAGCTAGGATGAACCGATGTCTTCTGCAAGATGGCAGACTAATTGGGCATATGTTGTCCATACCCCAGGCTTCAAAAGGCTAAGATGCTACCGTCAGGTGTAGAAACTTCGAAGGTTGATGAATGAAGTCGGCGTGGAACTGACAAGCCCTACACTTCTTTGCATATTCAAAAACATTTGCTATCATCGTGGGCCAATAATAACCCATTCATCTGAGGAAATCTTATAATTTGGGGCCTGGTTGATGTGCGCCACAAACTCCATTGTGAGCCTCACAGAGTGCATATTTGTCTTCTATGTCTGATAAACATCGTGACAGTAGCCCGTCGTAAGAGCATCGATATAGCAGTTTGGTAGCTGTATCATAGTAAAATCTGAGGGATCCCCTTTGGACAGACACTGCTTCCTTTGGTTCCTCAGGAGGATTTAGTAGATGGCGTAGTCTGTGAAAGGTAATCTCCAACCTTTAACGTTGACATTTTTTCTGTTGCGTAACTGTGATGAATATACAAGGCATCTTTCACACAAAATAGTTCTCGACCAGACACTGTGATCGAATGATGAGTATTGGTAGGAACGGTTAAGGAAGCAGCAAGACCGGCTAAAGCATTTGCTTCTATATTCTGTATTCGAGAAGACGTCATGATCATAGTAAAATCTGAGGGATCCCCTTTGGACAGACACTGCTTCTTTTGGGTCCTCAGGAGGATTTAGTAGATGGCATTGTCTGTGAAAGGAAATCTCCAGTCTTTAACGTTGACGTATGTTTCTATTGCATAACTGTGATGAATATGCAAGGCATCTTTCACACAAAATAGTTCTCGACCAGACACTGTGATCGAATGATGAGTATTGGTAGGGACGGTCAAGGAAGCAGCATGACCGGCTAAAGCATTTGCTTCTATATCCTGTAGTCGAGACACGTGCTCGATGAAGAATCCAGCGAAAGTAAAAGCCAATTCGATTGTTGCTTTGTGATATGGGATGAGGTCTTCAACGAACTTCATAATCCCCTCGGACCTGACTAATTATTAGCTTAGAATCGCTATAAGCTTCTAGATAGTCAACTCCCAGTTGTTTTGCCAGTTGAAGGCCGATTAGTAGGGCATTATATTCGGCCATGTTATTAGTACAGGGTTCCACGAGAGAATATGCACGGTGTATAACCAGATGGTCGGGTGACACAAGCACGATGCCTACTCCGGCCAAGATATTTTCTTTAGGTCCTGTTCTTGATGCACCGTCAAAAAACATTCGCCAAATGGGGATTTCCTCAGTTGCGGTGTTAGACTCCACTACTTCATTCGGGATTTCATCGTTGAGTTTGGAAGATTCTGGCACCGGATGAGCTGCTAGGAAATCATCTAACACTTGGCCTTTTACTGCTGTAAAACCCCAAAATTTTCAACTATTTTCTTTATTATTAAATTTGGTACTGATTTCAAATTTTGTATTGTACATCGCATAGTCGTATTATACGTCGCGCACGAAATTTTATTTTTCGTAGTTGCTCGTCAAGTGCGAATATGTGCGAGCGTACATATTTTAGAAAAATATTTTTTCTATTTTATTATACACTTTCAAAATATTATATAATTATTATTCTTGCTATAAAAAGCCTTTTTGTTTTTAGCAGTTATTAATCATAAATAATATTTTATTGTATACTTGGAAAAGCATAATTATGTAAAGAATATTTGTGCATACATATATTTCGTAATTATTTATTAGTCTATTTTAAATAAAAATGTAATTTTTGAGATTTATTAATATTAATATTTTATTATTCAAAAAGATATTTAAAAATAATTATTATTTTTGAAATTATTATTATTGGTATTTTGAAAAATATATTTGGATGTTATTGTGGCCATTTGAATCTTGATTTGATTTTTGGATTTATTTAAATAGATTAAATTAATATCTATAATTGAGATTGGATTTAATTGATTTGATTTTAAACTAAGAGAATTTGATTTGATTTAAATTAGATTAGATTTTGATTTGGATTTGGATTTGGATTTGATTGCTTTTAAATTAAATTAGGAAATATCTAAATTGGGTTTAAAGGAATCCTAATTCTTATCTAATTGGAAATTCCTACATCCTATCAATAGGCAGGTACTCCTCCATATTATTTTCACCACAAATCATCTTTCAAACCATCCTTGTCAAAATTTCTCTCTTTTTTCGTCATAAATTCAGCCTCAATTTTCAAAGGTTGTAGCAACTTCGAATGACCATAACTCCCAACTCCGGAGTCCTGTGGAGTGTCAGTGGTCCAAAATCTGACACATTTTAGTATTTTTGAGATTCTGGGAGAACCAGGAATCAGAATCACGATCCGTTTGAAGTTTCGGAATACTGACAGAAAAATACATATCATATATTTTTCCTAAAAAAATTTCATAATATTTTATTTTTGGTTTTTATTTTAGAAGTTTGTCACATCGTCTGAGTTTATCTTGTGTAGCCCTGCGACTATTCTGTACCCAACGGGATTGTCGGTTTCACCAGCAAGGACCTCAGGCAAGACACATTGCCATTTACTGTTTATTTATTTAGCTCATATTTCGTGCATTGTTCATTATTTTTTTATGCAAAATAAACTGTGATACATGGCATAACCTGTTAAAACTTACTGTTCATTTATATTCTCCTGCTATGTATTATTTTTCTTACACATTAAACCTAGATTTAAGATACCACCTTGTGTGTTGCATTCATAGGCCTTGACACAATTATACCACGTTGTTGTGAGTCACATATAGGACGCGGACATGCGTGATTCGCTGGCCACCAATACGTATCAGCCGTGCGTTAAGAAATAACTGCTAATAGAATTGCATGCTAGAAGACTTAGCAGTTATGAGTTGGCATTGGGCGGGGAGAATATGATTGGAAGTTGACTACCACCCTATCTATCGTAGACTCGCTCGCTACTGAGGAACGATAGGTAGACTATATGCTATAGACTCGCTCGATACTGAGGAATAGTATATGGTGTTGTGACTCGCTACTGAGGTACTGCTTTGGTATTTTCTTGACTTGACCCGGTAGTCATGCGATCATGAACTGTTCTGAAAACTGCATTCACTTAGACTGGTTAGGCTACCTTTATCCGTTAGGTACGAGTACTTTTGGTTTGAGTACTTGTATCTGACCGTGGCTTGGAACAATAACTTATCGCGGATTAGTTCGTCACATCTTGTCCTTATTTGGTTGTAGGTGTGACTTACTATTTCGATGAGAAGGTATTGAACCTTGTTGGGCTCCGGATACCATATTGGATTCATAGCATGGAAAGATACGTCACCGTCAATTAGTTTACCATCTCCTGTCCTTGTTTGGTTGGGGGGATGGTACGCTAGTTCAATAGGTGTGTATTGGACCATGTTATAATTCAATTGACTTATTTATTTGAGCAATATTTATTCCGTTTATATGGCATGATATTATGTGTCTTGCTACGTCCCTCTGAGGACCCGGTTATCTCCCCTGGTGTGTGCTATTGTTTTTCGCAGGTGTTCTAGCTCTAGTCGTGATCATCGCTATTCTCTTCGAGGGTGATTGCACTTGGATCGTCTTCGCTTCGCTCGTCAATTCATATCTTTTCTTATGTATTTTTCCTTTACTTGTTGGTAGTGAATTTGTCTCCGCACAACATATTGTATCAAGATAATTTATTATCTTTATATGATGTCTTTTATTTATTTATTCTTGTGGATGTGATTAGTTATTGTTCTACTGGATTTTACAGCTTATGTATTCATACGAGATTTCCATACATTGGAGCATACTTCGTATGTATACAGCTGGCATGTCTACGTTCCTAATCCTCCGTATTTTGGGCATGGGGCGTTACATATTTTTGTGGTGGCCCATGCAGGTCAAGTTTGTCATTTCGGTTACGTAATTGTACCGATGTGAGCCTGTAACATAGGATTAGAATCTAGGAATCTCATCCATACAGCTTGACCTCTTCCATTGGCTTCAAATTTCGAACTCTCGTTCGACTTCCTTGAACTGCATCTTGCTTGATTCCTTTCTACCGTCGATTCATATTTTCGTACTTAGTATCAACTAGGAAGATGACTACATTAGTATATGCTCATAGGTCAAACACATGGCTAGAATGGTTATATTGGTAATTGGAATACATTCAAGACTAATTGAGTTAAAAATGGGCTTTTTTGTGTGAATTAATGATTAGTAATTTGTAAAGTAGGATACTACCAAGGAAGGTTTTTATCTTGAGATTTCTAATAGTAAACACTAGAGGATTTATAGAATTTCATACATGATTTAAGAAATTGATTGGATTTTTGAGTTTTGATATTTATGAATTATGGGGTTATAGCTATACATCTTTGAACAAATATAAAATTGATTTGCTTTTCAAGTTGTGATATTTATAATTTTTGGGTGATAGATATACATCTTTGAACAAATATAAAATTTATTTGATTTTTAAGTTTTGATGTTTATGATTTATTGGAGTATGGTTATACACCTTTGAACGGTTATAAATTTGGTTTGAAAATGATCTTAGCTTTTAAAAATGGTCGTAGAAATTATTTAAATTTGAGTTATACAACTTGCGATTTTCGTGTTTAGTAAATTTTGAATTTTAAGTGGAAATACTGATGGCGAATTTTGGTTTAAAATATTTGAAAGTTATGGAAACGATTTTGAGAAATTTTATTTTAAATGGTGTCCTATGATTGAGGATTTACAAATCTATTTAAATTTTTGGTAAAAAAACAAGGAATTCTGACTAATAAGATTATTTAAAAATTTAGTTTAATGTGGGATTGCTAATATTAAAAATTTTGGGAGAATTTTGAAGGATGTGATGGAAAGTTATTTTGATTGATTAAAGGAAGTTGCCATTTAAAAGTTATGATTTTGTTGGAATAACTTAGCATGAATAGAAGTTAAAATTGATGAGAGCATTGAGCATAATTTTTGAGATTGCTTTTAATATGCTAAGAGTTTTATTATGAGTTATTGAAAAATTTTAGAGTGTTAAATTTTTGATTGATTGTGGAATTTTTATGGATTCGTAAATTATGAACTCTTGAGTTAAATAGTTGAATTTAAACGTTAGTTTTAGAAAAGGTTAGTAGTAACATGATAAAATTCTGCTTTAAGATTTATGAGAGTGATTTAAATTTTTATGATAAAATTGAACGACTTGCAGTGAATACAATTTTTGGTGGTTTATTTTTGAAAGTTTATTTTTGAAACTTTTGGAGGAACTTGAGTTAAATTTTAATTGTAGGCCCCAAGATAACCCTACTGAGTATTCCACACTAATTGCCATGTCACCCATGACCATGATAGTAGTATATACACAAGTGTGGTTAGTCATCTACCCAGCTGTGTGACTGTATTTCCACCTCGGCTTACTCGACCTTCCTTCAATTCTAGATCTCATAATTGCGACCTTCTAACCCACTTGCAATTTGAATAATGAGTTAATGGCTCCTTAACTGTATTCATCTAGGAGACTATCTTCTCTCCGGAATTGTGCTCCTAAATTAATTTTTTTATGGATTCTTTAATTAATTTTATTTCATGCTTTAACTTGATCTTCTTTATTTTGTGCATTAATTATCACCTTGTGAACTCCCACTTTCTATTTTTTTGATCTTTTGGCTTCCCTTACTGTGACTTGGATATTTGGGGCACAACACTAGACTTTTTCTTCCAACAAATTTTATATGTAAGACCTAGACAAGTCCACCTATATGTAGATATATCATGTCCCACCAAAACCCATCTCCTTGTACTCTATTTCTTGATATGACCTTATGGTCAAAATGGCCAAACTATAATCTTTACCATGATAATTTTCGACCACGAATAAGGATTCAACCTCGACTCAATTCTTTCGACCCAATATGTAATTTTGTTCTACTTAAATTCCTTAATGCTTAGCGTTGTACTTTATCTTGGTTGCTTGACCCATGGTCCCATCCCATTACTAGTTTCACTCTTGTAAGTTGGGTAGAATACCTCACGGCCCAACAAAGCCTTTGTCCTTGTGACCCATGTTGATAAGTTTGCTTAGACTATAAGTTCGGAGGACCCTAACTTAGCTAGTCAACCAAAACAACTGTATAGGCCCAAACTTCGGGCGAGCCTTGATTTTAAAAGATATTGGACTATTTAAAATTTCTTCATCAGAACCTCTCTTGCTCATATTTTGACTATCTCATGCTGCTAATGTAGCTTCAGTTTTGTAAGCTTATTTCGTTATCAAGCTTGATCATGACATAATTTATTGGGTGCACCCACTAACATATAGTCTAATCAGAACCGGTGCATGATGGTCTGATCAACCTAGTGCACTTTGGTTCGCTTTTATCTATCGTTCTACGTGGATGGGGACATAGCTAAACTTGTCCTCTAGAGTCCCATCCGCGACTGCCTTGACAACTCCTTTTGAATTATTCGGTCGCCTTTGAACCACGTATTCGTATTCGATAACGCCTCCTTCGAACTCTATATTGCGTTCGCCTTCACCTATTTTAGAAGGACGAAAGCGTCGTATTTAAACTCCTCTAACTGTCCTATCACCATGACCATTACCACCCAATGTAACCATATCTTTGTCTTGAACTACTCGACCTTTCCCTCGACACTAAATTTACAATCTTGACTTTCTAATCACTTGAATTTAAGAGTGATTACAATTGTCTCTTAATCATACCCTCAACCTAGACTACGATCATATAAACTTCTTTGAACCCTCCTATCTACTGTTGTGCCTTCTTACCCCCTCCTAATTCTTAATTTCGAGAACGAAATTCTTTTAAGTTGGGTAGGATGTAAAACCCCTAAATTTTCTACTATTTTCTTTATTATTAAATTTGGTACTGATTTCAAATTTTGTATTGTACGTCACGCACGAAATTTTATTTTTCGTAGTTGCTCGTCAAGTGCGAATATGTGCGAGCGTACATATTTTAGAAAAATATTTTTTCTATTTTATTATACACTTTCAAAATATTATATAATTATTATTCTTGCTATAAAAAGCCTTCTTGTTTTTAGCAGTTATTAATCATAAATAATATTTTATTGTATACTAGGAAAAGCATAATTATGTAAAGAATATTTGTGCATACATATATTTCGTAATTATTTATTAGTCTATTTTAAATAAAAATGTAATTTTTGAGATTTATTAATATTAATATTTTATTATTTAAAAAGATATTTAAAAATAATTATTATTTTCGAAATTATTATTATTGGTATTTTGAAAAATATATTTGGATGTTATTGTGGCCATTTGAATCTTGATTTGATTTTTGGATTTATTTAAATAGACTAAATTAATATCTATAATTGAGATTGGATTTAATTGATTTGATTTTAAACTAAGAGAATTTGATTTGATTTAAATTAGATTTTGATTTGGATTTGGATTTGGATTTGATTGCTTTTAAATTAAATTAGGAAATATCTAAATTGGGTTTAAAGGATTCCTAATACTTATCTAATTGGAAATTCCTACATCCTATCAATAGGCAGGTACTCCTCCATATTATTTTCACCACAAATCATCTTTCAAGCCATCCTTGTCAAAATTTCTCTCTTTTTTCGTCATAAATTCAGCCTCAATTTTCAAAGGTTGTAGCAACTTCGAATGACCATAACTCCCAACTCCGGAGTCCTTTTGACCTCCATTTTTTTTGTTGGAATCGTATTGAGGTATATTTTCTGGATGTAAATTTTACTTTCATAAATTCGGAACTTAATTTTCTGGAAAATTTGTGGAGTGTCAGTGGTCCGAAATCTGACACGTTTTAGTGTTTTTGAGATTCTGGGAGAACCAGGAATCAAAATCACGATCCGTTTGAAGTTTCGGAATACTGACAGAAAAATACATATCATATATTTTTCCTAAAAAAATTTTATAATATTTTATTTTTGGTTTTTATTTTAGAAGTTTGTCACATCGTCTGAGTTCATCTTGTGTAGCCCTGTGACTATTCTGTACCCAACGGGATTATCGGTTTCACCAGCAAGGATCTCAGGCAAGACACCTTGCCATTTACTGTTTATTTATTTAGCTCATATTTCCTGCATTGTTCATTATTTTTTTATGCAAAATAAACTGTGATACATAGCATAACCTGTTAGAACTTACTGTTCATTTATATTCTCCTGCTATGTATTATTTTTCTTACACATTAAACCTAGATTTAAGATACCACCTTGTGTGTTGCATTCATAGGCCTTGACACAATTATACCACGTTGTTGTGAGTCACATATAGGACGCGGACATGCGTGATTGGCTGGCCACCAGTACGTATAAGCCGTGCGTTAGGAAATAACTGCTAATAGAATTGCATGCTAGAAGACTTAGCAGTTATGAGTTGGCATTGGGCGGGGAGAACATGATTGGAAGTTGACTACCACCATATCTATCGTATACTCGCTCGCTACTGAGGAACGATAGGTAGACTATATGCTATAGACTCGTTCGATACTGAGGAATAGTATATGGTGTTGTGACTCGTTACTGAGGTACTGCATTGGTATTTTCTTGACTTGACCCGGTAGTCATGCGACCATGAACTGTTCTTAAAACTGCATTCACTTAGACTGGTTAGGCTACCTTTATCCGTTAGGTACGAGTACTTTTGGTTTGAGTACTTGTATCTGACCGTGGCTTGGAACAATAACTTGTCGCGGATTAGTTCATCACATCTTGTCCTTATTTGGTTGTAGGTGTGACTTACTACTTCGATGAGAAGGTATTGAACCTTGTTGTGGTCCGGATACCATATTGGATTCATAGCATGGAAAGATACGTCACCGTGAATTAGTTTACCATCTCCTGTCCTTGTTTGGTTGGGGGGATGGTACGCTAGTTCAATAGGTGTGTATTGGACCATGTTATAATTCAATTGACTTATTTATTTGAGCAATATGTATTCCGTTTATATGGCATGATATTATGTGTCTTGTTACGTCCCTCTGAGGACCTGGTTATCTCCCCAGGTGTGTGCTATTATTTTTTGCAGGTGTTCTAGGTCTAGCCGTGATCATCGCTATTCTCTTCGAGGGTGATTGCACTTGGATCGTCTTCGCTTCGCTCGCCAAATTTATATCTTTTCTTATGTATTTTTCCTTTACTTGTTGGTAGTGGATTTGTCTCCGCCCAACATATTGTATAAAGACAATTTATTATCTTTATATGATGTCTTTTATTCATTTATTCTTGTGGATGAGATTAGTTATGGTTCTACTGTATTTTACAGCTTATGTATTCATACGAGATTTCCATACATTGGAGCATACTTCGTATGTATACAGCTGGCATGTCTACGTTCCTAATCCACCGTATTTTCGGACTGGGGCGTTACAACTGCTTTCTGAGGGACGAACAACATATCGTATGGAGTCGACAATATTGCACATGTAGCTAAATGGGAATTAAGAGAACCCGGATTAGTCATGAGTATTCTGAGAGGATTGACTTTAGAAATGATGTGGATAGTCTGCCCAGACACATAGTGGCGTATCTTCTAGATAGTAAATACCAGTACGAGAGATAGTAGATTGCATGTTCATGGCCACCTTCATTCTTCTGAGCTAATAGGGCACCAAGAGAATGGTCCATATCGCGGACATATAGTAAGAAGGGCTTCCCCATTATTGGAGCTACCAATACTCGGGGGCTTGTGAGATACTTCTTGATGTCGTCAAATACGCGTTGACATTGTTCAGTCAAGACGAAAGATACACCTTTCTTCATGAGCTGAGTAAACGGTTGACACCTTCCAGAAAGGTTTGAAATGAATCGTCTGATATAGGCTAGCCTTCCTTGAAATCCGAGTAGCTCTTTGAGATTTCTTGGGGGATGCATATCGAGGATAGCTTTCACTTTCTCCGGTTCAAGATGTATACCCTTGGAAGTCATAACAAAACCAAGGAACTTGCTGCCGGAGACTCCCAGAAAAGACTTGGTTGGATTCATCTTGAGTTGGTGTGCACGCATTAGTTCGAACATCGTTCTCAAATCTTGGAGGTGGTTGCCCTTGAGATGACTTTTAACTGTGATATCATCTATGTAGCATTCCACTTTTTTGTGCAAATGATCGCAAAAAATTATGTTTATAGCTCGCTAGTATGTCGCCCCTACATTTTTTAATCCGAAGGGCATCACCGTATAGAAGTATACCCCCAACGATGTTCGAAAAGATGTGTGTTTCTCATCGTCGAGGAACATCTTGATCTGGTTGTAGCCTGAGAAACCATCCATGAAGGATATATGCTCGAAGTCGCAAGTACTGTCGATCATTACGTCGGTGATCGGTAGAAGGAATTTATCTTTCGGGCATGCAGTGTTCAAATCGCGGTAATCGATACAGATTCGAACTTTACCATTCTTTTTCATAACTGGCACAATGTTAGTGACCCAGTTAGGATGTTGTTCTTTGCAAATGAACCCATTAGAAATAAGCTTCTTAACATCACTCTCGATGGCCTCCATAATATCTGGTCGGAATCGTCGTTGCTGCTGCTTCACTGGCTTAGCCTTGGACGAGATATTTGGGCGGTGCATAGCAACTTTAGGGTCCAAGCCTGGCATGTCTTCATAGCTCCATGCAAAGATGTTAATGTATTCTCTTATAAGTTGTATAAGAGATTGTCGTTCTTCGCCAGACAGACTTTTGCTGATGAAGATTGGTTTAAGAGATGATTCATCTCCTAAATTAACTTGGACGACTTTGTCTTCAGTAGGTAATTCACGTTGTTCGAAACGTAACTCCTAGCTCGTATCCATCTTTTGAGCCCATTGTTCAAGCTCGATCGATTGGACATTGTCTACAATTTGGTCAACTGACACCATGTTGACGGACAAAGTTGCTTTGACTATGTCTCCAATGCTGGAGTCTGAATCCCAGAGGCAGGAATCATAAGAATGAGAACAACGATCTGCTTCGATATCTAAGCTTTCAGGAGTTGTTGGAGGAATGACGTAATCCAAACCAATACCGTTTTATTGATAATAGTTCTTGGGTTTGCCAGGAGGAGCAAAGTGACGTATTGGTAATCGTCGTCCTTGACCGTAATTTAGACCCTGGTCGCTTTTTATATCATATCCCATGTTCTTGATGATATTCTTGGCTTGCCAACTACATCGATAAATTTATATTTTTCCAGAGTCATAGTCAGCTTCAGTGTTGTGATTGGGAGAAGTGGAGTCTAGAATGAACTTTCTTTCGCCAATTATTCGATAGAAGATGATCAATTCTTCACCCTTCTTTCTAGCTGGAACGATAAAGTAGTAGATATCTTCTGGCCAGACTTTTTCCCGTAGATGAGGCATCGTGACCGGCATGCAGAGATGTGGTCCTATGTCGTGCTCTAGGGCGTATATCTTATCTATGTACTGGTTTACATATTGGTAGACATCGGAGTAATTCAAAGATAAAACTTTAATTAGAAAATATGCAAGTTATTCTTCAGGGATAACATTATCCACTAAAGGTACATTATTTTGAGTATTGATATACTCATTGAGAGGATCATTGTCTGGAACAGGAGCCATAGACTTAGCCAAGTTTGCCACATAGGGTAAATCTTCAGGATTGGGAGGACGGACTTCAGCAGGTTCTAACCGCGGTGATTTGCGGAGAGTGATGGTCAATGGTTTGACCTTATTAGGATTCTTCTTTTTAACCCAGATTGTGAGAGGCTTTGGAGTACCCTTTGGAGTACTACGTCTTTTGACTCGGATAATTAGGGGACCATCACTGGTGGATGAATTAACTTCAGCTTCATCATCAGCTTCGTTCCATCGTCTTTGGGAGGCTGAGGTTGATAAAGTTCCGAATCTCCGTAGTAGGCTTCACTGCCCTTAGAAGGATCGACATCGGCAAACTCTGTCTTCACAATGCCATCATCGTTGACATACTTGAAGCACTGGTGAAGTAGAGAAGGAACGATCATGTTCTCGTGTATCCATGGACGTCCCAACAAGACGTTGTAGGATACATTGGCGTCAATTACATTGCAAGAAACCTTTGTTTGGAGATCGCCAATTTGGCACTTGAGACGGATCTTGGCCAGCGGATGGCTTCTCCCAGCATTGAAAGCCATGATAGTTGTATTGGTTGCAGATAGCTTGTGCAGAGGGATCCCTAGAATTTGGAGTAAACTTCTAGGAATGATGCTGAGGGAGGAACCTGGATTGATATGTATCCGATCCACCTTAATCGCCCCGATATACCCTGTATAGTACAAAGGTCTATCATGACGATTGTTTTTGAGCAGCATGTCCTCCCGTGAAAAGGTAATGTTGGGCACCACTTCCATAGTGTTGTAGCAGTGAGGACATGAGACGGGATCTTCAGTGGGGGCTTTGACTTCAGCGGGATAAGAGTCGGCATGTAGTAATGCCTCACTTAAGGCCTTTCGCGTCTCTTTAGAGAGTCAAAATAGATCGAACAAAGACAACCTTGTAGGTGTAATGGCCAGCTGTGCCAGTATGTCAAAGTTGTAAGGTCGATCCGTGCCTTCGGGAGTTGGCGCCTTCAGAGACTTGTCAAATCGCGTATCCTTCTGCTTGGCTTTGTCGGTAGTTGAGGGCTTAGATGGACCAGCTTCTGAACTTGTGGAGGGCAGCAGGAACTTGAGATGGTACTGCTACATCTTATGGGGGGTCATAAGTCCGTAGGTAAGCCTTTCCAGATCGCGTCTCGCCAGATAGAACTTCATAAATGGGAGAAGACACCATATGACAAGATTTGTATTTCTTGTCCCTCTTTACTTTGGAAGATACCACCCCCTACGTCATTTCTTGCACAAGGTCCGGATGGACCCACATGATCTCACCATGTTCAGTCATGAGTGGCACTAAGGTTGAGTTACGAGCTGGTAGCTGGTTGACGACTTCCATTATTGCCTTGGGGAGTGAAACTACGTCGTCTGGGACTTCTGTGGGAGGAAAGTCACCAAATTGAAGAGAGATCATGTTTGAAGATACGACCTTGTCTTCAGCTTCGAGATTAATTACTTGGCTGTCGATAAGCTGTTGTATCTTCTTCTTCAGGACGATGCAATCCTTGGTAGAGTGGTGCACGTACTGATGATAAAGACAGTACTTGGGATCGTTGAGTTGCTTTGCCTCCGCAGGACGTCGTGGTGGAGGCAATGTCAGTTTATTACCCTTCATTCATGTGTAAAAAATGGTAATAACATCATCCTTATCAAAAGAGAAAGTCTCTTTAGGTTTGTCAGGAGCGCCCTGAGAATTGGAAGCTCCCTTGGAAGTGTCGACCTTCAAGACTTCTTTCCCTTTACCCCCACGGACAGTTTGAGGGTGCTTGCCTTTGTCTTCAGATTTGGGTGTCTTCAACCCCAGTAATTCCAGATTAGGGACGTCATTTTCAGCAACATCAGCGACCCCAATTAAAGCAGGCCATTTTGTATCATACTTATGTATACCCAGACAGAACTTCACTGTAGGAAGGAAGTTATATCGACAAGTATCCATAATTTTTGAGTCTAGTATACCGAAGGGCATTGTCAATGATAGTCGCCTGAAGCGTTCGATGAAGGCAATAACAGACTCAGTCCACCTTTGCTTGGTCTCGATAAGAGTAGACATACTAACATACATGCCACTCTAATAAAACCTGTTGAGGAATAACCTCTCCAAATCTTGAAAGGAATTAATACAACCGTCAGGCAGACTGCATAACCATTCAAAAGCTACCCCTGCAAGGTACTAATAAATAGCTTTGACAAGAACGGATCATCCTTTGGTAAGTGTAGAGTCTGCGTGTTGAAGTATGTCATGTGTTGGCGAGGAGAAGTCATCCCGTCAAATGAATTTAGCGTCAGTGGCTTGTAGTTAGGAGGGCAAGTAGCATTCTCCCTTTCAGGAGGATAAGGTTGAGATGTCCCCATCTTCTGAAGCTCGTCTTTATTTGAGAAGGTATCGAGACGTGCAATAAAAGAATCAATTACATCCTGCTGGTTGAGCAAATGTTGAGAAACGACTTCTGTACGGTTGTCAGGCTTCGTTGGTGAAGGACCACCTCCAGCATTTGCAAGATTTGGAGGAGGTACAACGGAATGATACTCCTTCTGTAGTAAAGGAGGGTTGTTGCTATGAGCCAGACTAACGTGTGCTGAGACGTTTGGTTGAGGTGGAGGAACAGCCCGAGCAGTTTGGACTGCCATGATACTGGTAAGGATATCAAAGATCTTGGCAAATGTTGTTTCAAGACTCTCTAGCCATTTGTTGGTCTGATCACTGGCTTCTTCAGGTCTCTATCCATCCGCCATGTACGTAGATAACATGTGAGGATAAATAGAGGAGACAGTACAACTGGTGCTGATACTGTCTGTCTTTGAGTTAAAAAGTCCCTCGTCTTCAGGTAGGGGAGGTAGATAGTCACCGTCATACTTGGAGAGATCATCGTCATTTGGAGGGCTACCCCCGGTGTGAAGGTCATCTGCTTTAGACTCTGAGGGAATACTACCCCCAGCTGAAGGTTCATAACCTCCAGATTGGGAGTCCTCATCATCTATATGAAATCTCGTCCTTGACCGAGTACCCATATAGAATCCTTCTGTAACGCCCCAGTCCCAAAATACGTAGGACTAGGATACGTATACATGCCAGCTACGCATCGAAAGGACTCCAGCCCAGCTCGAATACGTATAAGCTGTCTGGTTATTCTAGATTAACTATATCTCAATCCACATAATAAAGATAAATATGACGAATCAAGTGCAGTAAGGCTTATCAGGCCATGATACACTGATTCTAGATTAGATAAATATGTTAGAGTGGATCCCCAATAACACATTTATCATGAACAAGCTAGAGAAAAATAGAAGCTTGTACAAGACTAGGATATAATGTAGCAAGAATCAAATATAGGACAAAATTGAAATATGGAAGATATGATAATAACACACTATGTATACCTGAAGTCTCGGCGTAGCAAACATCGTCCATCAGTGTACCGTGCCATCAACTAATACCTGAAGAGATCACCAGGTCCTCAGAGGACTAGCAAGACACATAATATACATGCCTACTTTAACAGTTTTAACATACAAGGAAGGATAGAAAATAGTACAAGAAATAAAGACTACAGAGTAGTACAATAGTAAAATATAAGGAAATGGCATGTCGTCGAGAATCGTGCTGATAAACATGACTAAGAATAAATCGGAGTGAACCGCAGCTCAGTGGGGACTCACGGTCCTAAAGATCACAGCTCAGTGGGGGCTCACAACCTATAGTAGGTCTCTATCGCAGCTCAGTGGGGGCTCACAACAGAGAGTAGTCAATTATAGTCAACGTCTATCACAAGGTCCTCGCCTAGAACTACGAGTCAAGTCAAGTCAAGATGTCAACAAGTCAAGTCCATCTCAATTATGTAAAAGGGACACGATAGAGGCTAAGCAATAATATCACTAGACATGAACACGATAGAAAATATATGGCTAGTAACAAGAGAAAAGAAAGAGTAATAATCTACGTGCACGTAAAACTAGAAAGTATCCATGATATGATACGAAATAGAAATATGTACCAAGTGAGACATAAAAGAATAGCAGTATAGAATAGCATATAAGTACTGTAAAGTTTGGCAAGGTGTACTTGCCTGAGGATTGCACGGAGAACCAACAATATCTCCAATCAACAAGTCAGAAAGTCGAAGTCTCACAACTGCCTCCAGAAGATGTAATAGATATTACCAACATTTCTAGATTATCAAATTAGCTAGGATTGCCTGTCCTTAAGTCCAATTCTGGACACATAGGCAAAACGGTAATTTTGGGTCAAAACGGTGTCCGTCGTTGGACCCGCTTTGCACCGAAAAGCGTGCCAGAGTCAATGGTCTCTAAAGTTATCAATCTACATGTCTACGAATTTGTTTTGATGATACGAACCCAACGGTATGTCCAATTTTGGATTCCGGTGTGCTGTGCACGAAATCGTCCGTTGAGTTGGATCGTGGGGCCCACAAAACGGCGATCTGATCAACTGTCTCAGAATCGTACCAAACTTCGCATACAGGAACAGAAAAACGATACGGTCCTGTTGGCGTAAGTTACGTCTCGATCTGACGAACGTGTACAAAGTAATTGGGAAATTTGCACAGAAGCCGATACGGTGAATTTTGACGGATACGCATCAAATTCGTCGCGCACACGCGACCAATTTGAATTTCGTCAAAGCCCACACGACTACGAAGTCGTTACGCACCTTTCGATGCTTTCGGTTCGCGACCACGTCGCTCGGATTGGCGGGATGCACGACGTATCGGAGGGTTTTCTATGTTTTCGAAAACAGTTTTAACAAGTTTTTCATAATTTTTAGAAACTGATTTCATCATGCATAATTAATGAATTTCAAAAATACAAAATAGGTTTTGACCTCCTATATGTTGTCTATAAACCTATTCAAATGGATTTCCAATCGGTCGATGGATTGGCTGCAAATCGCCTTCCAAAATAGGGCTTGGAAACAGTTTACGAACTATTTAAAAACATATTTTGGCCAAGGTTTGGGTCGACTTTCCTGACTGGTCGTTAGGCTATATCTCGATCCACTCGGGAGGATCTCGAGAGGGTTATATCGGCTTCGTGTAGGAATTGATAGATCAAAATTTGATCAACTGTACGAGGAGAAAATTGATCGGGAAAGTGGGTACCTATAGCAGTTATACTACTGTGGTGCTGCCCTGTTTTCGCGCGCTCCAACGACTCGCGAGGTGGCGCACAGTCGCGAAGTTCACTAGGGTGGTCGCCGGACCACAGGGGTGGTCGTGGTGGCTTCGGGGCTACTGCTGCCAATGTTGATGCTGCGACAGCTGTCGTCTCTCCTCGGTCGTGCCTGGCCGGCGGCTCTGGCCGGCGGCTCTGGCCGGCCGGTGGTGGTCCGCCGCGGCGCTGCGGTGGCGCTTTAGTCAGGCAGAGGTGGGGAGGTCGCCGCGTTGTCTTGTGGAAGGAGAGGAGAGCTAGGGTTCTCTTCCTCTCGCTCGCTATATATATACAATAGGGGGTCGGCTGCTACTGATCGGGTTTGGGGGGATTTCTATCTCGCGAGATTTTGGTTATATATATATATATATATATATATATATATATATATATATATATATATATATATATATATATATATATATATATATATATATATATAGTTTATATATAGATATGTATATATCTAAATATATACATTAAAATCTCAGAAAAATTCAATATTATATTTCTATTTTTTTAATCTATTTAACTATATGTACCTATGCATATAAATTCGACTGGCAAATAAAGATCAACAAATAATAATATCTAATAATAATTATAATTATTTAATCACAAAAATTAACTTTAATAATAATAAAATAATAAAAATACCCAGTGGTTGTTTTAATGAACTAATACTACACACCCGTATTCGGTCCAAAAATTGTACAAATATTGGAACACAGTATTAAAACAATAATAATACTAATATTGTACAAATATTTAATAATTAGAAATATATTATCAAATTCTAAAATAATTTAAAAAAATATTCGCACACACATAAAATATGCCTACATGGTCGTCTTTGGTCCACTACACGCCTGCATGGGCTTGGACTCGGTTCGGGTCCAATCCGGGCTAAATTGGTACAATCGGGTCATCTAAAAATTAATATATTAAATAATAACTAATTAAATTATTTATAGGGTCAAGCCGCAATTTTGACTGGTTTTGCTAGTTGAGACACACATATGGCTCGACCTTCCCTAACATGGGTAATAGACTAGTCAAAGTACACGACTACACTATCCGTGCTAAAATTCTTAGTCGATATGCATCTCAAAACTTATCCATGGCTAAGGCCATATATATATAGAATATTAGGCTATTATAAATATAATCATATATATACAAAATTCTATATAAATCTATTTGACTGTATAACATCCCAAAATAAATCCATAATAATTATACTGTTAGGACAACCTAACATGGCTTCCTACCAGGTGTGGTTGGCTAGGTTAGGGTCCAAATATATTTTCTAATTTAATCGAACTCTAAGAGTCAACCAATAAGTTACTTGTGCCATTCGCAATTAAATAGCACATGGAGACTCGATTGAGTGGACACCCTTGGCATGCGTGTCATAGACTCAAAATGGGTCAAAACCATATATTGAGTCAACTGGTTTTGATTGATGTCGAGTCATGCACTCAAGTTGGATGTTCGGTCTAGAATTACGATAAATACTCAAATGGCATAAATTGACCCAAAATGGTGTGAAGCCAAAAGAATGCTAGGGGACAAGTTTGGATGGAACATAATATACTAAACTGAAGGTCATCATATCTACTACAAAACTTATGAAGGACGTTTCGAGGGATGGGCAAGTCTTATGCTCCAAGAATGAAAGACACGGAAAAGTACATCTATAATTATAATTAATACAAAAATACGATACAATAAATATACAATCATCTAATCGTATAAAATAAATAACAATAAAAAACCCCAAAAATTAGGGTCTTTACAATCTGCCCACCTTAAAAAAATTTCGTCCTCGAAATTAAAATAAGGCTTACTAATAAAGAACTGTGCTAGGGTAACTACGAATAGTTTAAGGGATACGCTAGGTCACTACGGGGTCTCCTAATAAGTCAAGTAATAAGCAAGCCTAAACAATTTGGATTTGTAACCTCTATATCGTAAAACTATAAATAGTTATCTCTAGTGGCTCTTCTTGGTACTGGCTGTCTTGCAAAGATCACGTTGAAGACGTGATCCTCCTAACCATACTATTATTACAATTATATGAGTCTTCTAACCCAGATAAGTGGTACCGACTAATCCGCCTACTCCTCACTTTAACTAACAAGGTATAATAGTTAATGGGTTAGGTTAGGCTATGCTTAGGTTCTTCCTTTAGAGGGTCAGTCTACCACTCTATTCTTGATCAAGTGACTACCATCATTTAGCTATTTCTAGAATATTTACCACTTTTGGTCAAACTACCTCATTAAACACATGATGCCCTATGGCATCTCTAATCTCCCTGATCTATCAAACAATCACAATACAATAAGCAGACTAACTTACACTCTAACTTAAGAATTTCTGATAAATCCTATATAGCACGATTATTCGTCACTCCGAAATTGAAAGAGACGAGAAGCAATGATACGAGAAAGCAAAGGAAGAGTAATCGAGAGCAAATACGAAGTTCAAGGACGGTAGAGAAATTTCTAAAAGAATTGTCAAGGCAGTTGTGGATTGAGATTTCTAAGGGTTTAATCAGGTCGCAGGCCCGCTCGATACAGTGATGTAACCGAAACGGCTAACTCGACCTGCATGGGCCACCACAAAAACATGTAACGCCCAAGTCCCAAAATACGTAGGACTAGGATACGTATACATGCCAGCTACGCATCGAAAGGACGCCAGCCCAGCTCGAATACGTATAAGTTGTCTGGTTATTCTAGATTAACTATATCTTAATCCACATAATAAAGATAAATATGACAAATCAAGTGCAGTAAGGCTAATCAGGCCATGAGACACTGATTCTAGATTAGATAAATATGTTAGAGTGGATCCCCAATAACACATTTATCATGAACAAGCTAGAGAAAAATAGAAGCTTGTACAAGACTAGGCTATAATGTCGCAAGAATCAAATATGGGACAAAATCGAAATACGAAAGATATGATAATAACACCCTATGTATACCTGAAGTCTCGGCGTAGCAAAATCGTCCATCAGTGTACCGTGCCATCAACTAATACCTGGAGAGATCACCAGGTCCTCAGAGGACTACCAAGACACATAATATACATGCCTACTTTAACAGTTTTAACATACAAGGAAGGATAGGAAATAGTATAAGAAATAAAGACTACAGAGTAGTAGAAGAGTAAAATATAAGGAAATGGCATGTCGTCGAGAATCGTACTGATAAACATGACTAAGAATAAATCGGAGTGAACCGCAGCTCAGTGGGGACTCACGGTCCTATAGATCACAACTCAGTGGGGGCTCACAACCTATAGTAGGTCTCTATCGCAGCTCAGTGGGGGCTCACAACAGAGAGTAGTCAAGTATAGTCATCGTCTATCACAAGGTCCTCGCCTAGAACTACGAGTCAAGTCAAGTCAAGATGTCAACAAGTCAAGTCCATCTAAATTATGTCAAAGGGACACGATAGAGGCTAAGCAACACTAACACTAGACATGAACACGATAGAAAATATATGGATAATAAAAGAGAAAAGAAAGAGTAATAATCTACGTGCACGTAAAACTAGAAAGTATCCATGATATGATACGAAAGAGAAATATGTACCAAGTGAGACATAAAAGAATAGCAGTATAGAATAGCAGTATAGAATAGCATGTAAGTACTGTAAAGTTTGGCAAGGTGTACTTGCCTGAGGATTGCACGGAGAACCAACAATATCTCCAATCAACAAGTCAGAAAGTCGAAGTCTCACAACTACCTCCAGAAGCTGTAATAGATATTACAACGTTTCCAGATTAGTAAAATTAGCTAGGATTGCCTGTCCTTAAGTCCAATTCTGGACACATGGGCAAAACGGTAATTTTGGGTCAAAATGGTGTCCGCCGTTGGACCCGCTTTGCACCGAAAAACTTGCTAGAGTCAATGGTCTCTAAAGTCGTCAAACTACATGTCTACGGATTTGTTTTGATGATACGAACCCAATTGTATATCCAATTTTGGATTCCGGTGGGTTGTGCACAAAATCGCCCATTGAGTTGGATCGTGGGGCCCGCAAAACGGCAATCTGATCAACTGTCTCAGAATCGGACCAAACATCGCATACAGGACCAGAAAAATGTTACGGTCCTGTTGGCGCAAGTTTCGTCTCGATCTGACGAATGTGCACAGAGTAATTGGGAAATTTGCACAGAGGCCGATACGATGAATTTCGACGGATACGCATCAAATTCGTCGCGCACACGCGACCAATTTGAATTCCGTCAAAGCCCACACGACCACGAAGTCGTTACGCACCTTTTGATACTTTCGGTTCGCGACCACGTCGCCCGGATTGGCGGGATGCACGACGTATCGGAGGGTTTTCTATGTTTTCGAAAACAGTTTTAACAAGTTTTTCGTAATTTTTAGAAACTGATTTCATCATGCATAATTAATGAATTTCAAAATACAAAATAGGTTTTGACCTCCTATATATTGTCTATAAACCTATTCAAATGGATTTCCAAATCGGTCGATGGATTGGCTGCAAATTGCCTTCCAAAATAGGGCTTGGAAACAGTTTACGAACTGTTTAAAAACAGATTTTGGCGAAGGTTTGGGTCGACTTTCCTGACTGGTCGTTAGGCTATATCTCGATCCACTCATGGGGATCTCGAGAGGGTTATATCGGCTTCGTGTAGGAATTGATAGATAAAAATTTGATCAACTGTACGAGAAGAAAATTGATCGGGAAAGTGGGTACCTAGAGCCGTTATACTGCTGTGGTGCTGCCCTGTTTTTGCGCGCTCTGGCGACTCGCGAGGTGGTATGCAGTCGCGAAGTTCACTGGGGTGGTCGCCGGACCACAGGGGTGGTCGTGGTGGCTTCGGGGCTACTGCTGCCAATGTTGGTGCTGCGACTGCTGTCGTCTCTCCTCTGTCGTGCCTGGCCGACGGGTCTGGCCGGCAGGCGGTGGCGCTTCAGTCAGGCAGAGGTGGGGAGGTCGCCACGTGGTCTTGGGGAAGGAGAGGAGAGCTAGGGTTCTCTTCCTCTCCCTCGCTATATATACAATAGGGGGACGGCTGCTACTGATCGGGTTTGGGGGGATTTCTATCTCGCGAGATTTTGGTTATATATATATATATATATATATATATATATATATATATATATATATATATATATATATATATATATATATTTTATATTCAAATCTTAATATATATATCCTTTATATATATAGTTTATATATAGATATGTATATATCTAAATATATACATTAAAATCTCAGAAAAATTCAATATTATCTATCCATATTTTTAATCTATTTAAATATATGTACCTATGTATATAAATTCGATTGACAAATAAAGATCAACAAATAATGATATCTAATAATAACTATAATTATTTAATCACAAAAATTAACTTTAATAATAATAAAATAATAAAAATACTCGGTGGTTGTTTTAATGAACTCATACTACGCACCCGTATTCGGTCCAAAAATTATACAAATATTGGAACACAGTATTTAAACAATAATAATACTAATATTGTACAAATATTTAATAATTAGAAATATATTATCAAATTCTAAAATAATTTTAAAAAATATTCGCACACACATAAAATATGCCAACATGGTCGTCTTTGGTCCACTACACGCCTGCATGGGCTTGGACTCGGTTCGGCTCCAATCCGGGCTAAATTGGTACAATCGGGTCATCTAAAAATTAATATATTAAATAATAACTAATTAAATTATTTATAGGGTCAAGTCGCAATTTTGAATGGTTTTGCTAGTTGAGACACACATATGGCTCGACCTTCCCTAACATGGCTAATAGACTAGTCAAGGTACACGACTACACTATCCGTGCTAAAATTCTTAGTCGATATGCATCTCAAAACTTATCCATGGCTAAGGTCATATCTATATGCAATATTAGGCTATTATAAATATAATCATATATATACAAAATTCTATATAAATCTATTTGACTGTATAACATCCCAAAATAAATCCATAATAATTATACTGTTAGGGCAACCTAACATGGCTTCCTACCAGGTGTGGTTGGCTAGGTTAGGGTCCAAATATATTTTCTAATTTAATCGAACTCTAAGAGTCAACCAATAAGTCACTTGTGCCATTCGCAATTAAATAGCACATGGAGACTCGATTGAGTGGACACCCTTGGCATGCGTGTCATAGACTCAAAATGGGTCAAAACCATATATTGAGTCAACTGGTTTTGATTGATGTCGAGTCATGCACTCAAGTTGGAAGTTCGGTCTAGAATTACGGTAAATACTCAAATGGCCTAAATTGACCCAAAATTGTGCGAAGCCAAAAGAATGCTAGGGGACAAGTTTGGATGGGACATGATATACTAAATTGAAAGTCATCCTGTCTACTACAAAACTTATGAAGGACGTTTCGAGGGATGGACAAGTCTTATGCTCCAAGAATCAAAGACACAAAAAAGTACATCTATAATTATAATTAATACAAAAATACGATACAATAAATATACAATCATCTAATCGTATAAAATAAATAATAAAAAAACCCCAAAAATTAGGGTCTTTACACCTTCAGATGTAATAGCTCGCTGGCTATCTGTTGGCAGACTTCTTCTTCTTCTGTTTGCAAAACTGAAAGAAAAGTTGGGTTCGTGGTCCACCTTCTTTGATTGGGGCTCCCGTAAGGAGGACCCCATGAAGCCATGTTGGATGGAACACATAGCGGCTTTTCATCATCAGAGCGATGCAGTCGTCGAAACACGGAGTGCCTCTGAGGCATTCTCGTTGCTTTGGAGCAGCAACAGTTGTTGACAATACTGGTGCACGGATGTCCGCTATGAATTGCCGTATCCTCCCTCGCTTTACGCTTATGATTTATCATGTCACGTAAATCAGCGAAAGGGAGTTTTGCCTTAAAACGCATGTCACATGCATCGCAAGTTTTGCATATGGGTTTGTAAGGGGAGTTGGGGCATCCAGACTTAGTTCACGTACAGGGGCAACCCCCACAGCTAAGTTCTGTGATGACCTTGAAGACAGCCCCGTGTTATACCTGTTGGGTCCTATGTTTTTACTGTGGGCACATAGACCCTGGATTCTGCCTTTGGGCATATGCTTTCCAGAAGTCCTCGTAGCATGCCTGAGCTTGCTGGATGTGGGCGCTTAGTATGGGTCAGCAGACCTTGGGCGCATAGCCTTGGGTGCATGACCCGGGGCGCATAGTCTGTCGAAGACAGAAGTCTTCTGGCCAGAGTTATGCGCCCACACACCCCCTTGGGTGCATGCTTCGTGAAGCAGCGCTATTTTCTTCCAATTTTGCCTTCTTCGTTTGTGAACCTCGCTGAGTTTGCCCAGAGCGTCGAACACTTTGATTCTTGGCATCGTAGTGTTTTTCTTTGCCAAATCTCGAGCATTGAACACTCTGTTGTTGATTGCACAAGAGAGAAGTTACTGGACTAGTAGAGCCCGGAACGGTATGTGCCTTCTTCATTTGTGGTGCTTTTGTGGTGGAGCTATACGCCTACAGGGGAGCTCCATGTGCCCACGTGGAAGACCTATGCGCCTACGTGACAGAGTTCTTTGGCTGCTTATCTTCTGTGATACTGGCAGGATATGCACCACGAGCCTTCGGAAGCCAAGCCTTGCGAGACTTGTTCAACTTCACTGATTTTGAGGGAGTAGCACCGTCCGTCGAGAGCATCTCATCAAACGCCTGCTGATCGAACTTCATGATCAACATCTTCTGAGTGCTCGCCCCTTTATCAGTATTGTATTGTGTCACCACCCTCTCGTCAGAAAAAAAAGGCAGTCCCCAACAGAGTCGCCATTTTTGTGGACACATACAAAAAAGAAGAAGAAATGCTGTCTTTTCTTATTGGCACAAGGCACCACAAATCGAGTACGCCTGAGAGATCCTGCACCGAGGATCCCCGAGTACAAAAAGAAGTCTCGAGAATTGGACGATGGAGATCGAGCGGTAGTTGCTCCTTTACTTCGTTGACACTCCGATTACAAAAGTGAGAGAAAACCTAAAAAAAATTGCTAACTCTCAGCTCACTGGCAAGAAGGGCAGCAATTTGGCTCTTGAAATGCTCTCCGTTCTGTCCTTTGAAGAGGTATAAGACCCCTTTTTATAGTCATTTTCGTGCTGGAATAATATTATGCGCCCATATGAGAAAATACACTGATTTTCATGTGGGTGCATAGTCCTGCTTTGGGTGTATGGAGTGTAGGCGCATGCAGACTGCGTGATTGTCACGACTCGCACCCTAGAGTAAGGGCACGAGAAGTGGGTACGTCCAGCCTATGCCGCAGTGTCGGCGGTAGAACGCTGTCCTATGTCAAACATCTAACCATATAAAGGTACCTGTACAGTATATACACTCCGAATGGAGGTGACATATCAAATACAGTCTCAATCACATCTAAGGTAGATCATGATAAAAGATAGATAAAATATAAAATCCACAAAGAGATACCGCAGATAGAAGTCTAAGTGTCTAAGATACACAAACCCAGAAAATATCTCAAATCTCAAATACAGTAATCCATAAAGTAAATACAACTCAAGACAACTAAAATAACTACCTATACAACCTCTACTGTGTCTCCTCTAGGCTAGCAGGCAACCTCCAAGCTATCTGTAAAATTTATCAACAGGTCCAGTCAGGACAGGAACGAGTACAATTCATCAAGAAATCCCAAGTAAATGACAGAGAACTATAAAGCAGTTATAGACAGTTGTGTTGATGAACATGACAGTTTATATTCAGGTGATGGTATAGAGAGACAGATAAAGTACAAGAAAAGTAAGTAACTAAACAAGAGAAGAATCATGGCAATAATGACTGTAAAATACAACCTAGCTGAACTAGAGTAACATGATGAGTCCAGACGGTACAATATTAGTCGAGTGTAATCCCAATGTGAGTCTAATACAAGAAGAGTTGAATGTGATTCTAATCATTGTTCTAATAAGGTAATTCAAATAAGGTGATACGAATAAGGTGATTCGAATAGTGATTCATATGATGATCTAACAATGATTCGAATAAATTCTCCAATTGTGTTTTAAAATACTGAGATCGACATATAAACGGCTATGGGTAAGTTCGGCACATCACGCACTGATCAGGTGAGAGATGGCTATCGTTCGAATATCATTCACAGGGGGTAGTTCGAATAGTGGGAATGTTCACATGTCTAATCAGTATTTCCTCGCCCAGTCTAATACAAGATGAATCCATAATCCGACACATCAATCGAATACAAGTCCAACCAGCACATGAAGATACGAATAGGTGGTTCGAATAATGATTCGTATGGTAATTCTAATAATAGAGGCAAGATGAGTAAGTATGTGTGTCGAATACATGGATTCAATAATAACAATACGTGTTTGTAACAGAGAATCACATACAGCTAACTAGAACTGAAGTACAGTAATTGACAAATAAATGAGAGAACTATCAGAGAATGTACTCGCCTGATAACCTGAACAGCTGATAGGTATAGAGGTCCAAACTGAAGCCACAGAGTCCTATTTAGAGCAATACTGGTCAAGATGTATACGAGAGATGATAAATGAAATGTACAATGCATCTGCTTGCTGTCTAGGTCAAACTATACTAAAGTCAACATTTGGTCAACTCTAGTCAACCACACTAGTCAAATTAGGTCAACTAGGTCAAGTCCTAGCCCAAACAAGTCTAACAAGTCTCACTATGCCTAACCAAGCCTACGCTAGCACTTACACAATCACAAGACAATATGAACCACAATAATACATAATATAAAATAGATAATATATATAAATACATACCATCATACATACATGCATATCCACATTACATACATATTTATATATATAGGCATGTGTTACATCATGCATATTTACATAGTCATAGATATATACATTCATGCACATTTACATACATACTTTTATACATTATATATGTTAACATTCATTACAAAGCATTATATTTTACTTATACCTTTGATTGATTGATTCATTCATTCATATATGACATTCATTCATGCATATTACATACTTACATGCATCTATACATTATATACATTGTATATATCATGTAAAAATAGAAGAGGAAAAAAAAAGGAAAAACTGAAATGTAAAAAGAAGAGAAGGAAAATGTAAGGAAAAGGAAAAACAGTGGACATATAGATGCTTGTATCATATATTCTATATTACCATACATCACTACAAGAAAACATGGTTTCTGTGACATGTAAAGTTGTCACAGAAATTATGAAAGTCGTCACAATACATCTTCTGTGACGAGTACAGTGACGACTTATTTTCGTAGCCTATACCTCCGTAGCTGAAAGTATAGGTGACGACCAAAAGTCGTTGTCACAGAAAGTTCTCTACTGTGACAAGAATATGTTGTCAGTGATAGTAAACTTTCCATGACAACAAAATTTATCACTAAAAATATTATAAGTGGCGCACAATATTGTCACAAAATAGCTTTTTATTGTAACTAAAAATAAATTAAATTTTTTTTGACAAAAAATAAAAATTATGTTCGTGACGACATTTGCTATCACAAAACAACTTTAGTAACACTTTTATTGTTGTCACAATAAACGTATATGTTTAGTGACAAGTACATGTCATCATTGTAAACACTTGCAGTAACACATTTATTATTGTCACCATAGTGTACAGTTTATACGTTTGATGGAAATCAATTGTCACGAGTATTTTTTTTTGTCATTGTCATTATATATTAAAAACACAAGAACACAATATAATATCACACAATTCTTGTAGAAGAGGGTATATTAAAAACACAAGAACACAACACCAGTCAATGTATCAAGGATCACCATTGAACACAACACCTGCCAATGTATCAAAATCTGTCATCAAATAGATATGTTGCAAATATTGGAATGCGGCCACAAACATGATAGTACAAAGACTGGTTCTAGAGTTGTTCAACTAATATTCAATCAAATGCTGTTGTCCTCTACTAAGGTTTTAATACATCAAAGGTATGAACAATTACATTCTGCCCTCATATTCTTTACTAAAACAATTTGTTCTGTACTATTCTCCCTCAATATTGAAATTATATCTGAACAGCAACTGGAACAAGCATTGAAGTATTTTTACTCGTCAAAACTACAATACATTGTTGTAGGGGCATTTACCCATCACTAAACCCCTCTCAATTTGGTTCGTGTCCGAATGCTTGCTCTGACAAAAATCCAGTGGAGTGCAGCATATCAAAGTGTTCTCTACTTCTTTCTCAATTGTAATCTCCATTTACCGAGAGGAAGGTTCATGACGATGCAATGTTCATCTCACTTCTCTTGATTAATGCTATTATATTTCAAATTTCTCACCAAAATGGGAATCACGAATCTTCTGATTCTACCCCTGGAAGTCCAAAGATGCGACGGTTACGATGCATGGAACCGACTGCCATGTATTTTGTATCCCCACCGAATTTTGCGCATGTGGCTTTCCCTGGCCACAAAAGAAATAGAAAAGGCCATGGATGGACAAAGGAAAGGATAACAACACAACACAAGAAGTTGGAGACATCAAGTACAAAAAGACAACATAACATAACACGTGAAGTCAGAGACATTTGAGTATGAAAACGTAGTTCTCTATTCACCTGTGCCTGATAAATCTGGAAAAGTTTTGACAATATTCCATTCCAGCTTTACGTTAGCAACTTGGTAGACTCTGCAATAATTAGCTTGAAAATTGAATAGCATAAATAGAGAAAACAGAATATCTGATCCTTGTGTCTAAACGAGAGGCCGTTGGAAATAATTAACAAACTGCTTATGATGAAGCTGTATCAAGAAATGTTGGGTTGAGTTTCTATCTTTATAGTTTTGCTCCAGGATCATATGTTCTTGTATCCACTGAATTAGTGGGAAAAAAAAATCTGATTTGGCTTCTAGCTCTCAAATTTGTTAAGAGCGGCATCAATTAATGTGAACGAACATATATACATGACAAACTGATATTAAGATCATAACCCATCTCATGTCTATGAAATATTCAAGAAGGGTACTAAAAATATACCTTACATCAGAACCTGCAATAGCAAGGCAACTACCGCTGAAGTCGAATTCCACTACAAAAAGTACAGTAAAGTTTGTCAAAAATAAATGATAGCAATTAACAAGGTAAATTGACCATACAACCATTTTCTGTGTTGCTTTTATTTTTCTTAAGCATTAAAATAATTAATGGAAAGTGAAAAGATATCACAGTGAAGCAAGCAAAATGATTAGGAATCCAAGGAAATTCTATCATTGAACTTTAAATTCAAGCAAAGTATCTACATTTCTAACCAAATATGAAGATGGAGTTGGAGTAAAACAAAAGGCACCATCGACTGAACAGACATGGACAAGGACCATAATTACTAATTTACTATATATTTCCGACCAGTATGCTAGAAATTTATTAGAGAGTACCTAGTGGCTGAAGATAATTTACAAATAACTGCGTTCCGTAAAATAAAAATAATAGATCAGTCGAAAAAAAATTAGGCAATAGTTGTGTTATAATGAACGCAGCAACTAAATTACGGTCAATATAAACATTTTGCTGGCAACTTAGAAAAGTTTGTGGCATCTCAAAATTGGGAAAGCATCTACAAAAGTTTTACACAGAAACCTCTAAGCAGTGAAGTGAGTTACAGACAATACTGAAATGAAATAAAAAAACGACTTTGTTTAAGAACAAAATAGCTTTGAGATCTAAAATAAATCAGACATCTCAAGCAATAAGTGGTGGCCAGTACCCATCAAAATTGCCAAATACAAACTTGAAAACCACTATCAGCTTAACATGCATTGTTGACTTGATGTTTCCCAGGCTAAGAAAGATGCATTTCTTGGCATCAGGGTCTTCAAGATTAACTGAAAATTAGACTGGTTCCCTTTGATGTAGTCTGTTCGGTTATGGTGGTTTTCCAAAATTACAACCTCTATCGATTATGGTTTGAAAGGCCAACTCAAAACAATGAATTGTATAATTATTATGTAATTATATATACTATAATCAGAAGCATATAGAATTTGGCTTGAATATAAGATTTTGTTCAATTTATAAAACAATTTAGGGACTACAACATCTGGGCGTACAAAGTTCTTAATGTAAATTTTATATGTGAATAGGCTTGAGTGTAGTTAACTATGAACATTCCATGGGTTCTGAGCTCATCATGAAAACAAAGTAAGTATTAGGAAAAGACACCACCCCCAATCTTCCCATTTATGAAGAAACTCCAAGATACTTTTGCTCATTTACAACCATGTTTTTTTGCCTAAAAAGTTATACTGAACGGGGTAAAGGAACATAAAAATGAGACATCCTCACTCGATATAGCTACTCGACTTTTTACAAAGTATTTATTCCCTCTCTTCTCCCTTCCTCTTTCCCCACCACTGTTATGCGCCCAAAATACCGGTCACCCTAGCAACTGACTCCTCCAATGATATCTCTCTACAGCTCCATAATCTCGAGGACCTCCCTCCCTACCAAAGCTACCTATGAGCACTACACCAGTAGGGAAGAGAGAAAGAGAGAGAGAGAGAGAGAGAGAGAGAGTGCAGTTTTTTTTAGATTCTTAAATTTAGTAACAAGGGAAGGAATATTTTGGTCTTACTAAAAAGCCTATCCCAAAATCTAACCATGAATTATTAAAGTGTGAAAAAGATAATAGCAATGTCAACAATATGTTTTCTTAATAAAAAAAAGGAAAGCATTAAGCTTTTCTAACATAATATCCCTAACCAATATTAGAATGAATCAAGAAAATAACATAATGTGCACCTCACTGGTTGCAGCTTTGAAGCGAACATAGGTAATCGATGCTTCCACCTCTTCTGAAACAAAGGTTTTGCTTGAACCACTGCCTCGGATAGCAGATTGCACTAAAAGGAAACAATGGAATGCAATTTTCTATATGTGAAGGCATGAAAGAACTTTTCCTCTTTCACGATGCATATCAAAATATGTAGAAACTTACCTGGGAAGAAGCATCCTTTAGGACTGAAAGCTTATGGGATTGGATCATACCTAATGCTCAAGACTGTAGAACAAAAAAAATTAGAGAAACCGCATGAGAATTCCAATACTTTAGTAGTACAAATTGTTTATATGTATATAGAATGTATGGTTCAATTATGTTATAGACCTGCAATTGCCTGAACTTGACCAAGTAAACACCAGATTCTGCATAGTGTGGGTTGCTCTTACATACCTCTACAGAAATTAAGAATAGTCAAATACTTGAGAGTAGCTCCAAAACCTACTTAATTTTGTACCCGTGTGCTCAGAAGAAAATCTACCGTTGGATAGGCAGTGCAGTCAAATGCTTCTATTTCGCTAATGCCACTGACACCCTCAAGAAGATTGTTGTAGAAGGTATCAGGGTCATTGCCTAATGTAGTCTCAACTCCCATCCCAGTCACGACAACCCTCCTTTCTTTCGTAGGACTTGTTCTTTTCTCAGCAATCGCCTCTCCAGGACAAACAGCTACTGCGATAGCATTTCCTGCACCAACATAACCAATTCAATCTTGACTTCCATATTACCAAAGTTAGCAACATTGATGACCACCGCTCACAAAATTTTCACAACAACAGCCTTCAGAATTATTTAATCCCAAGAGAGTGTGAAGGAACACAATGATGACTTATATCTCAAGATGCATTAGAACATCAAGGGATATCAATGAATTGGGCAGAAAGATGTATACAATAAAATTTGGAATTCTCTGTACTTTGAAAATAATTGTCTCATTTTTAATTGTTTACATCTGTCTGACCAAAATAAAATTGAGAAGGAATCACTTCTGCTGAAATAAAATCACAAATTAGAAGGATTCATTAGAAACAGTTGCATCAGCCAAAGAAAAAGAAAAAGGAATGAGTCAACAAGCATCAAGGTTCTGGCTAACAATATGCAACAACCCAGGGGATACTAGAAAGTCATGTGTATTCATAACGTTTGTATAAATCTCACTCTAATGTATTAATCGACTAAACATAATCAAATTAAGCAATAATTTATTCAACATATTAACTGGAACTCCTTCAACATATATATATATATATATATATATATATATATATATATATATATATATATATTCTGATTCTTGTTAAAGACTTCATACATGATATGAATTATTATCATATACCTCACGGCATCATATCTCACGATATATCCGATATCCGCTTCCCAATATGAGAATCCTCCGACCGGTATGGGCTGGTATCCGATATGAGGAATCTTGCCACCATCAAAAAAACTTATGTATGCCTATCATTTGCATTTATCGTGAGAAAGGAAAATATTCATCACTGATAGGAAAATACTTTAACTTGATAGTTTATTTAATAAGTATAAACTTAAGATCTTAAAAATGAGTATGTAAAAAACTTATTGAAGTTTATGTTATATTTTTCTCTTTTTAGTTCGATAATAATACATAGTAGAAGGTTTCTCCGCCCAAATTTAATTTGCCAGCACTTCAATATCAAGCACCATCCAAACCACGAGTTAAGCAAAATTTCTAATATAAACTATATAATTAAGCCCGAATGACACATGGTAATCATGTTTACCTTAATCTCATCTTCTCTCAAAAAATTATAAATAAAAAAGAAGCCAATCCCAATCCTATTCTACAACTAGGATTTTCCAACGAAACCAAGATAGCACCAAATAAAAATTGTGAAAGACTTTATGTAATTATGTAATTCTATGATTTATAAGCTTAGATATTCCCTCGAAAGAATGTTACCTCTTTGTTATTTTGACCCAAAAGTTTCCACTTAAACCTAATTATGTTTCATGGTTCTTAACTGAGATTTCTCTTCCAGGAAAGAACAGGTAATACCTAAATGACAGAAAAGATTAAATAAGCCTAAAATCAAATAAATCTATTTAGGAACCTGTAACTGGAACTCCTTCCGCACTTTACTTCACTAGATGACTATAAAGCAAATACAAACCCCACCTACTAGTCCATTTTTGTTCCACTGGGATTTTAATCAGTCCGGACTCCAGAAACACGGTGTGGGAGTGATTTCAATTTGAAGGAAAATGCTGTGAAGTTCATCCGTGCCACTGGTATTGTGAAACCAAACGACACTGAGCATATGAATCATCGCCATTGAAACTTAGTCCAAACCCATTGCTCTGACCTAGTCATCTTTATATCAACCCATTCTGCCATCTTTCTTTTTGTAGTCGCACTTCCAAACCACTCGATCCCCGAAACACCCCATGTGATTCCGAAATCCTGATCGTCTAACCCCCTATATAGAAAGAAAGAACCCCGATAGTGACATGTGCAGCATGTACCCATGCCAACAACCTGACATTAATACGCATCCATCGTTACAATCAAGAAAGCGACGACCGACCTACAGATGTCGGATCGAGATTAGGATTCCAAACCCACAAACTTACTCAAAAATGAGATTTCCATATCGATATGTAACACACCAAAAAAAATCACTGTTCCAATCTACTACACTACTAAATCAAGTACCAACAATTTAGAATGACACAATTTCCATAACGAAAAGAGATCTCGATCATCTCAAGACCTGACCTGCTCATCCGCCTCTGCTCCGGCTCGGAACCCGGACTTTCCGAGCTCCACTGCAGTGACCTCCATCTTTTAAAAATTATCAGAACCTAAGGCTTATAGTCTTGGCCCTCTAGTTCAGAACTAACAAGCTTACCTCACTCCACTGCAGTGACCTCCATCTTTTAAACATGAACCTCCATCTAACCTCATGTACAAAATTCTCAACCTACCAACATGATAATGAGGTATGATTTAACAAAAGTCAATCCTATTCACATCCCATGACGGATATCCTTCTGAAAGGAAAAACTTTTTCTCCATGGATTGGCTTGTCTTAATCCAGAGAGACTTTCTTCTCCATCAATATGATTGTATCATGCAAGATTGATGTGCAACCTGGATAACAAAGGCATGAAGACTTTCCTCCATCTCTGCCTTTTCTTGTCCTCTACCACCCTGTGTTCGGGATATCTCCCTCCCGATATGATGGGTATATATCGGCTGGTATAAAGGTTTCAAAGGCATCAATACGCTTTGCCTAACCGATTTTAAAAAATCGTCAATTGAACCATAGAAGTCTATATACCGGCTGATATATAAGGTATACCTGGCCACTTGGAATTTTTGATTAATCGACTAAACATAATCAAATTAAGCAATAATTTATTCAACATATTAATCGTCCATAAACCCTTTCTAACACTTAAATGATGCATATATCAATTGACCTTCCATTAAACCTCCTACAAAGAAATATTATTGAAAAAGTATTACTCGTTCGCAAGATAGAAAAATAGCAGTATTTCCCTCTCTAGTGAGTCGGCAACGATTGTGGCATCTTACCAAAGTTGTGACTCCAGTGCTGAGCATCATAGGGAAGGCAATATTCTGAGTCGGTAGGAATTTAACCAAGTTAATTCCAAGTGAATATTGTAGTAACTTGTTAAAATGTAAGACTACATACTTGATTTTCCATTTTCTTTTTGTGTTCAAAGTATTGAGTAATAATTAATACCTTGAGAAATGAGTTGTTACTGAATCTTGAAGGGGAAGAAGACCCAGATGCCCCATTTCGTGATTCAGCTCTTGGGCATCCGGGAAGGCTAGCATATGATGCTACTTTTAGAAGTATGTTTGGATTCCAAATAACCACATCCTCAGAGACAATAATTTCCATGTTTAAACCATAATTATCCTGCAGCAGAATAACTTTCAGAGTGAGATTTTGAATATATTACTTGTGTCATGTCCATAAAATTTGTGTCGTGTTCATGCCACAACGTGTCAAAGATGTATCCGACACAACAAATATACTCCAAACACATTAAGGAATGCCACAGCTGTTTTGTCCTTGTCGTAGTATCCATTTCTTAGTGATTTCCAATCCCCAAAGTCATTTAACTAAATATAACAAATTGGACCAATATACTGAACACCAATTCACCAAATCTAAAATGACTAAAACCTGTCATGAAGAACACATAGCTAGAACTAAGATATTCTGATAGCTCAATTAAAGGTTTTGACTATGAAATCAATGGAACTCGATTTCCTTGGTAGACTTTCCCAACGATAATTTCCACATCAAGAAGCTTCCTTTAATAATTCAATCAAATAAAAAATGACTCAGAAAATTTCAAGGAATAAAGGAAACTTTTTCTTACCTACGGTTCTGTAGGGTGCTATCGATGTACTCCAGCAGCTATACGATGGAAACCTTCTTGAGTCGACCCCCATTAACGAACCCATTGAGCTGGGACACGAGCAACGCATACTGGGTCTCTAATACATCGGAGACCAGGATCCATAACCGATCCGACCCGACCGGGCTCACGTCCACCACCTGGATCACCTAGAGTCATAAAGTTCTATAGAGATGCAATGGATAAGCAAAAGCCTCATATATAACTACAGAGGCATTTCGACAAACACTGTCAATACAAAAAACCTCAAGCTAATAAATAGAACACAATAGAGAGTAAGCTTTTGTTAGCATGGAGTGGATGGGCTTCCTTCTCCAATGCTTATGAGAAGAAGAAGAAGAATGTTTTATGTGACAGGAAAGATTGACTCAAGCGTTCTTTAGGTGTAAGAAGAAGAAGTAACAAAGTTCCTCTTTTTCTCGAAAAAAAACCCTAATTTCTAATTCACCAACTCATAGTTATCTACCGGTACCAGAAGAAGGAGAAGCCTCCTCCTCGACCTCAACTTCCTCCTTTCTTCAAAATCCATAAATGATTGGCTAAAAGCGGAAAGAAAACAACCAAACAAACCCTAATTTCTTACACTCACGAAGAGGAAGAAGAGGTCGGGTCCTTGGAGTCCCAGTCGAGGGCAAGCCAGCGGTCGTTTCTGGCGATCACCTCCCCAGGGCCTTCCTCCAAGCCTTTATGAGCTCGTCCTTCTCGGGAAGGCATCGAGGTTCCTCCTCGACTCACCTCTAAAAGTTGAGTGAACGACAGAAAGGAAATGGGACGCGGAGGAGATCAACATGAAGAAGAGAAGAATGAGAGAATAAAAGTTTTTCAAAACAATGTCCGAGTTCTCTAGCCTAGTGGTATTAAAGCGGACACCCGGAGGGGCCGGCAAGGTTCGAGTCCCCCAATTGTGTGTGTGCGTGTGATTTCAAAAAAAAAAAAGTTTTTCAAAACAAGGAGAGGGACATTAAAAGGGGGAAAGAAATTTTCTGAAGGGAAGTGGGACAACAGAGGATTATGATATAACTAGTATTATAACTAGTATTATGATATTTGATATAAATATTTTTGGTACGATCAATTCGGTTATAATTTAAATATTAATGTCAAATACTATTATAATCATAATATTTTGTTTATTTAATTTTTAAAAAAATTACTTTAAGTTTTTGTTACAAGAAATAAATTTTTTTTTGTGACTAATACTTTATTGTGACGACGAATTATTTGGTAACTAAACGCAACTTTTAAGTGACAAGAATAAAATTTTAATATTGTGGCTAATACTTTTATGTGACAATAATATTTTCTTGTAACTATAAAAAATATTTTAAGTGACAAGTATTTTCCTTATCACACATAAATTGTCTCTAAAATCTAAATTTTATTTCAGTGACAACATTAAGTGACGACCAATAAAAACATGGTCACTAAATGATTTAACTATGTGACGAAAAACAACTGTCGTCACAAAATCAAATTATGAGTGACAACAAAAATTATTCGTCACAAAAATATCCCTTTCAGTGACAAATTGTACACTTGTCACAGATTACTTGTCACGGAAACTCCGATTTCTTGTAGTGCATGCTATCATTATGTATTGTATTATATTATTTATATATTATGCATTCATATCTATCATTACATGTATACCTTGCATTCATATCTAGCATTCATTATATACTTTCATGCATACATTGTATATCATTCTTTCATTCATGTATTGCTTACATATATTATATTAATTGCATTCCTACATGCTAACATTCAACCATATATATACATTAATGTAAAGAGGATATATATCATATATATATATATCTCATTTAATTCATCTAACATATCATGTATTACATACTCTATATTCATTTAATACCCATACTACATAGGCTCATAGGTTACACAAAATGCATATATCGTATAGTCACTCTTCTACTTAAAACCAATACTGTGCCAATTGGGCCTCTACTAAAATGTTGAATTAAAGTACATTGTAGCCCTTCATGTTAGCTTTCCGAAACTTTAAACGGATCGCATTTTCGTGTCCAAAAGCTCCCAAAATCGCTAAAATACCGAAACACATTCGTCTTTCGTACAGCTGACACTCAAATAATTCTACAGAAAGTTGCAGAAAGGATTTGGCTTTTTAAAATTTATATTTGGAAAGCTAACTTCGATACGGTTCTTTTAAGAAAAAGGAGAGATAAATCGGAGTTCTAAGCTAAAAGTTATGACATTTCTAAGTTGCTTTGGTTAATAAAAACATGGATGAATATTATGACGAATTTGAGTTGTTTTGGACAAAAGAACACATATTGGCCAAGATACTTGGATACAAATATAGGTATCCAAATGAAACTCATTCTAACCATCCTAACTAAGATCAATCCACTCTCTAACCATTCTAAAACTGAATTTAAATATCTATTTAAACTATTATCATACATACATACACATAGGGTGTTCTAATTTGGGATCTATCAAGTAGGACACAAGACACATATCTAAAATCCTCAAGAGAGCTCCAAATGGCCTTAAATTTGAATCTAAATGGGACTCATGCATGAGGATGGATCCTACAGATTCAAAACTAATTTATATGCAAAGGAAATCAATTTAGATGATGGATTTTACCTATTGGGAGTGGAATCCCAATGAAATCCTTTAGGATACGGCTCCGATACGAAGATCCCTCAAAGTGGACACTCCTTCTTGCACTCCTCTTCCAATCCTTGGTAGCATCCTTCCCTTGTAGAATGGGAATGATTGAGGGAAGGTTTGGTGAAGGAATGATTTGATTTGGAGATCAAATCAATGGGAAGGCTCTCTAAAATTAGGGAAGAACAAAAGGAAAATAAAAGAGGCAAGATTGTAATGAATGAAATGAATCATTCTCCCCTAAAGGTGGCTGCCATTAAGAGTCCATTAGGGCTAATGGGAAATGTCCTAATTGCCCCTCTCTAGTCTCATATGGTTAAGTCTAGATTAGGTTCAAGTTTGGGGTCAAAATGATTTAGTTTTGAGTCTCTAACTTAACCATTCTAACATGATAAAAATTAGTTTAATTAACTAACTTAAATGTTAGATTTTGTGGGCCATGCTTAACTTAATATTGGGTCCCATCTAGAGTTTAAGCTACCCGGATCACAATACAAGTCGGAACGAGATAAAACTCAAATCCGACTAAACAAATCCAAAAAAAACAATATTAAAAATATAAAAATTTCCCAAAATATTAAAAATATAAAAAATGACCAAAATCATAATACCTTAATTTAAATATTATTAAAATAATCTAAAATTTACCAATTAATCAAAATCCTAAATAATTTAAAAGTCACAAAATGACCAAAATATTCTTAGCCTAAAAAGTTGTAAATAGTCATTCTAATCACATGGTTCGGTCCCCATGGTCATGGTTAATCTCTAGGCTCAACAGTTCTAGGGTTCACTAGCTAACACATCAAAATTATAATTCACCAATTTTAAATAGTATTAAATTAATTAAAAATTCACATAAATCATAAATCCTATTATTAAATAATAAACTTTTACAAAAGTTCAAAATTACCCTCATTTTAGAAAAGTGGGTGTTATAAGTCTACCCTCCTTAGAAAATTTTGTCCTCAAAATTAAGATGGTCGTACTTCTTCTAGAGTCTCGTCCCCAACAATCAAAGTCTCAGAACTTACCTAAATCATACAATTTAAAAGAATGGCATACAAGGTCATGGCATACGCTGGTAGTGTAAGTCTCATCTAGGTATACTAGTTATACTAGACCAAAACAATCATAGGGTATCAAAACTTACAAGCAATCAGGGGTGTTAAACTGGAAAAGATACAGAAATAACAAATCATCAAGGCTTTAAGGCATAATCAAAATCAAAATTTAAAGCACAAATGTCGAGCATTAAAATCCAATCACAATATATATATATAGAGAGAGAGTGTTAGAAGGGGAAAAGCTTGCATTATGTAAAGGTTATGTGGTTAGTGTGTGTATGGGTGTATGTGGACATGTTCATAGGGTTAGATAGTAGACATGTGTGTGTGTGTGTGAAATATATATATGAAAGTGTATAGGAGGGTTTGGGTTTCAAAACAATAGCTATCAAGTTACACTACTCATGGCATATTGGTTAAACAATCTATAATGCACAACCTATTTACTCATAACATGCATGGCTAACCATATATATACATATATCTACATGTATAGAGAGGTAGAGATTTAGTTATGTATCTATATACATTATAACAGTATGCATAAACTATATATATAACAGTATGCATAAACTATATATATATATATATATATATATATATATATATATATATATATATATATATATATATATATATACCTATATAGATATATGAACATAACATAGAGATGAAGGGTTAGGTTTACATGGCAGTTGTGAACATTAGTGTACATTAGTGTAGAGTGTCAAGAGTACAGGGGTTATAACTTAAAATGAAGGGTTCAATCATTCATTTCAGTTTAACATTACATATTAAATCTAAAATTTAACTAAACATTTAAAATCAATGTGAAAAATGTTAACATGTATTCAGTTTCAGGATTTTGGTAAAATTTGAACATCAAAACCGAGCCAATGTTTACCACAACCACAACCTAACATGTAAGAGTATGAAACCTAACATTATATCCCTACATACAACAATGTATATGGCTCAAAACATTACATTTAAAAACTACAAATTGAACTAAACACTTAGAATCCAGTGTTAAAGGGTTAATATGCACACGGTCTCAGATTTGACAAATTCAAACACAAAACTTAACCAATTTCTTTAAGAATTGAAATCCTGTATATAACATACATGTGTAGTGATGTAAACAACAACTAATAATATGAAATTTATATTTAAATTATGAATTTAAACTGGAAAAAAATAGAAAACTATTCTCTGATACTGTATTGTGTCAGAGATATTGTGGTTTTGAGAATATAACATCAACAACATATTAATATGTATTTAGATGGGTTGGTAATCGAAGTGTAGCATGCATACATGTCAGGCAAAGAGTTTGTGTCTGCTATATATATATTCTCATGTCCCAATATAAAAATCAAATTCCATATCAAGACCAACATTTATATTCCTACCAAGATTGCAAGTAGGTGATTGATGTAATCAATATAGTTTTATTATTATTATTATTATTATTATTATTATTTAATACAAGAATAATAGCAAGAAGAAAATAATGATAAAATATGTTCTGCTTACCTGTTTAAAAGAAGAACTATTTTGAAACCAGAGCTATAATATCAAATCTAAGATAAGGTCTAGCAAAATCATCGATTCATTGTATTAAGAAGAAATTCATAGTAAGAAGTTACACAAGGTTTATAATACAGCTAAAGCTACTCCTAAGTTAAATAATGAGAAGCAAAACAAACAAAACAAACAATAATTCTTTTTTTTTGAGAATGACTGAAACAAAAGTAGAGAAAACATGTTCAAGAACATTTAAGGTACAATCTGATAATCATATGCATCTATCCAAAATTATGGTACCCTAAATCCTCGTCATACTAGTAAGCAAGGCTACAATAATCACAAAGTCCTCGACTTAGGCACAAACCTCTAGAATCATGGTATTTTAAATTTTCACGATGCCGCTAGCTTGGCTGCGAAAACCTTAAATTCCCACACCCGAAAAATATATCCAAAGTCAGACTATGTATCCTCACCATGCTGGCTAATATGACTGTAGAAGACTAGATTCCATAACTTAGATGACCTAGCCCATATAATTTCATCTTGACAAAAATTAAATTAAATCAACAATGGATACCCAAAAATCAAATTCATTAACTAACCAATAAAGATAAATATAAACTATTAGAATCAAATTTCGAGATATTTTATAATGAGATTCTCAACGGTCATCCCAGGAATCTCTTAAGGGATCCTAACTGTGATTGAGTACCTTCAAAAATATATCCTAATCCTACTGCAAGCTGTAGTGGTACTCTAGTTCGAATACTACTACACAAACTCGACCTGCATGGGCCACCACTAAAAACGTGTCACGACCCGCACCCTAGAGTAAGGGTACGAGAAGTGGGTACGTCCAGCCTACGCCGCAGTGTCGGCGGTAGAACGCTGTCCTAGGTCAAACATCTAACCTTATAAAGGTACATGTACAGTATATACACTCCGAATGGAGGTGACATAGCAAATACAGTCTCAATCACATCTAAGGTAGAGCATGATAATAGATAGATAAAATATGAAATCCACAAAGAGATACCGCAGATAGAAGTCTAAGTGTCTAAGATACACAAACCCAGAAAACATCTCAAATCTCAAATACAGTAATCCATAAAGTAAATACAACTCAAGACAACTAAAATAACTATCTATACAACCTCTACTGTGTCTCCTCTAGGCTAGCAGGCAACCTCCAAGCTATCTGTAAAATTTATCAACAGGTCCAGTCAGGACAGGAACTAGTACAATTCATCAAAAAATCCAAAATAAACACTACCAAAATACAGTCAATTAGCGACGGCATAAATCCGTCGCTAAACAGTCGCTAACGCGGTTAGCGACCGATCCCTGACGGCTTTTGGACATATTTTTCCGTCGGCAATCAGCTCGTCGCTAATACAGTGCCGTCGCTAAGCAGTCGTCGGAGCGACGGTTTAGCGACGGCGTTTCGTCATCTTTATACAAAGCCTTAACGACGGATTTGCGGCGGATTATCGTCGATTGTTAGTTTAAAGTACTATAACTCTGTTAGAAAATAGCGACGGATATTCCGTCGGTTACCCGTCGTAACTGTGTATCAGAGAGTATCATTCGGTCGCTATTCCGTCGTAAATTGTCGCTAAACTACGACGGATGAGCGACGAATTACCGACGGATTATCCGTCGCCTAGGTTCTGTAAATTGTCAAACATTTCCAGAACCTTCGCGACGGACTATCCGTCGGTAATCCGTCGTAACCTCGTATCAGAATTTATCATTTCGTTGCTATTCCGTCGAAATACGGTCGGTAATTTTGACGCTTTACCGACGGATTATCGACGGCGAATCCGTCGCCATGGTTCTGAAAATGTATCACATTTCCAGAACCTTGGCGACGGATAATTAGTCGATAGTACGTCGCAAATCCGTCGACCTGACGACGGATTAGCGACGGCAATGCCGTCGCCAAGGTTCTGGAAATGTATCACATTTCCAGAACCTTGGCGACGGATAATTAGTCGATAGTAGGTCGCAAAGCCGTCGACTTTGTCGACTGACTACCGACGGATAATCCGTCGCCAAGGTTCTGGAAATGTGATACATTTCCAGAACCTTGGCGACGGATTATCCGTCGATAGGCAGCCGCTATTCCGTCGAACTGTCGACTGCTTGTCGACGGATAATCCGTCGCCATTGTTCTGATAATGAATCCCATTTCCAGAACCTTGGCGACGGATTATCCGTCGGTAGTAAGTAGCAAAACAGTCGCTACCTGGAAACAGTTATGAAACTCCAGTTAGCGACGGATAATCCGTCACTAGTCAGTCGGAAACTGGAATTACCCGTCGCTAATCAGTCACGAGTCCGTCGCTAACTGAGACATTTTTGAAAAAAAAAATGCAGGGCTTTCCCAGTTCACACATAAACCCAATATGCACATACACAAATATAATGCCCACCAATATCCCAAAAATATCACAAATATTCCAAATTTCCACAATATTCCAAAATATCCCAAAAATTTCCACAAATATCCCAAAAATATCACAAATATTCCAAATTCTTCAACATTTTCACAAATACTACAAAATTATCACAAATATTCCAAATTTTCTTATACAATTTTTCAAGGTTGGGGTGGTGATAATCCCTGGTGCGACCGCTGAATATAGCGCTCCGCCTCGTACGGCGGCAAGCTCTCGAGGACATTGGGCGGTAGTTGGCGTAGCTGCTCTGGCGTCATTAAATCAAGGAGTGCCGTCATACTCGGAGGCGGTACCAGAGGGGCAGCAGGGTTGAAAGAAAGACGACCAACAGAAGATGGACCGGCACCAGGAGAAGACGGACCCGCACCAGTAGAAGACGAAGGCGGAATGATCCTGGCAACTTGTTCCTTCAAGGACATCACCACCTCCTGCAGCTGCGAAATCTGCGACCTAACATCTTCGTTTCCCGAGGCCGCGGTAGGAGGCGGTGGCGGTGGCGGTGGCATTCTCTGCATTGCCATGTGCAACGGTCCTAGGGAGCCGACTCCGTACAGGTGCCCTTTCTTAAAGCCGCCGACGGTATCTACGAACAAGTCGTTGCGAGCGGCCAAAGAAGTGGGCGTCCGCGTCCGGGCGGACGTCGATTCACCGACATCCTCGGTCTCAGTTAACTCAGCCCGACTAAGGGCCTCGCGATACTTAGCCTACAATTCAAGGTTATAACCTAGGCTGTCAAAGATACGTATCGTGTACTGATTAACTTGATTACACTATTGTGTATCATAAGATATATATTCCCTAGAAAATTTGATCACAAACTAATACAACACTTCATATATGGATAAATTAACACACTGAGCAATAATAAAAAGCTTTGTAAAGCAGTAAGTGATAAATTCACCATAAATTTGATAATAGAGCAAAAAACTAAAACATTAGTATTACTTTTTGGTTATTAGTACTACATGATTGTATTATTCATGAGTTTAAAAACATTAAGAACTTGATTCTTAATAACCATTTTTTTAGATAAATGATGGGATTGATTCTTAACAACAATGAGTATGTTGATGTTCAAATAATGTTTTTCATGCAGATTCAATATTTCACTAAGCTAAGTGTGAATCCTAAGTTTACCTAAGTTATAGTCCGAATACTTTTAATTCTAACGTAAATCTCATAAAAATAAGTACTTATATCAGTATTCTTGGCCCTATCGTCGACGAAGTTCCCGTCCTTCCGTCTCTTGTGCGTATGCTGGAACACGTCGTGCATGGTGACCGATTCTGGATCCCTTCCCTCCTTCACCGCCCGTCGGACCTGCGCGCATACAAAATTTCCGTAGAACTTAATTAACTCCGTATATTAATAATACATAATTCGATATTAACTCCGTATATTAATAATACAAAATCTCACCAGATCTGCAAGCGTCGCTGCATGGGACCTTGATCCCCCCGTATGAAGCCCCGCGGCCTGTCGGTTCGCCTTCGCCTTCTCTGATTTCTCTTTGTACGCAGGAGTATTCATCTGTTCTAAGAGCTGCTCATAATAGTCCCGCCGGAGCCAATTCGGACACGTATGCGCCGCTTTCAGGTCATGAATCATATCGCGTATCTTCTTCGACACGACAGTTTTGTAGGTCCTGCAGATCGCGTCCTCACGATGGGGGGGCCACCAGAACGTCATCTAACATAAAAATTCAATATCACGGTCTTTAAAAAATGGTTGATTAAAGATTAACTAATAATTAACTAAAAGATATAGATATATACCCTCAACTCGTCGAGCCAGACGTACTTCAAGTTTGGAGGCACCGACGAAAAGTTGAGGTAGCCACCATGGAAGTTAGCCCTGATAATCTCTCCAAGAACCCTGGCGACATTATACGGAAAAAACCTACAAAGAAGAAACGACTGGATTATTAACTTCAATAAATGAAAGAAATTTAATAAATTATCTTAAATTTACTTACGAGGTCCCCGCGGGCCATAGCTCTCGTCGGAACTCGCCTCTCGGCCTCTCTGGTAGCGTCGGAGGATCCGCGGCTCCGCGCATGTACTCCCCAGTAACCGGATGTAACCGACAATGGGGGTACTCTGAGGCCCACGGTGCAGAGGGATCCACTGGTGGATCCGCTGGTGAGTCCGACGATCGCGGATCGCGATCGGATCCGCTAGCAGATCTAGTCTCCTGCCTCGATGAAGTTGTCGATCGACGGTGGGATGCGTCTGTGCCCGGTGTACTCTCCGGGTCGGCCTCGGTGGATGGGGACACATCCCGGGAAGTTGGAATACGACCACGACCACGACCAGCACCACCGCCAGCACCAGCACCACGACCAGCACCAGCACCACGACCAGCACCAGGACCACGAGAACGGCCCCGGCCAGCCATCATGACCTGTAAATAGAACACATAAACATAATTAACAATATAAAAGTGTAAATGAATATAAAATTCTAAACTAAAATATACATACCACCAGCAGGAAGACGAGTGCCGCCGCGAAGAAGACTAGGAGTGCCATCTGCAATAAGTAAATAATCGAATGAAAAAAACATGAATTCACGTAATTGCTTTTATGAGGTCAAACTTATAAGGAGTCTTCGTACACATCCATGGTGGCAAACTTATAAGGAGTTTTTAATATACAACAATATTAAAAACCTAATCATCGTCTTCGTTCTCATCCTCGGCCTCGTCTTCATCATCATCCTCATCCTCATCCTCATCCTCATCCTTATCGTCGATTTTATCTGTATCCTCATCCCCATCAAATTCGTCTTCTTCTTCTTCTTCTTCTTCTTCTTCTTCTTCTTCTGCCTCAATATTTGGGACAAGATGCCTCTTTCTCCCATGGTTGACAGCTAAGTCTTGTGTATCAACCTCTTCCTCCCCTCTATTTTCCTCAACAATATCTTCAACATCTATTGTATCCGAGTGTTGTCCCAAGTATTGGGACTTTTCGATCTGGTCCTCTTGGTATGCTAGGTCTCCAACGTTGAATGTATTTCTAGATTTAATCTTGCATACCGCCCACCAGTCAAATCGATCTCTACGACGCCTTGGGTAGCTTGTATAGTAGACTTGAACAGCCTGACTTGCTATCGCAAATGTATCGGACCCTGTATACCTCCTGCGATAATTTATATCGACGAATCCAAATTGTTTATCGATTCTCCAACCGATATTTGGTGTCGTATCGAACCACTCACATTTGAACATCACAATATGCATATCATAAGGGCCAGTATATTGTAAATCTACAATATCCCGAAGCACTCCATAATAGTCGAAATCCGGTTCGTCTTCATAGATGGTGCCTCTTATGCAAACACCGGAATCCTTGGTACTGATGCCATCATTGATAAATCCGACATTTATAGCATTTTTAGTTGCCTTAAACCTGAAGCCATTAACGACATAGCCTGGCCAAGTCTTTGTTTGCTTCTTCGGTCCCATTGCCAGATAACGAACACACTCATTAGTGAGTGTTGTTTCAGGCAATAAAACCTGTAAACAAAAATTTATAATTTAAATGTTTTAGATTATATATTTCTAATCTCAGTTACTTAGGTATTTTATAAGAATATATAAAATCTCAGTTACTTACGTATTTGCGAAACCATGACGGAAATGTACAATCAACCTCTCTTTGAAGTCCCTCATCGGTAATATCGGGTGTCCTCATTTTGACTTCCTCATTTTCCTTTCCAATGTTCGGCAATGCCTAGGCCAAAGTCACATCTTGGTCAACCATGGTCAACTACACTAGTCAAACTAGGTCAAATTTAGCCCAAACAAGTCTAATAAGTCTCACTAGGCCTAACCAAGCCTATTCTAGCAAGCACACATCAATCCCAAGGCTATACAAGCCAACACATCACGCCATCACATTCATGCAAATATTTATTATATATAAGAGAAAGGAAGCTAGCATGTAAGCTATCTGTGTGTGTGAACAAAGAGGTGTACATGGAAGGGAATAGACTAGCTAAGTTATAAGTAACATGCATCTACATCCTACAATTATCTATATACATCATGGAAATCATTTAGAGAGGGTTACATGGCATAGTGGTTCACATATATGAAATCTAAATTTAACTAGCATTTAATAACAAGGTTAAGGGTTAACATTTACATATTAAAGTTCATTCAACAATGTAAACATGTTAACAATGTACTAGTTTTCTGGAATTGAGGGGTGTGAGTGTAATGTGAAGTGTGTGAGCTGAATGGTGAATACTGGAAGCAGTGAACATTGACATGCTCTGATACATGAGTATCAGAGTGCACAGAACATATGAAAATGAATGCAAGGCATGAAGATTTAGTGAAGAATGCAGTGTTTATGCAATGTATGCAGGGCAATGTGTGAATTTGAAGCCATAGCCATAGCATCATGTCGACCAGTCACTTAAGGATGTTTTAAGTGAATATTTTACTTAAAACAATATTTAAACTCATTCCTTCCAGTAGACCTTAGGTAGCCATAATTTTCTTGAGACAACAAGATAAACTATAAATCAAAACCACTCAGGCCAAAAATGCTAAAAGCATAATCTTCTAGAAACAAAAGTTGAAAGCAAACCCATCTAAATGCTTAACTGATGTTAGAGTGAGTCCGCCCTATCTTTTAACATTAAATGTACCAATCAAAAATTGAGGTTTCAATCTACAGCTGAGTGTTTGGCAGGCAACTTCGCAGGGTACCCAATACTCTGTTTTCCAGATAAATTTTAAGCAACGAAGCGAAACCTTAAATGTTTCATGCATACCCTACAGCAGCAGAAGGGCACTCATGTAATTAAGATCAACAGATTTTAGACAACTTGTTATAAAAAATAAGCAAGTTCTCATCCTACTAGACTAATATTAAGTTCAGAAAATGACCCAAGAAAACCACTCACAAAGATGGTCAGCTCATGGAGAGTTTTTAAATGTCGTCTATCATCAAAAGGAACGCCTAGAATCATTCCAGAACTATGTTGATACATCACTCTCCTGGTACGGATTAACCAATAACAATGCCAAATATTTTTCCAAAACAAAAGGTATTTACTATCATAAGGTGGAGAAACTTACACGAGTCTATCCTTCCAACCTCATTATCAGTAATGTTAAAATATATTCAACAAAAGTACGACATGGGTATGGTAGAAACTTAGAGACAAATGATATAATTGTCACAAGATACACTACTTAAATAACCTGAAAAATAAGATGCTATGGCTTAATTATGAATATAGGATAATAGGACACAGATTTAGTGAAGAATGCAGTGTTTAAATAACATAAATTTAGCCGTTAGTTATGAATTTGAAGTTCAGAAAAATAGGGAAGAACTCTCTGATACTACACGTATCAGACAGATTATAGACACATTGAATTAATCAATAAATACAAGAATTTAGCACAATTTAAAGTTTGGCAATTAATAAAGCATGTGTACACGTGTCTTATGTGTCCTCACGTGTCCAGGAAATATGACACAGGCATGTCCAGAGTGGACACGACTCGTATATCAGAACACGATTCTGACTGAACGTGCCCCCCCCTCCCGCGATCCCCACTCCACCATCCCCATCCCCTGTACACCACCGGCCCCCCTCTCCCCCCTACACCACCGGCCCCCCTCTGTCCCCTCCCTGCGGCCTCCCCCAACCCCTGGCCCCCTCCGTCCCCTACCCCCGGGGCCTCCATCTGCCGCCCCATCCCCCCCTCCCCCCCCCCGCGGCCTCCATCCGCCCCACCCCCTTTCCCCCGCGGTGTCCTACCACAGCCGACGCCGCCCCCACAGTCGAGCACCGCGCAAGCGCGCGGTGGAGAGAGAGAGAGAGAGAGAGAGAGAGAGAGAGAGAGGGGAGAGGGGATTACCTGGGAGAGAGAGAAGATCCGTCGAGAGAGAGCACCGCGGGAGAGAGAGAGAGAGAGAGAGAGGGAATGAATTTTGGGGGGAATGAAAAATTCCCCCCGTCGTTTCAATTTAAGTCTGGAACCTAACTTTTGCGACCGACTAGCGACGGATATAGTCGGTCGCTAGTACGTCGCTTAATTTTATAGTTACCGACGGGATATCCGTCGCTATGTAGTCGAAATAAATCCCGCCATTTCTCTCAACAATTCCCGCCATATAGTCGACAGTATAGCGACGGAAAATTTTTCGTCGCTATGTTCCAATTATGTTCCCGACTCTTTAGCGACGGATTACCGACCTTTTCTCACCATTAAAAAAAATAAAAAAAAATATTTTTTCTGGTCGTTATACTGTCGGTAATCCGCCGCTAATCGGTCGCTAAAGACGACCGAAAAAATCCGTCGCTAATTATCCGTCGCTAATTGACTGTATTTTGGTAGTGAAATGACAGAGAACTATAAAGCAGTTATAGACAGTTGTATTGATGAACATAACAGTTTATATTCAGGTGATGGTATAGAGAGACAGATAAAGTACAAGGAAAGTAAGTAACTAAATAAGAGAAGAATCATGGCAATAAAGACTGTAAAATAAAACCTAGCTGAACTAGAGTAACATGATGAGTCCAGACTGTACAATATAAGTCGAGTGTAATCCCAATATGAGTCTAATACAAGAAGAGTCGAATGTGATTCTAATCATTGTTCTAATAAGGTGATTCGAATATGGTGATACGAATAAGGTGATTCGAATAGTGATTCATATGATGATCTAACAATGATTCGAATAAATTCTCCAAGTGTGTTTTAAAATACTGAGATCGACATGTAAACGGCAATGGGTAAATCCGGCATATCACGTACTGATCAGGTGAGAGATGGCTATCGTTCGAATATCATTCACATGGGGTGGTTCGAATAGTGGGAATGTTCACATATCTAATCAGTATTTTTCTGCCCAGTCTAATATAAGATGAATCCATAATCCGACACATCAATCGAATACAAGTCCAATCAGCACATAAAGATACGAATAGGTGGTTCGAATATTGATTCGTATGGTGATTCTAATAATAGAGGCATGATGAGTAAGTATGTCTGTCGTATACATGGATTCAGAAATAATAATACGTGTTTGTAACAGAGAATCACATGCAGCTAACTAGAACTGAAGTACAGTAATTGACAAATAAATGAAAGAACTATCAGAGAATGCACTCGTCTGATAACCTGAACAGCTGATAGGTATAGAGGTCCGAACTGAAGCCACAGAGTCCTATTTAGAGCAATACAGGTCAAGATGTATACGAGAGATGGTAAATGAAATGTACAATACATCTGTATGTTGTCTAGGTCAAACTAGACTAAAGTCAACACTTGGTCAACTCTAGTCAACCACACTAGTTAAATTAGGTCAACTAGGTCAAGTCCTGTCCCAAACAAGTCTAACAAGTCTTACTATGCCTAACCAAGCCTAGGCTAGCACTCACACAATCACAAGACAATGTGAACCACAACAATGCATAATATAAAATAGATAATATATATAAATACATACCTTCATACATACATGCATATCCACATTACATACATATTTATATATGTAGGCATATGTTACATCATGCATATTTACATAGTCATAGATATATACATTCATGCACATTTACATACATACTTTTATACATTATATACGTTAACATTCATTACAATGGATTATATTTTACTTATACCTTTGATTGATTCATTCATTCATATATGATATTCATTCATGCATATTACATACTTACATGCATCTATACATTATATACATTGTATATAACATGTAGAAATAGAAGAGAAAAAAAAGAAAAAATTGAAATGGAAAGGAAAGGGAAGGAAAATGTAAGGAAACGAAAAAACAGTGGACATATACATGCTTGCATCATATATTCTATATTACCATACATGCTATCATTATATATTGTATTATATTATTTATATATTATGCATTCATATCTATCATTACATGTATACCTTGTATTCATATCTAGCATTCATTATACTTTCATGCATACATTGTATATCATTCTTTCATTCATACATTTATGCATTGCTTACATACATTATATTAATTCCATTCCTACATGCTTGCATTCAACCATATATATACATTAATGTAAAGAGGATATATATCATATATATATCATTTCATTCATCTAACATATCATGTACTACATACTCTATATTCATTTAATATCCATATTACATAGGCTCATAGGTTATACAAAATGCATATATCGTTAGTCACTCTTCTACTTAAAACCAATACTGTACCAATTGGACCTATACTAAATTCTAGGATTAAAGTATGTTGTAGCCCTTCGTGTTAGCTTTTTGAAACTTCAAACGGATCATATTTTCGTGTCCGAAAGCTTCCAAAATCGCAAAAATACCGAAATACGTTCGTCTTTCATACAGCTGACACTCAAATAATTCTACAGAAAGTTACAGAAATAATTTAGCTTATTAAAATATATATTTGGAAAGTTAACTTTGATACGGTTCTTATAAAAAAAACGGGAGATAAATCGGAGTTCTAAGCTAAAAGTTAAGACATTTCTAAGTTGCTTTGGTTAATAAAAACGTAGATAAATATTATGACGAATTTGAGTTATTTTGGACAAAAGAACACATATAGGGCAAGATACTTGGATACAAATATAGGTATCCAAATGAAACTCATTCTAACCATCCTAACTAAGATCAATCCACTCTCTAACCATTCTAAAACTGAATTTAAATATCTATTTAAACTATTATTGTACATACATACACATAGGGTGTCCTAATTTGGGATCTATCAAGTAGGACACAAGACACATATCTAAAATCCTCAAGAGAGCTCCAAATGGCCTCAAATTTTAATCTAAATGGGACACATGCATGAGGATGGATCCTACGGATTAAAAACTAATTTATATGCAAAGGAAATCGATTTAGATGATGGGTTTTACCTATTGGGAGTGGAATCCCAACAAAATCCTTTAGGACACGGCTCCGATACGAAGATCCCTCAAAGTGGACACTCCTCCTTGCACTCCTTTTCCAATCCTTGGTAGCACCCTTCCCTTGGAGAATGTGAATGATTGAGGGAAGGTTTGGTGAAGGAATGATTTGATTTGGAGATCAAATCAATGGGAAGGCTCTCTAAAATTAGGGAAGAACAAAAAAAAATAAAAGAGACAAGATTGTAATAAATAAAATGAATCATTCTCCGCTAAAGGTGGCTGCCATAAAGAGTCCATTAGGTCTAATGGGAAATATCCTAATTGCCCTCTCTCTAGTTTCATATGGTTAAGTCGAGACTAGGTTCAAGTTTGGGGTCAAAATGATCTAGTTTTGAGTCTCTAACTTAACCATTCTAACATGATAAAAATTAGTTTAATTAACTAACTTAAATGTTGGGTTTTGTGGGCCATGCTTAACTTAATATTGGATCCCATCTAGAGTTTAAGCTACCCGGGTCACAATACAAGTCGGAACGAGACGAAACTCAAACCCGACTAAACAAATCCAGTAAAAACAATATTAAAAAAATAAAATTTTCCTAAAATATTAAAATATAAAAAATGACCAAAATCATAATACATCAATTTAAATATTATTAAAATAATCTAAAATTCACCAATTAATCAAAATCCTAAATAATTTAAAAGTCACAAAATGACCAAAATATCCTTAGCCTGAAAAGTGGTAAATAGTCATTCTAATCACATGGTTAGGTCCCCATGGTCATGGTTAATTTCTAGGCTCAACAGTTCTAGGGTTCACTAGCTAACACATCAAAATTATAATTCACCAATTTTAAATAGTATTAAATTAATTAAAAATTCCCATAAATCATAAATCCTATTATTAAATAATAAACTTTTACAAAAGTTAAAAATTACCCTCATTTTAGAAAAGTGGGTTTTATAGTGATCGTGGGTTGATCGTGGGGTTGACGTGGCCGCATGCTTCAGTACACGACTATTCGTGGAGACTGAAGTGGCCGTATGCTTCAGTGCACAATTGATCGTAGGTTTGACCGAGTCGAGGGTTGTCCTGGCTTGGGCGCATAGCCTAAAACACGGCTATGCGCCCCCTTCTGGAGCTGTTCAGAGTGGGCGCATAGGGGAAGTATGCCATCAATATGGGTGCATAGCTTGCTCTGGGGACTTGGGCTCATGTGGGTTGTCCTGGCTTGTGCGCATATGTCTCCCTGGCTTGGGCGCATATTACTCCTTGGCTTGGGCGTATAGTTATCAAGGTTGCTAAAATTTTCAAGCTTCTACACATGTGCAATATATTATCAATCTTTGAATTGGTCAAACAACTCTCTAAAATAGGAAACCTATTACCATTAGTTAAGTTTGGAAGGCCAAATCATATCCAAATTAGTTCAAACCAAAGCCCAAGACCTTGCAACATAAATACCTTTCAAACCCTAACCATCCTCTTCTCTCTCATAACTGCCTACTACCCACAAAACCCTCCAACCTGAGTGGCCAAACCTTGTGGCCTACCCCCCTACAGCTGACACCCCTTCCACCAAAAATCTAATTTCTCCTCATTTTCTGTGCCAGCTACCACCACTCCCGTATCCTCCTCGATTTTCTCTTCCACCCTAGCAACAGTAAGAGCAATCTTGCGGCCGTTAGAGAGGTGCACGACGCGCTACTTGGGCCAAAACTCCGTCGAATCAAAGTCTGAAATATCACAACAGGTTAGTCGATATGTAGACGAGGTTTTATCTACTTTTTCTCATCCGATTCACCTCAAACCAAAAGTGCGAGGAACCTTCATATGTCTACTCCAATCTTTGAATTTTGTATCACACAGTTCTAAGCGATTTGTTTGTGGTGTTGATTCTACGATAGGGTGTCTAGAACCGACGAGTTCTGTTGCGAGCCCTTTTTCAACTAGCTAATTTAAGATTTGATTCTTCTATTATTTTTATTCATAATCTAGGTGTCGAGGGCTTTTCCAACGCATATTTACTTGTTTAGTTTTCAATTCGTTTGCTATTTTTAAAATTTATGACATTTGACGTATCACCGAACTCCGAAACATTCTGTCTTCTTTGTGTTCAAAAGTGTCAATACTTCATAAGACTCTATTAAACTATTTGTTATGTAAGGTTAAATGTTATAAATACTATTTTAACCCATTTTTGGAATTTTTATAGAATGTAATAATTTTAATTAATTTTTATTTTGGGACTAAATTAATAGGTTGAATTGCGGTATCCATATGTAGTAGTGACATTGGACCTCTTGTGAAAGAGTTCCACCATTGAAAACATAATTTTCTTCATATATAGGTATTTATAAATAATTTTTAGAATTTAAATATATCATTTTTATTATAGTTAAAAGTTATTTATGAGAGGAGTTGATACTTATATATTAAATATAGTGTCGTATTTACGTTATGACGACTAGTAGATGTAGATGCTAAATATAATCTAGATATGGTATGATGGTATAGAATATTAAATACAATATATTATTATAGGTAAGCTTGGAAGGATTGACAAGGACACCGGAGTTTGTCAGGCCTACCCGCAGACAGTAGTTACAAGAAAGTGCACCTTGCCGTGGTTACAGATTGTTTCGTTACTTTCTTGTTGTTCATTTTGATTAGCATTATATGACGTAGGGACGTCAATACTTAGTGTCCATTTCATAGATGGGTATCGATGTCATCATGATGACACCGAGTATTGATATTAGGCATTACGTGCATTCTGACGTGTCCATTGACACGATTGACCACATGACACCGATACATTCATAATGTGACCTATTGTCGAGTAGCCCATTATTTAGTGACCTTTAGCTCTGTATCAGAGTAGAGGATTATCACTTTCGAGAATTGATTGTCCTTGGTTCCACGACATGGTACAAGGGAAAATATCCTATTGAGGTGCTTGTAAGCCATAGTGGAAGCGATCTGGTATTCTAGAAAAGTTTTTCACTTGCATAGCAAATAGACGGATACAGTAGATTGCCTTAGTTCACACTTCCATATATGTATCTTGGCATATATATTATGCACCTTGCTAGTCCCACGAGAACCTGGCTATTTTCTAGGCTTAGATGAAGTAGAAGACTACCCAGAAGTTTATGGTTCGGGAGCTGAGATCGGAGACGTACCGACACAGGAGGACGAGATAGTGCCAAAGAATTTCTCATGATCATGTCATTTTCATATTTAGACTTGCTACATTATTTTCTTTTATTTCATCAGACTTGTAGTTGATTGTTACTTGTTCTTTCTCTGTGGTTTCGGGATGTTCCGGTATAAATATTATTAGTTTTATTGATGAATATTTGAGATAGTTTTATTATTGGACTTGATATCTTTGTGGACTCTGTGGATGTGATTAGATATATAGCTGTGGACTGTGTTGTGTTTCTCGGATGTTTTCATGATTTTTAGCTTAAGTATTTCAATAATAGGCTTGTTGTGTGGTCTGGCCTATTGGTGAAGTGCTACTGGCATGTATTCCTATTCCTGATCCTACGTATTTTGGGTCTAGGGCGTTACATGCATTTGGTTTTGTACATTGTTATTGCTCGATTCTATTATAGTCTCTTTGGTTTAGGAGAATGATTTCCTTATTTTGTTCCCAATACGTGGTATGAGAGCATTGGTTTTGTTCTGGCTGATACCAATACGTGGTACGGGAGTAATTTGTTGGTGTCAGGGTTAATAATCAAACGAAGGATAAGAGATAGATGCGAAGCCGGTGCTTATGGTAAACCCAAACGGTACCAACTACCACTTATGGAGTAGCAAGATGAAAGACTTGCTATTGTCAAGAAAATACATCTTTTGTAATATGCTTCCGGGAGGCCAGTTGATAAATTAGAAGAGGACTGGAACTTTAAGCACATATGGGGTGTTGGCACATTAGGTAGATCGTTGATGAGAATGTATACAATCATGTAGCCAGTATAGAGCATGCGAGGACACTGTAGGATAAGATGTAATCACTGCAAGAAAATATAGCATTTACGGCGCATAATTTACTGCGTACGATTTGTGCGCGTTGTAAATGACACTCTTTTACAACATGCAAATATGCATGTCGTAAAAGACTTACTTTTTTGTCTTTCTTTGGTGTGTTTGACATGCACGCCGTAATTGAAGACTCATTTAAGTCATGTATTTTTGCATGTTGTAATTGAATACTCATTTACGGCATGCATTTTTGCGTGTTGTAATTAAACACTCACTTACAACATGTATTTGTGCATGTTGCGTTTGACCACTCATTTACAACCCATATCTATGTATGTTGTAATTGTCCCCTCCGAAAAAAATTTAGGGATCGACTGGTGTTTACCCCCTTAAGTTTTTGTTTCCTCCGTTAAGTTTTTATTCCCCCTTGAGTTGATTTCCCTATAATTGCTTTCTTGTATTTCATTTCCTCCAAGAAATAGGGATTGGCTCGACTGGTGTTTTAGGGATCGGCCCCCCATTTTGCTCCTCCTGCATTTCTTTGCAAGAGCAAGAATTGGAAGACGTCGCAAGAACTGGGAGCCTTCTTTCCTTTGGAGTCGTAGCCAATCTAGGGTTTGTCTAATTATTCTCCTTTGATTTAATTTTGTAGCTAAATCTACGGTTTGTCGAATTGTTCCACATGGCGGAAGCTAAATTAGGGTTTGTTTTATTATTCTTCTTCTTCTTATATCACCAGAATATTTGTTTAATGTGTTTTCTTCTTCTTCTAAATCTGGGGTTTGTCCAATTATTCCACATAGCAGAATATTAGTTCATTGAATATTTGTTTAATGTGTCATTTGAATTTAAATTGTCCCTAAATATTTATTTTCGTACTTGCATTCGTGTCATTTGAATTTGAACAATCATTTTGGTTGTACTTGGCAGAAGCTTTACCGAATATATGTTTGACATTTACATTTTTAACATTTGACTTTGAAGTATACTGAATATATATATTTAGCACTTCTAATTGTGTCACTTGAACTTGGCAATGCTTCACTATAAATTTGGTTGCTATTATTTTATTTGTTTTTGTTTGCAAGAATAAAAGTTTTTCGAGAAAACTAGATTATAAACTAAGAAAAAAAAGTACAAAAGTATAATTTTGATTCTAGGGAAGTACAACTGTAGGCTGATCAGAAGACGATCACTTTATCCCTTGGACGATGCGATGTCGAAGAAGAAAGCCTCTTAAACATGCTGCAGTAACTTGGTCAGGAGATTATGATCATTAGTGATGCTTGGAAAGTGATTTTAAACTCTATTTATAAAGTTCTGAAATAACAGTCAGATAGTTAAACTGATTGGCGCATTGTGCAATTGGCGCGCCATCACCCATTTACGCGAATGGTTGGCTTAACTGCTTGGGATGCGTGACATTCTATAAGAGAGATGCACTTAGTCGTTGGCAGTGTCACGTGCACGTTCTTCGAGATTAGTAGCATGCCCGTCACATCATCTAACTGCTTCTTGATGATAAATGATCAAGTGGCGCCAATTGGTTAATAGCGCCTTGGCACAATTTGTTGATTGGCACCATCTGCGTAATATATTGAATCTATAGGGATTGATTACCTTGTGCCAAATTCTGAATAACGAAGGGCAACTGACAATTATTATGACAAATCTTACACAATTTCTCGAGCGCTGTGAGCTCGGTATTCAAAAGGATTTTCCTCGACTGACGTGTTGTCAGTCATTATGTCAAGCGCTTTAGCTTCTCGAGAAAGCAAGCCACGTAGCAGCCCAACATCATGTGTTATTTGTTTCTGAGCATGATTTTTCCAGCGTGCTTTAATAGATATGTTCTGGCACCATTTATGCGTAGCGTAATGCATTCTTTTAGCAATTTTTAGCTTATACAAGACCCCCTTCAAAGTTTTCAAATTTCAAAAAATTTAAAATTTGAAATACTTTAAATAAGAAGCAGCTTCGCATGTTTGGTGCACCTTAGAAACATAACCGACCCCAAGTTTTACTCGCAATTTGTGCAGCCGTTATGCCTAGATTTTGGCTATGAATATCTTTTAGGAGAGAGAAAAAACATTTACTCGAAAATCTTCTCTTTCGAGCTCTTCGTCTCCTCCTTCCCAAATTTTAAAGTTCTCTGATCATCATTAATGGCCTCAAAGAAATCGGCCAGGGACAAAGGCAAGGGAATCGCCGGAGCTCCGCCACGCATGTCGCCATTGAGGGTGCCACAATACGCGCCACCGCCGGCGATAGCCGAGGAGGCAAATCCTGCTCTCCAAGGTGATTACTTCATCGAGGAAGATGATGAACAATATACTCAACACCATCTGATGGCAGCGCCAACTAAAGGCCAACGTCAGCCACCTCTTTTAGAGTCCAGGATATCACTGTACAATTTTCTAAATAGCGCCACCTCTTTCAGAGTGTTGGCTAAAACATATCTCACACACTTTGTTTATTCAAAGTGTACAGTGCGCTAAAATCTTGCATGTACAAAAACATTAAATTTCATAACACATGTGCAAATTCTGAACATTTCCCCGCTATACGTGTGATTTGGAGAACTGTCATGCACAAATCTGTCATAGTGCATTCACTTAACTAAGAAGAATTCATGCACCATTTAGAGCACTACTCTGCATGCACAATTTAGAGACTGTTACAATCATGTGAAATTTAGAGATTGTTGTACTACATGTACAATTTAGAGACTCTTGTACTGCATGCACAATTTTAAAAATTGTTATGTTTTATGAAGGCTAAGATTTGTGCAGACTTAAAATTTCTTCAATAATAATCTTTCATGATTTTAAATTTTGTTTCTTCATTTACAGTTGACCTCATGGAAGATTATTATGCAGAGATAATGGCCTCTACTTTTCGAGTATCAGAATATCAAAATGATTTATCTCATGTCTCTTTCCCGCAGGCTGACCTTCCTGCTACTAGGAGAGCTCTGCTAGAGTCCCAAGATGACAGGACTCTATTATGTCTGATGAATGGTGAAACCCCTCATAAGTATGGATCAGGTTCCCCATAAGAAACCAGAAGCCTTCAAAAAAGATTTTCAGCCTACGTTGAAGCGAGAAAAGCCAGTTTATCATAGTGGAGATAGATTAATATATCTCACAAATATGACGAGGCATTTATCTCTATCCCGTTATGCTCATGCCAGCTATCCTTGAAACATGGCATGGGATCTGTCTCATTTCCAACAGGCCTAGAAAAATATGCCGCGGAGTAGGGCCCCAAAGAAGGGACATATTCTTCAGTTCATCTGAGAGGCATAGCACACATATGAGAGGACTGAAACTGAGTTGTGTGCCGGCTGAGGAATCGTCTTTGATGATTCCAATCAGAATACCTTTCTTTGCTAACATCTTTGCTAAAGCTGGAGGAGTGTATCCGACCGCGAATATATGGCTGACATGTTTGATGAATCCAGATATCAAACGCTGGAACCGACTTTCAGTCTAGGCTCTGAACAACTTTAAAGACAATCTGCTTGAATTGGAGCTTTATCAACCCGTATTAACCAATTCCTATAGCATTCGTACAAATTTTGATATATTTTTAGCCTTGGTGAAAAGGGACAACAATAAGACAGGTACTTTTACAACTTCTCGTAGAGAAATAGGTTTTGCCCTTCACGAGATGGAATACATCTCACATCTGCTAATGGATGAGAACTTCTATGAAGAATACGTGCCAACTAATGATGAACTGGATGCCTTGGCCAAGAAGAACCCGCAAATGGTGGCAGTATTTGAAGAGTTGTTATGTTATTTCATGATCTGCACTCTTCTGTATAAGAGCAAGGCGATGGCGACGTGGTACCTGTCCAAATGGTTAGTGTATCTGTTCTTGGGCCATGTCACAGAAAGTAAGGTATGAGAACACTTAGATTGTGAACCCCGCTTCTTCGAACCACTCAACGACGGTACTATGAGAGACTGATAGAAGTGTCAAGGCATGTTGATCAAGAGCTGACAGATGATTGGCGTGATTTTTGTCGCTGGCACTCCCATTAAGACTTATATAAGACAAGGTGGTATAAAGATGTCTCGAGAAGCTACTTTGGCAGGCTTTCACTCTTTGGCTGCGACAGTTTATGGTTCCCGGAGCAAGTGCCGTCGACCGAATCCATTGAGGTGTACTATTCGCTGCTATACGTTTAGCATTTGGGTACATGATGGACGTTCTTTCTGCGATGACTTGCCCGTTGAATACAGGTCTTCGTTCATTTACCAACACATTGATGGAGAGGCCCGGCACTCGAAACTAGTTTCCTCGTACTGAGATGCATATACTTATTTATTTTGTTGGTTACTGCTGCATCAGCCTACTTTAATGGATCCAGCTTTTGGTGCTACGGGAGAAGATTTCATCACACGTTATGCCACGTCTCGATGTAAGGTGAACTCCCTTTTTGATTATTGAAAGGCACTGAACATGGGTTCTGAGTGGAGGTTCTTCAGTGTTGCTCCTCCTCCTGGATATGAGAATCTTTCGGCTCTTCTCATGGACTTAGAGCCTATGGCTACTTGTCCACCTCTAGCAGCTTTCATGTGGTTGAAGATGATCAGACCTTCTCACCTAGTATATCGATATGAGGGTGAGTGTTTTCTGGAACCATATATGCCTATCCGATTTGCTCGCCAATTTGGCTACGATCAAATGTATGTTGGAAATGCAACCACCTGCCTAAATTCTTCTAGATATTTGATCGAAGGTGCTAGAGGATGGAGTTACTATAGTGCAAGGAGCACTAAAGCTACGTTCACCATGCCTTCTGCTACATTCGAAGTTGCCCAGCGTATGTTACATACATATACGAATTCCCCTACCTCTGTCGATACCTTTTTCATAGATTTTTCTTTATCTGATAGCTTCGTTAGTGTCAAAAGGTCATGTACAGGGACCAAGACCACTCTAGAATTTACAGAGGCTAAAAAGAATGTTCCTGTTGATGAGCCTCTAGAAGCTACGCTTGTCGGTTTCCCTAATGAAGTAAGTGATGTGCTGCATGTCACCCTTAAGAAACGGAAAGAAAAATCTCCCTTAAAGGGGACTAGTTAAAGACAGAAAATTGGAAAATCAACTACTCAATCTGCCCCAGATGAACATCATTCTCCTTCTAAATTTCAAGGGAAGAAAAAGAAAGAAGCAGTTGTTGTTGAAAAGCCTGTGGCAAGGACGAGACTTCAAATGCGACAACTGGAAGCAGGGCTTTCCTCTAGTTGAACTGGGGCAACCCCTTCTTCAATCCAGAAAGAAATTAGAGTTTCCATTGAAGAGATCAGTAGAGAACCAAATGTGCAGGATGAACCTTTCGGAACCGAAGGATCGCCTCCAATGCCGCTCAAGCAGAAAGCGAGGAGAAAATTATTAGCAACCAAAGTTGTGCAGGAGAAAACTGTAGTCTCGCCTACTCCATCAGTATCGGGGCAGTCTCCTGATCATCCAGAACTATCATTGTCGTCACAAGATTCACCGTCTCCAAAAGGTGATACTCTTACTATTTCAGTCCAACAAGAGTTATTATATGTTAACCTATTGGCCATTTGTATTGAAATTTCTTCATCTCCAGAACCTCCTCCAACCAGTGCTCCAGCTCCAGCTTCTGCAGCAGACACTCCTTTGATTACTGTCTCAGAACTAGTAGTCGTAGGATTCACCATTCCTCTGTCTAAAATGATACTGAGGGCGTTTGCTTCAGCAGGATTAATATCATCACCCGCCACTAATGATGCTCTAGGGGTCACTATTCCTGAAGAAATGTCAACTTCAAAAGACGTTATCCCAGAAGTTCCAGTTCCCCCAGTAATTTAATCTCCCACAGTTTTAAGACCCACCACCCTCCAAGGAGCACTTCAATTTGGGACAATCTCAGCTCATGGTGAGAGGATAGTGCCTCCTAAAGTTTTGACTTCTTCTGTACCTGAACTCCTCTCCTGAACTCTCTCAAGAAGATGAGGAGATGCTAGAAGCGCTGGATGGCTATGATTTTGATGATAAGCTGATGAAGAAAGATTCTATTGATGCTGCCTCTGTTCCTGATCATGCTGAAGATTATGATCAAGTAATGACCCAAGAGGGTCAAAGTTTAGTGGCCAAGGATGGCTAGGTTACTTTTGAGGGTGAAGAGCACCCTACCGAGAATGATGGCCACCAGAACCCTGGTGATGCCAATCAGAGCCTCGATGAACCGCATGGTAACGAGAAGTCTAATGTTGATATTGAGGGTGACGAAAATGCAGATGATGTCGAGGAAGCAGATAAAAACCTTGTTGAAGGTCTCGAAGGCCTTGAAGGTGATGACAACCTTAACATTGATGTTGTAGGGATTCAAACCCCTATTGAGCAAGTTCTTGTACCAGAGATAGCAGAAGAGTAAGCCCCGAGAGGCCCAGTTGATTCGGACGCTGGATGCAGCAGTTTTATGTCAGGAGGCTCAGAAGTGGGAAGCAGTCAAGTGGCTGTATCTGCCCCTATGATGTATAGGCTCATGATAAAATGGGATACTATACCTCATGAGACTCCCTATATGCTAGCTGGTCCAAGTAAATCTTTAACTCTATTTACCTTTACTTCCCTATTTGATGTCGTGTGATATAATGATTTTTGACTTTGAATTATAGTAGAGCATGTGGGAACAATTATTGAAGTCCCGTTGACTTCTACTGCATTTAGTCTCTGTTCCACCATAGCTCCCTTGGAGGTCGGAACTCATGTCTTAGAAGGAAGCTCCTCTGGGACACCTGCAATAAGATCTCCAGGTGCCAATGTGGCTCAAACTTCTATTCCTCCTTTTTCTGACGAAGAAGGAATTCCTGTTAAGGTAGCAACACCTGGCATTTCGACGGTGATGAACAGCCTCATATGTACTTACACAAATGCCTTCTTCACCACTTTGAAGTCTTTGGTTCAATTAGCGTTGGATAAAAATTATCCTTATGATTCCATAAGGAAGTCTTCGCAGTTTCCAATTGACTCCATATACAACTTTGGAGACAATGAGATGGCGAATGCCCTTGAGTGGATCTTGGCTAAACTTGAGGAACCCATCCAGTCTTACCAGGCCTTGACCAGAGTTAATGTAAATAGGCTGGTGGATGCTGAATGAGAGATATTAGCTCAGGAACATGGACAACAGCGAGCCATTCTTGAATATGCCTTGGCAACCTTTATAGTCCATTCTGGAGAGAAAAAATTTGGCTTAGCTAACGCTACTTCCTCTATTAAGGTTTATATTACTAAAAGGGACGAGAAAGACCAAGAGATAACTGAAGGTCAGGCTCGCATCGAAGAGCAAGAAGCTGAGTTGGCACGGACTCGTGCATCAGTCACAGCGGCTGAGAAGCACAATGAGGAGATTATTGAACTGCATCAACTTGCCTCCAGTCATTTAGATGACTTAGAAGGACAAAGAGATACCCTCCTCCAAGCTCGAAATGCAGCGATGGAGCGTCATATCACCCTGATGCAATCATTAAACCCAGAATCGAGAAGAAACCTGGCTAGGGAAAGGGTGCTTGCTACAAAAGTAGAGCGGGCCGAAGCTTTGAAGAAATAAATTCTTGATCTTAGTACGTAGCCTCCACAATAAAGTCATACTTAATAAAATGAGAATGATTGTAACTACTCTTTCGAACTATCACATTTTTTTTATAAATGTAATAGTTTTTACATTTGCATGAAATGATCATTTGTGGCTCTATTACTTATTATGTATCTATTTAAGACAAAAGTAATAGTATTAAGAAATATGTCTAGAGGTACTGGACATGACGAATTTCTCGAAAATAATAACATTCATTATATTTGTTCAGAGGTAATATGGACGTGACAGAATATAATTTTGACATGATGTTACTTTTGGGATAACATTATCAGAGATAATAAGTCGCTGATGTAGATAGTAAAATTCAGAGGTAATGTGGACGTGAATTCGTATATCTGTTGACTTATGCCTGAACCAACTGGGGCTCAAGAATAGGATGTCTTTTAAAATGACTGGGTTTCAAAAGATAATGTAATGATGTTGTGATAGATGTTTATGGATTAATATTTCAAGGATGTACCATAAAATCTGGTTAATACTCTGTTGGGGATTTTTGGGGACTTATTATCTATGGGTTCACTCACAAAAAGAGTAAAGAAACGATAATAATTCGAAGATTTGCGTATATACAATATTTACTAAAAAACATAGTACACACTTTTAAACATGATATTTCTTCAAAAAATTGTCGTTGATAGGCATCATAGCGATTCGGCCGTCCATCCCGTTCAACTGGTAAGCTCCGTTAGAGAAAACTTTGCTTACAACATAGGGACTTTGGCTCGAACTTGCCCTTGCTCATGTGCGTCATAGTCATAGGACGTATGACGGTAAGGGCCAGCTCACCTTTTTGAAAGGTTCGTACTTTGACCTGGCTGTTGAAGGTTTTCGAGATACGGGCTTGATATAGCTCGATGTGTTGTTGAGCAAGTAGTCGTTTCTCATCGAGTGCTTCAAGTTCTTGAAGTCAAAGACGATCATTATTTTCTACTATTAATTCATTGGCAATAGCTATCCTCAGAGGAGGAATTTGAATTTCTAATGGCAAAACAGCTTCACATCCTTACACCGAAGAGAAAGGTGTACAGCCAGTCGGGGTACGTACGGTAGTGCGGTACGCTCATAAACATTCTCTATGTTTTTCTCTCCAGTTTCATTTATTGGCAGAAACGAACTTCTTGAGAAGCTTGATGATTGTTTTGTTAAAAGCTTCTTCTAGACCATTAACTACGGGATTATAAGCTGCACAAGCAACATTATTGATCCGATTGTCATCACAGAATCGAGTAAATTTTTGACTAACGAACTGAGGTCCATTGTCAGGGATAATTCGTCGAGGAACGCCGAATCGATAGATCACATGATGTTTGATGAAGCTGATGGCACCGCTTGTCTTGACTTCTGCTAAGGGAATAGATTCTGCCTACTTTGAGAAGTAATCGATTATAGCTATGGTTAACCGATGTCATCATGATAAGGGCAGATTGATGGGACCAATGACATCCATGTCCCAAGTTTCAAAAGGCCAGGATGCTACAGTAGGATGCAAAAACACTGATAGTTGATGGATGGAATCTGCATAGATTTGACATGCTCTGTATTTCCTTGAATAATCAATAACGTCCGTTACCATTGTGGGCCAATAGTATCCCATACGTCGGATACGATCCTATAGCTTAAGACCAGGCTGTTGTGTAACGCAGACACTGTCATGAGCTTTTCATAATATCTACTTTGTTTATTTTCCTGGAAGACAGCGCAGAAGCATACCATCAAATGATTGTCGATAGAGTGTTTTGGAGGAGTGATTATAATAGAATTGAAGCGACCGACGACTCGTTGCTTCTTTAAGGTCTTCGGGTAAAATGTCATGTATTGTAAAGTCAATGAAAAGAGCCATCTAGTCTTCGCTAGTTGTGTAAATTTTAGCTGAATTATTGAATTCAACATTAAAATTATTCTCGATGCAGAATAATTCTCGATTAGCGATGACGGTTAACTATTGTCGTTTCACAGGAATTGCTAAGACTGCTGTAAGATTATCCAGTGCGTTAGTCTGTGTATTGCATGCTCGGCGTACATGTTCAATAAAGAAACCTTTCAATGATGCAACCAGTTTGACTGCTGCTTTCTAATATGGGATGAGATCTTGGTGCCGAACTTCATACAAACCTATAACCTGGGTGATAATCATTTTAGAGTCCACGTATATTTAAAGATAGTTGATATCCAGCTGCTTAGCTAACTGGAGACCTATGAGTAAAGCATTGTACTCAGCAACAATGCTAGAGCATGGCTCGTCCAGAGAGTAGTCTCTTTGAATAGCTAGTCCTTCTGGGATACAAGGAAATTCCAACTCCAGCAATGATGATACCGTTGGGTCTGATTCTAGATGCACCATCAAAGAATATATGCCAAATGAGCATTTCTTTTGAAATCATGTTGGTCTCTAGAGTTTCATCAGGAATTTTATCGTAGATTTTTGAAGTTTCAGGAAATGGATGAGCAGCCAAGAAGTCGGCTAGGACTTGACCTTTAATAGACTTTTGTGGGACATAGAACATATCATACTGTGCTAGCAGTATTACCCATGTAGCATGTCTAGAATTGAGTGTACTATTTTTCTTCATCAAAACTCGTAGAGGATTGACTCTGGAGATGACATGAATAGTCTGACCTGTGATGTAATGATGCTTTTTCTGGATGGTGAACATTAGGGCTAAGCACTCTTTTTCCATCGGGCTATATCGATGTTCAGCACTGATCATTGTGCGACTAAGATAATAAATCACTTGCTTATGACCTTCCTTGTTCTTATGGGCTAGACGGCCACCCAAAGAGTGATATATTGTTCGGACAAGCATTAGGAAGGGTATTCCAGTGATTGGAGGAACAAGGACCGGAGGGTTCATCAGATATCATTTGATGTCTTCAAATGCTTGCTGGCATTCATCAGGCCAAACAAAAGACACACCTTTTTCATCAATTGAGTGAACAGTCTGCAGCGTCCTGATAGATTTGAGATGAATCTCCTGATATAAACAAGTCGTCCCTGGAATCCTCATAGCTCTTTTAGGTTGCGTGGTGGATGCAACTCTTGAATGGCTTTGACTTTCTTGGGTTCAACGTATATACCTTTAGAGGTAATAACAAATCTAAGAAATTTGTCACTAGAGACTCCCAGAAATAACTTGGTGGGATTCATCTTGAGTTGATGTTGGCACATTAGATTGAAAATAGTTCTTAAGTCTTGATATGATCTTTCATTAGACGACTTTTGACAGTAATATTGTCAACATAGCATTCGACTGTCTTCCGTAAATATTCACGGAAGATGGTGCTCATGGCTTGTTGATAGGTGGCACCAGCGTTCTTGAGACCGAACGACATCATTGTATAACAGAAGACTCCTAAAGGAGTGCAGATAGACGTGTGCTTTACATCTTTAGGATTCATTATGATCTGATTATATCCAGAGAACCCATCCATGAAAGACATTTGCTCAAATCTGCATGTATTGTAGATCATGACATCAGTAATTGGAAGAGCAAATTCGTCCTTGGGACAAGCTGCATTAAGGTCCCTGAAGTCAATACAGACTCAGACCTTTCCTATTATCTTCATAAATGGGACAATATTAGCCACCCAATCTGGATGATGTTCTTCCCTGACAAAGTCACAGGCAATGAGCTTCTTAACTTCAGCTTGTATGGCGTCCATCATATCAGGTCGGAACCGTCGCTGTTGTTGTTTGACTAGTCTAGCATTTGGCAGAATATTGAGCTTGTGAGTAGCAATCTGAGGATCTATTCCCGGCATATCTTCATAGCTCCAGGCAAATACATTAATGTATTCTCTAATGAGAAGGATCAACTCTTGTTTATCGGCTTTCAGAAGACTTTTGTTGATGACAAAGATTGGCCTTGGAGAAGCTTCGTCTCCGACGTCAATTTGGATCAGCTCGTCTTCAATTGGTGGTTCACACTGCTCGAAGCAAAGTTCCTATTGAGTATCCATCCGTTGTACCCAAGGTTCTTCCTCATAAATCTCGGTAGAGTCATTATCATCCTCTGAGAATTCAGCGGTTACTATATTGGAAGATAGAGTTACTCGATTGACATGTCCTATGCGGGTATCTGAATCCCATGATGAAGAGTCAGAAGAGTTAGACCGTTCTTCTTTATCAAACTCAGAAATATCTGGGGTTAAGATTGGCGTAGTGTAGCCTAACCCATGCTTTGTTTTGTTATAGTATTGCAACAATTTTCCATTCGAAGCGGGTATACGAATAGGAGTTCGCGTACCCTTGCCAGCATTGAGGCCAGATTTAAAATTGTAGCACATCTTCTGAATAATATTCTTGGATTGTTGATTGTAACAACGTAGTTGAATTCGTCCACTATCATTGTTTTTAGAATCGCTATCGAATATAGCTTTTGATTCAGTCATTTGCTAAAGAAGATAGGATGTTCATTTTCTTTCCGGTAGGAACTAGAAAGAACGAGTTTCGTACAGGTTCGAATGATATCTCATCTTGGAGTGGTTGAATTACCCCTATGGTAAGAGGTTCAAAATTGTCTAGAATTTCTAAATAAATATGTGTGTAATAATTGGCATCAATATACTGCAAAGGAGAAGCTACTTTATTGATATTTGCTTCAACATTTACAACAACATTTTTAACATTGGCAGATGACTCGCTAAGGTTAATTAAAAGAGGAGAAGAAGTAGGGGCTTGTTACGATGAAGGCCGATAACAAGAGGCTCAGAAGAGGTGAGCTCTCTATACTCCATCTTTTTAATAGGAGGAAGCTTGATAGAAGGAGAGAGATTGATGGCCAGCATTTGAGAAGATGAGGGACGAGAAGTGCGTCCCTTTTCTTTAATTATCTGGACCTTATTTGGATTGTCTTTTTGATCTTTTTCGGTGTCTATAGCCAATACAACCTTCATGTATTCTGCTTCTTACATCTTGGAGTCCGTATAATAGGCGATTGATACCTCGGAAGGGATTAAGATCACCAACTTCTTTCATGACTTCTCTATTGTCGTCAATGTATTTAAAGCATTGATGGAGAGTTAATGGCATGATGTTATGTTTATGCAACCACGATCTACCTAACAATATATTGTAGGAGACATGGTTGTCGATCACATATAATGTGACTTTTGTACGGAGATTGCCAATTAGGACCCTTAGGTGAATCTTTCCCAACGGTTCGCTTCTTCCGGAATTGAATCCAAGAATAGTCGTAACCATCGTAGAAAGGTTATGGATAGGAATTCTCAGCACATCCAATAGAGGCTTCGGCATAATGCTGAGTGCGAATCCAGGATCAACCAAAATATGATCAACCTTCATTACGTCGACATACCTGATAAATTAGAGTGGTCGGTCATGTCAATTGTCCTCCAGTAACATATCAACTTGAGTATGAATCAGTTCCATCACACTATGATAATGAGAACATGCCACAGGTTCTTCGTCTCGTTTCTTGAGATGTGCCAGACAAGCATCGACGTGTATCAAAGCCTTATTTAATATTTCTTGAGTTTCTTTCGAGAGACGCAGGAGTTCAAAAATTATTAATCTTGTCGAGTATCGGCTAGTTGAGCCAATATATCAAAATTATAAGGTTTTTCGAGTCCCTATAGTAGAGTTTTCTTCAAGCTTTTATCAAAGCGAGCCGACTGCTTGCCTTAATCAGCTATTGTCGATTTAAAAGGACCCGAGTCAGCTCGTAGAGGTGATGTTGTAGGGACATCAGGAGCAGGAGAAGATGATGCCGGAGGAACATTAGATACTGGAGAAGGAGTGACAACATTCTCCTGTTCTTCTGGATAGTCTCTAAGATAGATCCTCCCAGACCTAGTACCAGCCATGTCTTCTTCTTATAGAACAGGTGAGAAAAAAACCATGTTGCAGTTTTTCAGTCGTGTCTTTGTAACGCCCCAGTCCCAAAATACGTAGGACTAGGAACGTAGACATGCCAGCTGTATTCATACGAAGTATACTCCAATATATGGAATACTCGTATGAATACATAAGCTATAAAATGCAGTAGAACCATAACTAATCTCATCCACACAAAATAAATGAATAAAAGATCTCATATATTCAACTATGAAATTGTCATTTGGTATATGTAGTTGGGCAGAGACAAATCCACTACCAACTATGAAAAGAAATACATGATAAGCAAAGAAAGATTTTTGGCGAGCGAAGCGAAGACGATCCAAATGCAATCATCCTCGAAGAAATAGCGAAGATCACGGCTAGAGCTAGAACACCTGCGAAAGACAATAGCACACACCTGGAGAGATAACCAGGTCCTCAGAGGGACGTAACAAGACACATAATATCATGCCATATAAACTGAATAAATATTGCTCAAATAAATAAGTAAATCGAATTATAACATGTTCCAATATGCACCTACTGAACGAGCGTACCATCCCCCCAACCAAACAAGGACAGGAGATGGTAAACTAATTCATGGTAACGTATCTTCCCATGCTATGAATCCAATATGGTATCCGGACCCCAACAAGGTTCAATACCTTCTCATCGAAGTAGTAAGTCACACCTACAACCAAACAAGGACAAGATGTGACGAACTAATCCGCGATAAGTTATTATTCCAAGCCACGGTCAGATACAAGTACCTAAACCAAAAGTACTCGTACCTAACGGATAAAGGTGTCTATCCATTCTAAGTGAAATGTAGTTAAGAACAATCCTTCCTACGCATGGGCGCTGGCTAAATAGGATCGGCGTAGTCCCCCTTAGGCACCAGAGGCCCCATCAGTAAGAGCATGACGTTCTGTAGAATCGTCAGTGGCCGTCAGTAATCATGGGTAATCTGACCCGCGTCTCCGGCGGAGCTCACGGGTTTCAAAATGGAAAGTGCATCGAAGCCCATACGCTAAGGAATTGTCCTCCCCGCCCAATGCCTACTGTGTTGTATCCACAACACAAACCATTATAACCGCTAAGTCAAACTAGCATGCAATCTCTATTAGCGGTTATTTCTATCGCACGGCTTGTACGTACTGGTAGCCAGCCAATCACGTACTTCCATATCCTACATGCGACACACAACTTCGTGTTACAATGTGTCAAGGCCAATGAATGCAACACACAAGGTGGTCCCTTAAATTTAGGTTTAATGTGAGAAAAATAATACATAGCAGGAAATATAAACGAACAGTAAGTTCTAACAGGTTATGCCATGTATCACAGTTTATTTTGCATAAAGAAAATAAATAATGCATGAAATATGAGCTAAAATAAATAAACAACAAATGGCAAGGTGTCTTGCCTGGTAGTACGCCTGGTGTACTGCAATGATCACTGTGGCATGAACTGCGACTTTGGTGTAACAACTACACAAGGGGACCTCTTTTGGTGGTACAAACCAGTACATCGGGTCCAGAACGGTCAATTTAGTTAGGGTGGACATAAGGTAGTCTAGAAATGGGCGAAGGAATAGGAATAATAGGACTGGTTTCGGACAGGGGAAAAATCAAAGAATTAATTGATAAATATTATATGATATAGAAAACTATTTATAATCTCTCAAAATATATTCTATGAGTTTAAATAAATACTTGAAAATAGTTATATATAAAAATTTCTGAAAGTATATTTTGTTAGTCCAAAAATACCTTTAAGTAAATTAGGTTGAAAATCATAATTGTATTAAAACCTTAAGTTGTAAGGTAGGATTTTCGTAGAATCTATTATTTAAAAATATTTTTCAAATAATAAAATCTAGGAAAATATCTCCAAATTTGAAATTTCATCATATTCTAAAATGATAACTTAGTAAAAATATTAAAAATAATAATAATTAAACTAATAACCATAATCCCTAATATTCTTAACTAAATGCAAATAATAAAATAATAATGATAATAATAATATTCATGACAATGTCCACATACTACCTTAGTAGTAGTAGCCATTAAGGATAATTATAATAATAATACAAAAATATACTAATAGTATATTTACTTATACAGTACATACATACAAATAATAATAATAATATAATAATACAATAATAATAATAATAATAATAATAATAATAATGATAATAATAATAAAATAAAAATTAATTCCCATAATAATCTTGGAAAATAAGAAGAAAAAAAGAAAAGAAAAGAGAAAAGGGAAAAGAAAAAAATAAAATAAAAATAAAATAAAAACCGAATACTTAAAATCATTACAGCAGCTAACACTGCTGCTATTCCTTAGAGAGAGAAAAAAGGAGAGAGGGAAACGAGAGCGGCGGTGACTCGGAGATCCGGCGGCCTGGCGGAGGGGGAAAAGAGAGGGCGGCGCTCGAGCGGCGCTCGGGAGGAGACGGCGGGAGAGAGAGAACGCTGCGAGGAGAGGAAGCGGGGGAGGCGAGGCGGCGGAACGGTTTGGCTCAGCGAGACGCGGCGGAGGCGGACGGCGAACGCTCAGGCGGAGCAGACGCGGGATCCGGCGGAGAGGGGTTCGCGCCGGGCGGAGCTCGCGGTCAGGCGGACTCGACGGGGTTGAGGAGAGGGATGAAGGGCGTGGGAGCTCTGTGTGGCAAGATGCGGCGGGGTCGGCGTCTTTCGCTGGTCGGGACGGTCGGAAGAGGATGGTCGGTGAAGGGGAGTTCGGGGAGCGGGCTCGGGCTCGGATAGCGGAGGTGTAGCCACGAGGTGGCACGACGCTGCCGTTGTGGCCAGATCCGGTGGAGGCGTTGGTCGCAGTGCCGGACGACGGGAGAGGAAGAGCGGGGTTCTGGCCACGGTCGACGGCGACGGGCGGAATGGAGGCTGTCTCGGAAGAGGGGTTGGTCGTCGGACGACCGGAGGAGGGCGCCTGCGAAGGAGATTAGGGCGGCGGAGGCGTGTCTCCGGCGGACGGCTTGCGTGGCAGATCCGGTCGGCCATGGAGGGGGCGGAGGAGGCTCGGATCGCCGCCGCGCTAGGCGGAGGTAAGTGATGCTGGTGGTTGTTTTAATTGGGGTTTTGATTTCGGGTTTCGGGTGCGCGGCCGATCGCTGTGGCAACCGGTCGTGGTTGGGTGTGTCGGTCGGAGGGTTTTGGTGACGGGGATGCCGACAGCGGTGGCAGTGACGGCTGGGCTGGCCGGGTTTGGTGGTGGCTGGGTCTGGCATGGTGATGTTGGAGATGGTGGTGGTTGTATTGTTGAGGGTGGCGGTGGCAGGGAACAGGCTGTGTTGGTTCTGGAGTGGTGTTGTGGGTGGTAGCGGTTGCCGGGTGGTGTTGAACGTGGTGGCTGACGGTGGAGTCGGGTTTGGGTCGAGGACAGGTGGCCGGGGACGGGGTCAGAACTATGTTAGGGTTAGAAATTTTTATTTTATCGTGTCCTGGTGTTAGGACACGAAGGGAATGTTGTGGGGATTTGTGTCCAGGGTATTGGACACGAAGGAGAGGAAAAATTGTAGATGTAAAAGAAAATAACCTATTGGAAAGACACCCGGGGTCGGACCCGAGGCCGTCACGGCTGACACGGAAGAGATGGACACCGACACGAGGCATGTACACTTTGTGGAATTTTGTGGAAGGAATTAATAAAAAAAGTTAGAGGAGTACCTGCCTATTTATAGGATGTGGGAATTCCCAATTGGATAAGAATTGGGATCTTTTAAAACCCAATTTAGATATTTCAATCTATTTAATTTAAATCCAAATCAAAATCTAATTCCAAATGCAAATCAAATTTAAATCTAATTAAATTCTTGGTTTAAAATCAAATCAATTTCAAATATAAATATTAATTTAATTATTTAAATAGATCCATAAAATCAAATCAAAATTTAAATGCCACAATAAATTCAAAATATGTTTTCCAAAAATACTATTATAATAATTTCGAAAATGCCTTATTATTTAAAAATAAGCTTAATAAAATATTTATGAAATAAATATTTTTGCACGAGAATATTATTTATAAGTAATAACTGCTAAAAATAATAGACATTTTATAGCAAGAATAATAATTCTATATAATATTTTGAAAGTGTAATAAAATAGAAAAAATGTTTTTATAAAATATGTACGCTCGTACATGTTCGCACTCGTGGAGCAAATTCGAAAAAGAAATAAAGGTCGTGCGCGACGTATAATACGACTACGCGACGTACAATACAAAATTTTAAATCGGTACCAAATTTATTAATAAAAAAATAGTAGAAATTTAGGGGTTTTACAGTCTTGCTTCTGGATGATTTCTTCTTTTGAGGAAAAGAATGATCTGTCCAAAATCCAAAGCCAACTCGGAACTGATTGTCTTAAAGACGTAGAAAAGTGGTATCGAAGACCCTTTTCTGTCGTTTAAGCCAGAAGCTTTCTGTAGGTCGTATTCCATCTTTATCATCAGTTTATGGGATTGTTAACTATACCGATAGAATTCTGGTTGGTATTTGATCTCTGGCTTCCGTGACACGGTCAGTGAAGAAGAAAGCGAATTTACCACTAGAATGAATGTAGTGTTCAGAGGAGGAATACGACCATCCAGTAAAATAGATTCACTTGAAGTCACATGACATGACTTATATTGGGTCGTCTTCTTTGACTTTGTAGAAGAAGTAGATGTCTACTATTCAAAGTCGGTTACCAAATCAGGATAAATCCACATGATTTCGCCTTTGACTGTTGATAAAGGTACCAAGTCGTCACTTCTTCCTGGTGGAAGGTTGACGATCTCCAAGGTAGCCTTTGGGATAGGGATAATGCCATCATATACCAGTTGAGCAGGAAAGTCACCAAACTATAGAGAGACGACATTGGCAGTCACCGTCTTCTCGTCTTGTTGAAGAGTGATTGCTTTGGCATTGATCAGCTTCTGGATCATTCCTTTGAGTACATAACACACCCTGGTTGGATGCCCTAGGAACCTGTGATACATATAATATTTGGGATTATCAGTTTTATCTACTTCATCTGGTCATTTAGCTTCGGGCAGTTGAAGTTTGTTGCTCTTGATTAGACACTCAAATATTCTCAGGATGTCGTCTTCATCAAAGGAATATTCTTCTTTAGGACGTGGTGCCCTCTGTGTAGGTGTCGGCTGACTCACGTTGATAGCCAGGGCTTCTTTTCCTTTACGGTTATTTTGACGACCCCAACTGTTGGTAGCAGGATGCTCATCTTTGTCGAGGTTAGGCATCAGGATGCTTAGCTGCTTGAATTTATCAGTACTGTCTTCGGCTGCCCTGGCACTTACTATAAAGAAGCCCTAGCCTTGGAATTTTGTAGGTCCCATCCACATGCTGACTATACGTAACAAGTTTGATTTGCATGTATCTATAGTCAATGCGTTAGCAGTACCCAAAGGCATTTTGAGTGCTTTGTGACGAAAGCGCTTTATGAAATGTTCAACGGTTCCATTAGGTCTTCGTTTGATTTTAGTAAGGGCTGATATGGTCATGTCATTCGTTCCTTCGTAGAAGCATTCTGGGAACATATGATTTAGTGCTATGAAGGATGTTATGCAACCATCTGGCAAACTATGGTACCAGTCATACGCAACACATGCTAAATATACGACGAATACTCTAGTGAGTAGAGTAACGTTCTACTGAAGATGGTCAGTCATCATTTCAAAATGGTTAATATACTGACTCGGTGATGTGTTGCCATCGAATAACATTATGGTCGGTTGCTTATATTTAGATGGGAATGGAACTTCTTGCCATTCAGTAGGATAGAGTTGTTTGATCCCCAATTTATGCAAACCCTCTGTTTGCTTGAAAGCTTCGAACTAATTTCGTAGAAGCTTGACTGCTTCCAAAGGGTCTCCCATGTTTGTGGAACAGTAGACTAGTTCGATGGATTAGAAGGCGGAACTGCGTGTTAAGTACCATCACCAGCACCAGAATGACTTGGGGTAGCCTGAGCTGGTACAACCACATAGAGAGGGGATTGTACCCCCAGACCGGTAATTGATAGGTCCAGAGACTGCTGTGTGTTCTTGGGTCAGAATTGGATTCACGACCGACATAACAACATATTGTGTAATAATCATGACATGCATTCCTGTAACCATGTTAGCCATGGCTTTCAGGCCGACCTCTAATGTGGCAATCCGCTACCCTTGATTGGCAAAGCTAGAAGCGTCTTGCCCTTTATTAGTGATGTAGGCAGACAATTCTCTGGCCACCGAAGATGAACTGGTTGATAAGACAGTCTGATCAGAATCTTCACTATCGACATCGAAGTCATGTAGAGTACTATCCCCAATATTAGGGGTAGGAAGATTCTTTTGACTGAGGAATTCTTGGTTTCTTGCTCTTATGTTCTGGTACACACCCTCATCGGAGTCACAGATTCGATCAAGATATTGTCGACTGGGATTGCGAGATGTGTTACGTCTTAGACATTTTCTAACCCCAGTACTACGGGATGTTATGTTGACTGAAGCAATTTGTCTTCGTCTACCATGATAAGTTCAGGAGTCCGAGTGTAATTCAAGCAGTCAAATACAGGTTACTTGGTTGATTAACAGCAGCACTTGATTACTAACTCATGATGCTGATTACAATGATGTCCTTGGTGTGGAGTTATAGGTATGAGAGGTGACCCTGCAATCTTTCACTTTTGTACAAGAATCTCGCGAATATCTGTTACATTGACAGAAAAAGAAAAAGAAGGTATATGCTCCATGATTATATTGGAAATATAATTCCTATTCTTGAGATTCTGTGTTCCCTGAGTGTACAGGGAAGTACTGAGTTCATTGGCATAAGTGAGAGGATTTTTTATCTTAGAAGCCTTCACTGTGCACAATTTAGTAGTTGGCACAGACTGTGCTTGGTGTGTCATATGATTCGATGGAATAGACTATGTTCTATACTTGTTAAGATAAGCATGCATGTCAGTGTTATGTACCACTTGCTTGTCTATTTGAGACACCATCAGTCTTCCTTGCTTTGATCTTGATATGTACATGGTAAGAAGATTCTAATTTTGGCTTGACTGGCACTGGCCAGTTTGATGTGGAGTGGACAAGATGCCATATTGCTCTGCACAAACTGTTCTAGCACGTTTGGCACTGAGCAGATGGGCAGCAAGAAGTGGACTTTGATAGAGTCTATTTCTTGGCGTTGATTTGATTGTCTCTGCCAAAAGAAATAAAGTTTCTACTCAGAAGTGTTCTAGCATTGATTGGCACAGTGGTACAATTAGATGAGTTTTCTACCAAGTCTAGGACTGAAAAAGAATAAGGGAAGGCCACAAGGCGCTTTTCCTTGTTCGGTGCAGAGGCAGTAATGGTTATACTCTCCACCAAGTTTAGAACATAGGAGGAAAGAGGAATGGCCATATGGCACTTTCTTTTATTCTGTGTAGAAGCAGTGATTGGCGCACCTTCCACCAAGTTTAGAACTAGGGAAGAATAGGAAGTGGACACAGGGCACTTTACCTAGTTTTGCACGGAGGCTATGATTGGCGTACTCGCGGACTTAGGAGTCCAAATGGCACGAGTCTTCCTGTCTTTGGAGACAGCAACAGATGCGCGTTTGGCAGTAGCGTGCTTGGCACCCCAGTGATAATCATTACTTCGTATGCTGTTTGGTCGACTTGAACGACGAATGTCTTCTACGTCGTGCCGACCGATGCGACATCGCATTTAGTTGTTACTTTTTTGTAAGAGGAGAAAGTCATCCCCCCAGAATTGCCATTTTTTACGAAAACAAAAGTTTTCTGAGAAAACTAGATTACACACTAAGAAAAGAAAGTACAATTTTGATTCTGGGAAATACAACTGTATGAATCTGATCAGAAGACGATCTCTTTATCCCTTGGACGATACGATGTCGAAGAAGAAAGCCTCTTGAACGTACCACAACAACTTTGTCAGGAGATTATGATCATTAGTGATGCTTGGAAAGTTATTTTGAACTCTATTTATAGAGTTCTAAAATAATTGTCAAATAGTTAAACCGATTGGCGCATCGTGCAATTGGCACGCCATCACCCATTTGTGCTAACTGTTGCTTAACTGCTTGGGACCCGTAGCATTCTGTGAGAGAGATGTGCTTAGTCATGGGTAGTACCACGTGCACGTTCTTCGAGATTAGTGGCAAGCATGCCACGTCGTCTAACTGCTTCTGGATGATAAATGATCAAGTGGCGCCAATTGATGATTAGCGCCTGGCATAATTTGTTGATTGTCGCCATCTGCTTAATATATTGAATATGTAGGAATTGATTACATTACGCCCAATGCTGAATAGCGCAGGGCAACAGATAATTATTATGACAAATCTGACATAACCTTCTCGAGCGCTGTGTGCTCGGGATTCGAAAAGATTTTCCTCGACTGACATGTTGTCAGTCATTATGACAAGCGTGTTAGCTTCTCGAGTAAGCTTGCCACGTGGCAGCCCAGCATCATGCGTTGTATGTTTCTGAGCACGATTTGTCCAGCGCGCTTTAATCGATATGTTCTGGCACCATTTATGCGTAGCGCAATGCATTCTTTTTGTAATTTTTATCTACTACAGTTCTCTCAGCTTGGCTGATCCATGCATGCACGATTACTGTTGTCCTAACAAATGTCTTTGTGTTGTTAGGACATTTACATCGTTCAAATGCAAATTGTATAAAGATGGAGAGGATCATTTGCAACGTTCGAATGTGTGTAGTAAAAAGATTGAGCTGTTTATTTACAGTGTTCGAATGAGTGTTGTAAAATGATAAAAATGGTTATTTACAGCATAGTAATATGTACGGTAAAATGATGGATAGGGTCATTTACAACGTTCGAAAGCGTGCTGTAAAAAACTAAGATGATCATTTACAACATTCGACAACGCGTTGTAAATAAATAGAGAGCGTCATTTCCAACATTATATTACACATTATAAAATAATGGAGAGGGTCATTTACAGCGTTCGAATACGCGTTGTAAAAATATAGAGATGGGTTATTTACAGCATTCAAATGCATGTTGTAGAAAATTGGGTCATTTACGACATGGCCTTTTACGACATCAAAATATACGTATGTCATTACGGCGTGCTTCGCGCGCCGTAAATGATTATTTTTTGTAGTAAATTAATCATTATTTATGAAGAAGACCGGGATGAACAAGTTGTTTCTGATCCGACAAATTATGGGTATGAAATACAAAGATGGTACGTCTATCACGGATCACTTGAGTTAGTTCCAGGGCATGGATGACCAGATATTTTAGATGGGAGTCATGTTCGACGATGAGGTACATAGACTATAGCTACTGTGTACATTGTCAGATTCATGGGAAACTGTACGAGTATCTTGGTCACTTATGCAACAAAAGATGTGGTCAGTCTGGAGTTCACCAAGAGCACACTAAATGAAGAGATGCGAAGACGTCCTTAGGGTACTTCATTCATATCCCATTCAGACTTATTCATTTCAGAGAGCCATGGAAGGAGTAAAATCAGGGGTCCAATGGTGGCATTGACATGAGTAAAGGCAAGTCCAAGGGTCGATACAAGCAATCCAAGTGCTACTATTGTGGAATGAAGGGCCACATCAAGCAAAATGGTTTCGTTTAGAAGAGAGAGAAAAAGGGCGACAAGGGAAAGCAAAATAAGAATACTATAATGACTGCCTCGAGATCTGGAGGCGACATGATCATTGTAGTTGATGAGGTATTCATGAACCTCGCTTGCGATGACAACTCTTGGCTGGTGGACTTAGAGGCTTCAGCGCACATATCATACAATAGGGCAATGTTTGCCACTTGAACAGTAGGAGACTGTAGAGTATTGAAGATTGGAAATAAAAATGTGACAAAAGCTGTTGCTATTGGAGATGTGCTTTGAGAACGAAAATGGGTACAGTTCTTGTACTCTAAGATGTTTTTCATGTCTTCGATATCTGTTTCATCCAGGTGTCATTTGGAAGGTTGGATGAAGAGGGATTCTTCAATCTCTTCGAGAATGGTTAGCGAAAGCTTTCAAGGGGTTCGATGGTGATTGCCAAAAAAGTAAGAGGGTCGGTCTCTATTATATAGGGGTAAGAGCATAGGGGGCATATGAGGTGAATACAACCAGTGATGTGTCTATTGAGTTGTGGCACAAGCAGCTCAACCACATCAGCGAGAAAGGGGATGAGCTACTGAGTGAACAAGAAGATGATTCTGGTGCTCAAATATGCAAAGATGGAGAGATGCATGCACTTTTGGTAGGAAAGCAAAATAATTGTCTTTCTAAAGTCACTCAATTTAAGGAAGCCGACGTTTCTCGAGTTGATTCACTCGGATGTCGATAGTCCTATGAAGGTAAAATCTATTAGTGGAGTTTCTTATTTTGTGACTTTTATTGATGAGTATTATATAAAAGTTTGGGTCTATGTTTTAAAGACTAAGGATCAGGTGCTATCCACTTTTAAAGAGTTTCAGGCCTCTATTGAAAGGGAGATGGACAAGATGTTGTTATGTGTTCGGTCCAACAATGGAGGCAAAAACATCCATCCCATTGATGCATATTGTAGAGAACAAGAGATACGAAACCAGAAGATTCAGCCAGAGATACTCCAGCTAAATAATGTAGCAGAGCACATGAACAAGACCCTGATAGAGCTGGTATGGTGTTTGCTATCTGAAGCAAACTTACCTGACGGTTATTGGAGTGAGGATCTCAACACTATTGCTTATATTATTAATTTGTCTCTGAGTGCTCCTTTGATGGGTAATGTGCCTGACAAAGTATGGTTCGACAAAGAGCCGTCATACAACTACCTACGAGTGTTTGGTTGTTAGGCCTTTGTGCATATACCGAAGGAGGAATGATCCAAACTTGAGCCAAAGATGAGACAGTGTATCTTTGTCGGCTATGGTCGGGATGAGTTTTGCTATAGACTGCATGACCCAGTAGAAATGAAGCTCTACAGAAGTAGAGACGTAGTATTTATCGAAGATCAGACCCTAACCAATACTCAGGATTCTGAGATGCCTTCTGAGGTTGAGGAATTGTCTAAGTTAGAGTTATTCCGCTTCGAGTCATTTCTAGAGAACACCGTAAAGGATCCAGTTATGGAGGAGCCAGTACATGAAAATGCTCCCAACCTTGATCATCAGATTGTTGATGGTGGTTAGGATAACTCTTAGAAGGATGATCATACAGGGAAACTAGTTACTAAAGTGGATGAGATTGTTTGTATATAGCCAGCAACAGAGGTTCAATTCAGGAGGAACAAAATAGATCGTATATAGAGAGTACATAAAGATGCTCCCAACCTTGATCATCAGATGAGTATGTGTTATTGACTGACTTCGAAGAGACCAAAAGTTTTGCAGAGGCTATGGACGACGAATATAGGCATGAAAGGATGTAGGCTATGTAGGAGGAGATGGGTTCCTTACAGGCCAACTCCACTTATGAGCTGTTGCAGTTGCCAAAGTGCAAGAAGGATTTAAAGAATCGATGGGTGTTCAGTGTGAAGTAGACGGATGATACTACTCGCCATCGAAGCAAAGTAAGGCGGATCATCGGTTTTACGAGTTCCTCTACCTAGTTGCTAAGGAAGAGATTTCTTGAAGTTGGTAGGGTTCCTAACCTATGTAGAGAATACCCTAAAGTGCGATGAGCACAATCTATGTACTAGAGAAGCTCGAAGAGTGCATCAATCACCGTATTGGAGTGGGTGGGGTTTTCAACTTATTTGAAGAATACCCATGAGTGCGACGAGCGCCATTCATGTGTCAGAGAAGCTCGGGAATGTATCGATCGTTGTTTATTGGAACATATATGATAAGCAAATATATGATTGGATTGTCATCTTTTAATTTGTTCATATATTAATCATTAGATCTTTCATATATTGACATTTCATATAATTAGACTACCCATTTATGGCAAACCAATTATGGGATTTTTATTAAAAATATAATTGATATATATTGGACTTTCCATATATATTGGGTTTTTATATTTTCAATATTTGGTAAACCTAATTCATGCAAGGGTTTATAAAAGGTTGAGAGGATTGTTTTAGGTAATTCTATTTCTCCACATCATCGTGCTTCGTGTGTCCGTGATTGCTTTTCTATGCGAAGGAGTTGTGGTGATCCATATTGGATCGAGGAGGATCTTGTAGAGGGTTTAATCCTCCATTCCAATAGTGGAGGCTTTTGAGGGTTGGACTCCGATCGTGTCGTAGTTTTGTTTGCAAGGGGTTTTCCATGTTAGAAATTCTCTGTGTCTGCAATTTTGTTCTTTGTTTTTGGCATTTGGTTTTTTGTGTTGTTATTGCTTGGTTCTATCACAGGCTTCTTGGTTTTGGGGGAAAGATTTTTGTCTTTCATTTCCAACAAGTGCTATCAAAGAACTGATTTTGTTCTGTCTAATACCAACACGTGGTATCTGAGCTATTGGTTCGTGTCAAGGTTGATAGTTAAACCAAAGAGAAGAGATGGATGCAAAGCTAGTGCACATAGTAAACCTAAACCATACCAACTACCAATATTAGCAATGCAAGATAAAAGATTTATTGTTTGTCGAGAAGCTGTATCGATCAGTATTTGCTTCTGAGAGGCTGGTTGATAAATTTGAAGATGATTGGAACTTCGACCATATATATGTGTAGGTACATCAGGCAGTTTGTTAACGAGAAGTATATAATCATGTTGCCAGTATAAAGCATGCGATGAAACTGTGATAATCAAGAATCATCGTATACAAAGAAAACTGGGGTGAAAAAATGTTCCTGATCCGTTAAATGATGGGTGACACAAAGATAGTACGTCTATGACGGATCATTTGAGTGAGTTCCAGGCCGTGGTTGACTAGCTATATTAGAAGGGAGTGAAGTTCGATGATGAGATACATGGACTATTGTTGTTGTATGCATTGCCAGACTCGTGAAAAACCATACGAGTATCTATGATCGCTTTTGCTCCAGAAGGCTTGGTCAGTCTGGAGTTTTCCACGAGTGGGTTACTGAATGATGAGATACGGGGACGTTCTCACGGTGCTTCATCCACATACCATTCATAGGTTCTCATTTTAGAGAGTCACAGAAGGAGTAAAAGCATGGGTCTGGGCGGTGGCAGAGATAAAAGCAAAGGCAAGTCTAAGGGTTGGTACAAGAACTCTGAGTGGTATCTCTGTGGTTAGAAGTGCCATATCAAACAAAATTGTTTCACTTGGAAGAGAGAGACGAAGGGTAACAAGAGGAAGCGATGTGAGAACACAACAGTAGATGTCTCGACATATGGAGGTGATGTGATTATTGTAGGTGATAACTGAAGAACAGTTTGGCAACTCTAGAGGGGGGTGAATAGAGTATATATATAATGACCAATTAAAAAATTACTCTTTCACGAACAATGAATAATCAGAGTAAAATGCGGAATGTAAATGAAATAGAGAGCATACGCAAACACAGCAATTTTAACCTGGTTTCCCTCGTGGAGGACTAGTCCAGGCCTGAGAACTCTAGCTCAGGATTAAATTCCTATTTGTGAAATAGTAGCTTACAACCCGTGCCTTTACTTCAGAAGAGCACGTCAACTTCTTACAGAGAATCGCATGGCGATTGCTTGGAATTGTCCAAGCGATTTCTTCACTCTTGCACAAGAATCCTAACTGAGAGATGCTGAGCACTCGAGACTTAGGAGGCTTGTGGCTAGTAGATGGGAAGGGTATGGCTTATAGAGCTTGTAGGAGAGAAGAGAAGAGAAGATTGAGTGATTCAAAATGAGAGAATTCATGCCCTATTTATACTGATTTTTGAGGCAGAATTCGGCCAGAATTCGGGTAGGAGAATTCAAAAATTTGGCCGTTGGACAGCTAGCAACCAGCTAACCCTAAAATTAGGGTTCCTGATTTCTAGGGGACAGAGTTCGGCCCGAACTCTGTGTGGAGGCAGAGTTTGGCCCGAACTCTGTCTCCAGAGCACAGAGTGATTCTAAGTGGGACTTGTGGGCAATTTTGTTTTGGTGGAGCTAGGGATTTTGGGTAGGCTTGTAGACCAAGTTCCAAGAGCTCAGCATAACTCAGAGTATACTTCTAGACTCAATAAATGTAAAAGTACAGACTCAAAATATACTGAGAGTCGGAAACTGAGCTGTCGTTTGTCCCGAACTGAAAGCAGACGTCGTGTGTCGTATTGAATTTACAGATATTATTTAGTCAATGTAGTCAATATTTGGTTGACTGTGACTTTGTGTCAACAATCTCCCCCATATTGATAATTGACAAAATAATATATGTATATTTCAATATTCATACCTTGACACAGTTGATTACAACATAGCTCCCCCATAACTGATGCAGAGCTAGAATCGGATAGCTCCCCCGTAATCAGTGAACGGTTTCGAGCTAGAAGTAGTAGCTCTCCCCCGTAAACAGTGCATATACCCTGTAACCTGATAGATAACATATTCCCAGAACGAGCACAGATATACACAGATGAATGCATAGAACCTGCATAGAACCTGTAAAGTTTCCCAAAACAAGCCAGCACAAAATATACATATGTTTCTCCCCCTTTTGGCAGTTAGCAATATAAATAAGCAAAGAATAGTAATGCAACCACACCAAGAGAAAAAAATATAATACTAGACAAGAGAGTGCATTGGCATAAAAGAAACTACGAGAAATAGCATAAAATGATATCCACCAACGAATGTCAAACACATCATCAGGGTTCTAAGATAAAAATCCAGTACATAAATCCACTAAATAACTAAAAACATAAAGCAACTAAGACCATCAGCAGTGGCAGCAGCATAACAAGCCAGTCTCCATCACGGAGCACCAGAAGGTCCTGGAACATCTGAAGGACCAGGGAAAGAGCGACGAGGGTCCATGAAAGCATCATCCGGATCCATATACCTCATGACCCACGGATCGTCTATACGATGACCCGCTCGATCTGGATCCCGCTCAATAGGCACATGCAGATCAGGATGAGCGAGTGAATACCGCATATCATGCAGAGAGTTCCCATGGGCACTAATCTGCAGAGTGGTACGGTAATCCTGCTGCGTCCAACGATCATCCTCAACAGCAAAGCGATCGCGAAGCATAGTCTGTATAGACTCCAGGGTGGCAGGAGGAGGAGGTGCATCCTGACCAAAAGGAGGGGCGTCAGGCTCCTCATCCTCAGAATGCTCAGATGCCTCAGGAGAGCGACAACTGCCTGAGTGCGGCGTGCCTTGGACAAGAAGGCAGGAGCGGGCAAGAATGGACAGTTATGAAGAGGAATGATAAATGCACGAAAAACCATAGGAAGATATAAAGGATAAACTAACGCCCTTGGTTTCTTCCTACAATTTATCATCCAATCCATCATTGTCCTAGGAAGATTGAATGGAATACGATAATGGATGATATAAGGCTGAGATCTCAAAGTATGTAACTTCATCAGTTGATCCAGCCTTGGGTAAGATGGTGTTAAAAATCATGCGATGAAGTTCATAGAAGTAGGGATTGAGATGCTTAGCCATAAGCTTGCGAGGACTTATGTTAGGAGCACATAGTTCCTCCTTGAATCCTTCAAGAGAAGTATCGCCAACAAATTGGAATTGGCGTGCTTCCACAAGTTTATCCCAAGCATCAAGATTAATAAGTTCAAGAAACTCCCCCAACTCCGAATCATTGAAGGTGATGTCAATACCGGCAACCCGGGAATAGATGTGGGTTGCATCAAAAGTTAAATTGCAATAAAACATTTGGATTGCACTACGATAGATGACAAAATTTGAAGCAACTAAAGCATCCAAACAAAGATCACGGAATAAAGACTCATATTGAGAAAATATGGTGAAGTTTATGGGATGACCCCCAAACACCGGACGAGTTCTAAAATCGCTAAACCATTCATTTGAGGCTTCTAGCGACACAAAAAGACGGTCGTCATAAGTGTTAGGGTCATCGGGACATGGTGGATTGAACAACGGATTGAGGGGATGTTGTTCATCTACTTGTTCAATCGGAGGAGGAGGATTCGAAGAGGAAGCACCCTCGGTTCGGATCCTCTTCCCACGATTGGGCAAGCGTGGAGCCATTTGCAAGAAATTTGATAACTTGAAAAGGAGAGAAAATGAGAGTTATACCTGAAGATAATGTCAAACAGTTGAAGAGAACGTTGAAAAACCCCTTTCCCTTGAGTTTGAGAAGAAATAGAGCCCTCTATCTCAAGAACTAGGGTTAGGGTTTTGAAGGAAGAGGATGGAATAGATGGAGAAGAAGGAATTATGGGAGGAAAGAGAGGGAATCCCGAAATAAAGTAGGGCTTGGTCTTTGGTCGGGTGAAATATTGACCATAGGATTAGAATATCCAACGGCAGAGCCAGATCCCGACCCTGGAACCAAGGGACCGAACTCGGCCCGAACTCGGATAGGAGCAGAGTTCGGCCCGAGTTCTGGATCATTGGTCCAGAACAGAACAAAGGCTAAAATGAAAACAAAAGTTGAAGAATAACAAGAAATGATAACAAAGAAAAAGATTTAAGAGTTAAACAAAAGAAAGTTGAGGACACCAAAGAGAATATATAGATAGAGAGGAGATGTACACAGAAAACAGAATGAACTTTTTAGAAAATATCAATTAGGCAATATTAAATCGAAACGAGCCATATAATAAATAAGGATATATATTGTGGTTCAATAGTCCAAATTTGCCATGGGTTAGCTGCAGGGGCCGGATCCCAGCTAGCGGTAGTCCTGAGGACTAGTGCACCGTGTCGCTTAGGCTTTACGCCTTGTTGTCAGAAGGACCCTTTCGGCTTGTACCCATACCAAATTCTTCGTAAAAGAATCACAATATACTCGATATTTACGCAGGTGAGTTTCAATTTATGACTGCTTCATCTAAGATTCCAAGTTCACGACAAAGAAAATTGAAACGCTCTTCGGATAGTGGCTTAGTAAAGAAATCTGCCAGCTGATGATCAGTGTCAATAAATTCTAAGTTAATCGTGCCATTTTGCTGATGATCACGCAAAAAGTGGTGTCTGATCTCAATGTGTTTAGTGCGTGAGTGGCATACAGGGTTCTTAGTCAAATTGATGGCACTAGTATTGTCACAGAATATAGAAATATGCATAAAGATAACTTATAGTCTTCCAGGGTTTGCTTCATCCACAGAATTTGTGCACAACAACGCCCAGCTGCTATGTATTCAGCTTCTGTTGTGGATAGTGCAACAGAGTTCTGTTTCTTGCTAAACCAGGAGACTAAAGCTTTTCTAATAAATGACACGTGCCGCTCGTACTTTTACGGTCGACCTTGCATCCAGCGAAGTCAGCATCAGAGTAACCAATAAGATCAAATGATGTTGACTTGGGATACCATAGGCCTACTGTAACCGTACCCTTAAGGTATCTAAAATACGCTTAACTGCGGTCATGTGTGATTCCTTAGGATTAGCTTGATATCTAGCACATAGGCAAACACTGAACATGATATCGGGACGACTAGCAGTTAAATAAAGTAAGCTGCCTATCATACCTCGATACTTACGTTGATCAACAGGTTTGCCGCTCTCATCTGGTTCGAGTTTGGTTGAAGTGGCCATTGGCGTGCTGATTGGTTTGATGTTGTCAAGATCGAACTTTTTCAGCATGTCCTTGGTGTACTTTGATTGGCAGATGAAAGTTCCATTAGCCAGTTGTTTTACTTGCAGACCAAGAAAGTAGTTGAGCTCTCCCATCATGCTCATCTCAAATTCCGTCTGCATACACTTGGCAAATTCTTGACAAAGAGTTTCATCAGTAGACCCAAAAATAATATCAACATAAATCTGAATTAATAGAATGGTGTCTTTGAAGGATTTGATAAACAGTGTAGTGTCAATTTTCCCTTTAGAAAAACCTTTCTCAAGCAAGAAGCTGCTTAGCCTTTCATACCAAGCTCTGGGGGCTTGTTTAAGGCCATAAAGCGCTTTCTTTAGCTTGAACACGTGGTCGGGAAATTTGTGATTTTCAAAGCCAGGGGTTGTTTGACATAAACTTCCTCCTTAATAAAGCCATTCAAGAAAGCACTTTTAACATCCATTTGAAATAATTTAAAGTTTTAAAATTAGCAAAAGCACAAAGCATCCGAATGGATTCTAGTCTAGCAACAGGAGCATACGTCTCATCGTAGTCGATACCTTCCTCTTGGTTGTATCCTTGAGCTACTAGACGAGCTTTGTTACGTGTGACTGAACCATCTTCATTTACTTTGTTTCTAAAAACCCATTTAGTACCAATTATAGAGTGATTAACCGGTCTAGGAACGAGTTCCCATACTTGGCTTCTCTCGAATTGGTTGAGTTCTTCTTGCATAGCAGAAATCCAAAATTCATCATTAAAAGCTTCAGAAATATTTTTAGGCTCTACTTGTGAAATGAAGGCAGTGCTAGCAAGAGTCTCTTAATGATGATCTAGTAGTAACTCCACGTGAAACTTCACCTATGACTAAATTTTCTGGATGAGAAGGTTTGAAAGAGAATTTCTTAGGCAAACCCTCCAGAGAATTAGTTTCGGTTGAAGTATTCATTGGAGTAGAAGTTGATGGCTCAATGTCATCATTAAGAGTATTTGCTGTACTGTTGTCTTCATCAAAAGTCACATTTGTTGACTCTTCCACAATAAGTGAGCGTTTATTGAAAACTCTATATCCCTTACTCTTGGCGGCATAACCAAGAAAGATACCATCGTCAGCTTTGGCATCAAATTTGCCTAAGTTGTCTTTGGTGTTAAGGATAAAACATCTGCAGCCAAAAACTCTAAAATAAGAAACATTTGGGGTTCTCCCAAACCAAAGCTCATAGGGTGTTTTCTTCGAAATGGGACGAATAAGCACCCTATTCAAAATGTGGCATGCTGTACTTACAGCCTCTGCCCAAAAATATTTCGGAAGAGAAAATTTATTCAACATGACTCTAGCCATATCGCCAAGAGTCCTATTCTTCCGCTCCACAACACCATTTTGTTGAGGAGTTCTAGGACAAGAAAATTCATGATCAAAACCATTTGCATTACAAAAACTTTCAAAATCTGAATTTACGAATTCGCCTCCATGATCACTTCGGATTCGAGTAATCATGTAGCCTTTTTCGTTTTGAACTTTATTTACAAAAACTTTGAAAACAGAGATAGCGTCGCTCTTATTAGCGAGAAAGAAAACCCAAGTAAATCTCGAAAAATCATCAACAATAACAAAAGCATAAAGTTTGCCACCAAGGCTAGCTATTCTACTAGGACCAAATAAATCCATATGAAGTAATTGCAAGGGTCTAGTTAGTACTTACAGAGTTGATGGAATGAAATGAGGATTTAGTTGCCTTGTTTAGTTCACATTCGGCACATACCGTGACCTTTTTGAATGTGATGTCAGGCAATCCTCTCACTAGCTTCTTGGTAGAAAGCCTGGATATAGCATCCATGTTGGCATGACCGAGACGCTGGTGCCAAAGTAGTCGTTCGTCTTTGTGGACATATAAACATCTACCTGCATGGTTAGTATTTATAGAGAGATAGAAAATATAGATATTGTCCTCTCTTTTACCTTCAAAAGCAATGTCTCCTGTTGACCTATCATAGATATAGCAACAGTTTTGTCCAAAGTTAATATCATATCCATGATCAGCAAGATGGCTAATGCTGAGCAGGTTATGCTTTAACTCGGTCACTAGGCAGACATCCTTTATAACAGGAGAAGGAGGATGACCAATGATACCGTTACCTATAATGTGCCTTTTGAGATTGTTACCGAAGGATACGTATCCTTCTCTCTTCATCGATAGTGATGCAAAAAGATTTGCGTCTCCCGTCATATGTCGCGAGCATCCACTATCGAGAATCCACTTACTTTCAGTTGAGGAGAGAAGGTCCACCTACATCACGAGTAGATGTGACCTTTGGTACCCGAATTCTTGAGGGTCCTGAAAAGTTAGTCTTTGGGAACCAAGCATATATCCTTTTATCTACAAGTCTTCTAACTCTGCACTGTGGTGAGATGTGTCCATGTAATCCACAATAAGTACAGATAGCATTCTTATTTATACTCGGAGCATGAGAATGATATCTATAAGCAGTAGGATGAGGATGGACATGATGTGAAGAGTTAGCATGGTGAAGATGATTATGCATGGAATAAGTGGCATGTTGATGGTGTCTATGAGGCATAGAATGATGGTATTGTCTATGATGTGTGACATGTTGATATTGTCTAGATGGCATGGCATGATGATTTTGTCTATATGGTATATGAGGATCTTGTCTATTTGGCATTGCATGATGATTTTGTCTATATGGCATGTGAGGATCTTGTCTATATGGCATTGCATGATGATTTTGTCTATATGGCATGGCATGGTGCTTTTTATGTGTGGAGTGATGTTGATTGTGTCTTTGTGCATGATGAGTGTGTACTGAGTGAGAATTGTTCTTACGTGCACGTGGTTTGTGAAAGTTTGTGTATATAAATGCATGGTTATGTGCTGCATGAGATTGACGTGGTTGACTAGCATGAGTGGTGTTGTGCCCATGTGATTGGGTTTGAGGTTGAACAACCTGTTTACCCAATTTGGTTTCTAATCTTTTAGAAACAGCTTGCAGTTCATCAACCTTAATATTTAAGCCATAAATCTTAGTCATGGAAATCTTGTGTCTACTCTTTTCTTCAGCAAGCAATGTGTTGAGAGTAGTGATTTCTTGAGTTTGTTGCTCAATACGTGCTTCAGCATCATGTAAGCTTAATTTAAGCTTGGATACTTCATCAGTGTCATTAGTGGGTGATGTGTTTCTAACATTATCAAGAAGTAAAGAAATTCTTTGTATCTCATCTTCTAGACTTTTGATTTTGTCCTTGGCATGTTTATATTTACCGATAACCTTTTTGTGATCATCAAGTAAATCGGTGAAAGCATCGCCAAGTTCATCAAAAGAGAAGTCATCTAAAGTTTCGTTTGATACCTTGGTGGAATTTGCCATGAGGCACACATTTGCTTTGTCTTGAGGAGAGTTCTTTTCTTCCTCGGAGTCACTTGCTTCGCTTTCATGCCAAATGCTTGTGTTGGCATACCTTTTTGATGAGTTCTTCTTGTAGGGCTTTTCATACCGGTTGCTTTTCTTTAAGAGCGGACAGTCTCTTCTGACGTGTCCAGTCTTTTTGCAACCATAGCAGATTGGTTCTTCTTCATCGTCTTCTTGTGGTTCCTTCTTTCTTTGATTGAAGCGAAGGAATTTCTTGAAGTTACGTACCATGAGAGCTTGGTCTTCATCATCTGAGATATCGTCTTCAGTCTCATCGTGATCAATCTTTCGTCGATGAACTTTGAGTGCGATCTCCCTGGTCTTCGGAGCAGGCTCTTCGAAGTCCTTGAGGTCAAGCTCGTGAGTCATGAGCTTGCCCATCAAAGTCTCCATAGACATACTTGTGAGATCGTTTCCTTCTATGATGGCTGTCACCTTAGGGTTCCAAATCTTTGGTAGCCCTCTGAGTAGCTTGCGGATCTTCTCATGGTTTGAGTACTGCTTACCAAGCGAGGATAACGGGTTGATGATGTCGAAGAATCTTGTAAACATTTGAGTGATCGTCTCATTTGGCTTCATCTTGAAGGCTTCGTACTCTTGAGTGAGACGGCTTATCTTAGATTCCTTGACTTGAGTGGTTCCTTCATGCGTCACTTCCAGAAGTCTCCATACTTCATGAGTAGTGGTGCATGTAGAGACCCTGTTAAACTCGTTCCTGTCTATAGCACAGAATAAAGCATTAATAGCCCTAGCATCTAGACTTGCCTGTTTCTTCTCCTCGACAGAATATTTGTCGTGTGGTTTCTCAATGAGGTCACCATCGACAACTATCCTGGCGGGCTTTTGTAACCGTCAGTGACGACAGTCCACAGGTCAAAGTCTAGAGACTTAAGATAGAAGCTCATCCTTGTTTCCAATATGTGTAGTTAGTCCCATCAAATAGGGGAGGCCTATGAGTGGACTGACCTTCACCATGATTGGAAATCAAGGATTGTGTGGTTGCCATGGATCAGCTCTTAGGATGTTAGTCCTTGTAAAGAGAACAGAGCTTTGATACCAATTGAAGAACAGTTTGGCAACTCTAGAGGGGGGGTGAATAGAGTATATATATATAATGACCAATTAAAAAATTACTCTTTCACGAACAATGAATAATCAGAGTAAAATACGGAATGTAAATGAAAGATAAGAGAGCATACGCAAATACAGCAATTTTAACCTGGTTTCCCTCGTGGAGGACTAGTCCAGGCCTGAGAACTCTAGCTCAGGATTAAATCCACTATTTGTGAAATAGTAGCTTACAACCCGTGCCTTTACTTCAGAAGAGCACGTCAACTTCTTACAGAGAATCGCAGTGGCGATTGCTTGGAATTGTCCAAGCGATTTCTTCACTCTTGCACAAGAATCCTAACTGAGAGATGCTGAGCACTCGAGACTTAGGAGGCTTGTGGCTAGTAGATGGGAAGGGTATGGCTTATAGAGCTTGTAGGAGAGAAAAGAAGAGAAGATTGAGTGATTCAAAATGAGAGAATTCATGCCCTATTTATACTGATTTTGAGGCAGAATTCGGCCAGAATTCGGGTAGGAGAATTCAAAAAATTTGGCCGTTGGACAGCTAGCAACCAGCTAACCCTAAAATTAGGGTTCCTGATTTCTAGGGGACAGAGTTCGGCCCGAACTCTGTGTGGAGGCAGAGTTCGGCCCGAACTCTGTCTCCAGAGCACAGAGTGATTCTAAGTGGGACTTGTGGGCAATTTTGTTTTGGTGGAGCTAGGGATTTTGGGTAGGCTTGTAGACCAAGTTCCAAGAGCTCAGCATAACTCAGAGTACATACTTCTAGACTCAATGAAATGTAAAAGTACAGACTCGAAAATATACTGAGAGTCGAAAACTGAGCTGTCGTTTGTCCCGAACTGAAAGCAGACGTCGTGTATCGTATTGAATTTATACAGATATTATTTAGTCAATGTAGTCAATATTTGGTTGACTGTGACTTTGTGTCAACATCGACATATGGAAGCTATGTAAGAACACAACAGTCATGAACCTCGCCAAAGATAATAATTCTTGGCTGGTGGACTCAGGTGCTTCAGTGCACGTCTCACAATAAGGTACTATTTTTTACTTACACAATAAGAGACCATGGAGTGTTGAAGATGGGAAATAGAGATGTATCAAAAGTTATTGTTATTGGAGATGTACATTTGAGGACTAAGACGGGAGCAGTTCTTGTTCTCAAAGATGCTTGTCATGTCCCCGATATTTGTTTCAACCCGGTGTCGGTTGGAAGGTTGGATGAAGAAGTATTCTTCAATCTCTTTGAAAACGATCAGTGGAAGCTTTCTAGGGCATATATTGTGCTTGCCGGAGGAAACATGAGGTTGGATCTCTACTATATGGAGAAAAGGGCACAAGGGACATAGGAGGTGAATGCAGTCAATTATGCGTCTACCGAGTTGTGGCACAGGCAGCTCAATCATATCAGCAAGAATGGAATGAGAAATTTGGTGAACAGGAAGGTGATTACGGGCTTGTAAATGCCAAAAAAATTCAAAAAAAATTTATTTTATATTTTCTTAAATAATAATTTTTAGAAATTTTTTTTTATAAATATATCTTAGTCGTGGTTAAATTTTGCTACGCCATACAGACTCGAAAATATGGCATGGCTAGTGCAATCATGTGCCATGACTAGTACACTAGCCATAACACCCTAAGTTTATTTGTTTTAATGTACATTTATTTTAAGAATTATTAATTTGTATTTTGGTTATATTTATTTATTTTACAAATATTCGAAAATTAAAATTTTGTTTAATAAGAATAATGAGAGTTTCAATATTAAATAAGAGCACTTATATATAAATATTTTTTACCAAATATTTTAAGTATTTTAGGAATTTTAAAAAAATATTCTCATAATTTTTGTGATATTAGACTAGAACATATATGTACATGCTTAATATATTATATAATATATATGTATACGTACTATGTGTAAATATATACATTAAAATATTTTGTTAAATATATATATATATTAAGAATTTAGTTTATTAGAATTTTGTTTTTTTTACATTTATTGGGGTTTTAGGATAGGTTTATATATATATATATATATATATATATATATATATATATATATATAAAAAAAAAATATATATATATATATATATATATATATATAAATATATATATATATATATATGTTTTTTTTATATATATATATATTCCCTATATATATATTCCCTCTGGAGGAGATCGTTCGAGCCTCTCATCATGATTCAGGGGTGGCGGGCGATATGGGCCCCAACAGCACGGAGGTGGATGCCCAAGTAGCGCTAGTTTCAGAGCTACCTGCAGACGCGGTGGCTCTCGATCTGGGAGCAGTGAAGCACATGCTCCGGCATTGCCTGGTGACACACTTGATCCTGAGGAGGGGGCGGGTCTGGACGTACAGTAGGAGGAGAAGCTTCCGTCAATCCAGTCTCCAGCTTTGCCGCAGGGAGAGGACGTTCTGGTGGGGGAACCCGCTGTGATTCCATCGTCCTCTGGGGATGTTACAACCCCTCTACGTGTAAAGTCGGCTACGATGGATCTTGGTTCTGGAGGCAGCTGGGAGGAAGGCAAGATCTCGAGACAAACTTAGGCTCACAAGGTTGACGAGGAGCAATTGCGTCTGCCACCTAAGCCGCCTCAGGCCAGCAAGAAGAGCAAATATGCCCCGGAGACATCAACTCGAATCCTTCGTTCAACATCTGCGCAGGGCCGTCAAAGCGGCCTACATCCTTCCGTTGCTAAATGATAAAGTTCCAAATGTGGAACTTTCGGGCCGTGGCATGCCGCACCACTATTGCTCGAATAAAATCGTCGGTTAGAACCAATCAGGTGTGTCTTCTTGCTATTTTTGAGCCGAAGGTTTTGAATAATAAACTCCTTGCATAAGCTTGGATTTTACTACTCTTTTTCCAATGACCGTGGTAATATTTGGGTGTTCGGAAAGAATTGTGAGGTGTCCACACATTCCTCGACGGATCAATCTCTTACTGTAGATGTGAAGCTGGGTTTATTCCCAAGTATGGCTAGATTCTCCTTCATTCATGGTCACAACTTGAGAGAAGGTAGGCGTACTTTTTGGGGCAATTTTTTACACATCCAGGCGTCTTCCCCGGGCGTCCCATGTGCAATTGGAGGGGACTTTAATGTGGTTGCCCGATCGGATGAAAAGTTCGGTGGTCGACCGGTGCATCCCTCAGACTTCTAGGATTTCCTACAATTCTAGGCGGCGACTGGGATTCAGGAGGTTGCTTACTCGAGAAACTGTTATACCTGGTTCAATGGGCAACCTGGTGTTAAGCGACAAAGGTCCCGATTGGTTAGACTTCTGGTGGATCGTCAATGGTCCGTGCTACCACTCCTTACGAGCTGTGATCATTTATGCTGGGTAGAGTCAGACCATGCACCTTTGTTGATAGCTGTCAGGCCCCAGGTGACAATTTTTTAAGCAATTTTGTTTTTTAAATTTTTGGACTAATCATACAGAGTTCCTTGAACAAGTCTGGGGGGGCTTGGTTTTCCATATCTCATCCGAATGGTTTGACGCAGATCGGTCTTCGGCTAAAGGCGACCCGAAAGGCCCTCCCTTCATGGAGTAGGGAGACTTATGGTGTTATCTTCCAAGCTGTCAAAGTAGCAGAGGATGCTGTACTCGAGGCGGATTCGTAGTTTGATTGTAACCCATCCCTACAGATGCACAGTTTACTACAGGCAGCAAAGGCGAGGCTCAAAAGTAGTACCATTGTAGAAGAAGCATTTTGGAGACAGAAGGCTCGACTGAAGTGGGACCTGAGTGGAGATCGGAATACATCATATTTCCATGACTGCGTTTCGAATAGCAGAAAGCAGCTACATATCCATCAACTGGAAAGAGAGGATGGGTCGGCCATTTCCAATATTTCTCTCGAGCAATATGCTTTTGTGAAGGGGCACGAGATCATGGATAATATAATCTTTGCACAGGAAATTATTCTTGGGCTGAAGCACAAAAACCCCGGGCGGGAAGCAACGTCGCCATTAAGTTGATATGATGAAGGCTTATGACAGGGTCGATTGGAGCTTCCTCCTAAGTGTTCTTCGCCAATTTGGCTTCGGGTCGGTTTGGGTGGATATGGTTTTTTGCCTTATTGATAATGTATGGTTTTCTATTCTATTTATGTTTTACTTAACAAAATGCCTGGAAATCGGATTTTGAAAATAAAACGAGAAAAGTACAAGAAGTACAAATTTGATTCTGGGAAGTATTGCTATGGAAGTCTGATCTGTAAATGATCACTTTGTTCCTTGGACCAAACGATGATGATGAAGATCACTGCTAGAAGATGAACAATTGGAAGAACTATGTCACCAGAAAGGTATCGACGCACTTGGGCACTGATGGCGAGGCCGAATGCTTTCCTACTTTGCTTCACTCTGTTCTGGAAGAAAAGTTGAAGAAGAATGCTCCTAAAAATCAAAGTCTCTGGGCTCTGATCTCTATGTATTCTCTTCTCCCTCTCTGTCTGTCTGTATCTGAGAAAAATAAGTCTATTTATATACTTGGGCTCTTGTGCATAAAAACTCAGCGATAGTTCTGTCTTTACGCTAACAACTGCCACCCATGACCGAAGTCATCCTCTGCATACGTTGACACGTGTCCCATCATTTCAATAAGAATAGTATGCACGTACACACGTTCTTCGAGATGTGTGGCATGAAAGCCATGTAGGCAAACCACGTTCCAAATTGGTGAAGAAGAATAGGGCGTAAAAACAACCCAAAATACTCTGAGCATAAAGTAGTAGACTAGGCGTAAAATAGCCCTGACATGGACTTCCTGCGTAAAGTGGTTGTTAAATAACCTTGAGCGTAAAAGTAGCCCAAATAAACTTTATGCACACGTCAACTCTTGAGCGTAAAAACTCATATAGTCTCCATGCGTAAAAGAAGCCATCTTGTGAGCGTAAAATAGCTCAGTCCACATACTAAACGACAACATTGGTCTCTGTGTAAAACAAATCCCTTCGAATTCTGTGATATATGCCATCATTGAATCTTCATGTCAGACTTTGCATTAAATGCAAGACTTGACAGCTTTGCCCAGGGTAAAAGTGGCTAGCCTGTCTTAGGCGTAAAATCATTGGCTTGACTCTGGCGTAAAGCGATTTGCCTGTAACAATAGATCATGTTGAGTGGAATGCTTCTATCTCTTTGACTCATTCCATGAAGCACTTTTTACGCCCCTACAAGACCCCCTTCAAAGTTTTCAAATATCTTCAAAATTTGAAACACTTTGAACAGAAGCGTAAAAGTCAGGATTTTGACCAGTCAGCGTAAAAGTGGGGATATCGAACAGTCGGCGTAAAAATCAAGAAATGGTGCCGGTCAATACTTAATCGTCATAATGAATTTTCTTCTCGAAACTTTCGAATACTTCTTCATTTCCCCGAGCTTGCATTATATGAAGAGTTGATTTGATTGTATAAATAAAGAAAAATTCTTCATTCTTGCTTTTCATCCATATACTGTCATGGCACCAAAGAAAGAGATCAGCAAAGAAGAGGCTCCGAGCTCAAGGGTTGATATAGAGACAGAGGTTGAGCGGGCACGCAACTTTATAGAGTGCTTTGGACTGACTCCAGCAGTTTTTGGACATATAAATGGTGGTCCCCTAACTGCGTATGAAGGATCAGGTGATGCAGATGCATTTCTTAATCTGATGCGTCGTTTCGGGATCCGCAACATGCACGAGTTAGATGCCTTCCTTCGTCAGCCCAACGAAGGAGAGAAAAAATAATGTTTTATATAGAAGTGTCGTATATGTGTTGCGACTCTTCAACTTATCTGTAGGGGCCTACTCCCCTTTAAATTGTTCTACTCCTTCTTTGACTGCATCTATGGTTGTTCATTCTCAAGAGAAACAAAACAACACGTGGCATCTGTCTTGTGGTCACGAGCGCCTTTTTAGTAGGATCTTTCCCGAAATAGACTCACACCAACCGTTTCTTCAACCCTTATAAATAACTGAGTTAAAAATGTTTTATACATTCTCATTCTCATTCTTCCGAAGATAGCTTTTTGCAACATTTCATTCCCTAACAAATGACGATGCTTTCCGATGCCGTCTCTCTGTACGCCCGGTCACCAAACATTGATTCGATCACTCTTAGAGTCGAATCATTTGACCTTAATGGTAAGTTCGATTTGTAAATTGATCGTCTGCTTTTGAACTTTTTGTTGAAAAAGGATGCCGATCTTTAAACGAGCGCAAATCCTTAACAGATATGGAGCGTTGTATGTAAAACATTGGCATAAAACCTTGTAGATTAGGTGCACATGAATCACTGGCGTAAAAGCCTTGTTGCACGTAAACATTGGCGTAAAATCTTGTAGATTAGGTGCATATGAATCACTGGCGTAAAAAAAATGCCTTGTTGAATAAGGTGCGCGAGCATCAGTTTTTAATTGACCAGTAAATGGCTGATGATACTTCTATTGAAAAAAATTTCTCTGTTGTTTTCTACAGAAGCTTGGCTGAAGAACTTTTCCAGAACCGGTATTGGCGACTTTGACGCTGTGAGGAGCATTCTTCTGACATCAGCATCAGGGAGCTCATGCGCTTTTGACGCACAAATCAAACAACTCAGAACTTTTCGTGGGATAAAAGGGTCTTCCTCAGATGGTAGGAAGAGCCTTTATACACGAAAAGTTGGATGGTGGATTCAACTCTATCCCGAGAAATTGGGTAGTAGAGTTCCTTTCACGGCAGGACTAGGAATCGTATCCCAATGCTGGATACATTCCTATCTCCTCTGAAAGGCCGCCACTTCTCCACCAATTGTATTGGCAGCAACACGTCTTCGGGCTGCTATACTCTGGGATTCTCCTCTCGTCTGAGAGAGAAGACCAGAGTTTGATTCCTTCAATTCTGGTCGCCATTGAGGCTTAGACAGTAAGGAATTGACACCAACAACGAATCCGATGAAGAAGATCCAAAGAAGAAATAGATCTCGATTAAGTCGTCGTTGTTGTATAGAATGAAAATCCAAGATGTAATAGATTTCCAATATGATTTGTAAGAAAGTCTAAGAAATGTAATAGACTTTTATGATGAAATGAGAATGGAAATGATGAATCTTCTATGCTCAATGATTTGTATCTATCCAGAAGTAATATGGATATGATAGATAATAAAGTCTTGTTTTCTGTTTAGAGTATACAATACTATCATAGGTATTATGGACATGATAGCATGTAAGAACTCAAAGAAAAAGTAGATTAATATCTATGCAGAGGTCAAATGGATTTGATAGATAAGAAAAGCAAGCAGATTTAATATTTATTCAGAGGTTATAAGAACGTGATAAATAATAAATCCAATTTTCTATACCAACGGGTAAGATAGAAGATTAAAATTTCTCTCCAAAGAGATGAGTAATCAGCTTAACCAAACCTTGGTAGCTGGCGATTAAGAAGACAGATGTCATTGAGGATATATGCCAATATGAAATGAACCGACATATCTTTCGGGAAAAGAAAGAACAATTTAATTCCATAAGTAAATGAATGAATCTGATGTAATGAACGGACAGGCCTTTCCGGGAATGAAAGGTTATTTTCAATTTCAAAGACCGGTTCATTAATAGATCTCTCCTATTAAATAGGTGAGAAATCTTTGTAACTTTTCATTCTTATTTCCACTCCTCTATTGGAAATGTCTTCCAAGGATATGCAACAAAAGAATGAAGTCTCCAAGAAAGTTGAGGACATCATTGAGACGTGCCCCATTGAACCAATTGTGTCAGGTCCAACTGAAGTAGGCAAAGAATCTTCTACGCCCAAGCCACCATAAGACATCCTTGCTTTCTTAGTAGAGCAAGGAAAAACTCCTGAAGAAGAGGCGCTGAGGATGGCTGCCTGCAGGTTTTTTATGAACTCAGACAACGATGCCTTCGAAGCATTGGCTGACTATGTATTCAATAAGGAAGGCAGTTATCCTTGTCCTTAATCCTTTATTCAGAACAAAAATAATAATAAAAGAAATTTTATTTTCATTCTGTCTCTTTTTTTATACATAGTACTTCTTAAGAAATTTGCCATTGATTGGCATCATGAGTAGATCTCCATTAGGCTTTGATAACGGATAGGCGCCATTAGAAAACACGGTCTCAATTATAAAAGGGTCCTCCCATTTTGCTTGGAATTTCCCCTTGCTTTTGTGAGTCATAATCATCGGTCTTCGAACGGCTAATACCAACTCGCAATCTTGAATACCCTCTCTTTAACTTTACGATTGAAAGTTCGAGATATACGGGCTTGATATAGCTCAATGTGCTGTTGTGCTTGAAGACGCTTCTCGTCCAATCCTTCAAGTTCTTGGAGTCGTAAGCGATCATTGTTCTCTATAGTTAGCTCATTAGCAATGGCTATTCGTAGAGATGGAATCTGGATTTCCAAGGAAAGAACAGCCTCACATCCATAAACCAATGAAAATGGTGTAAAACCAGTAGGAGTCCGGACTGTTTTTCGATAAGCCCATAAATATTCTCCATGTTTCTCATTCCAATCACATTTATTAGAAGAGACGAACTTTTTGAGAAGTTTAATGATCGTCTTATTGAAGGCTTCGGCTAAACCATTAGCAGCTGGATTATAAGCCGTAGAAGCCAGATTTTGAATTTGATTCTTATCACAGAACCGATAAAATGCCTGACTGGCAAATTGTGGACCATTATCATGAATTATTCGTCGAGGAATCCCGAAGCAATAAATGACATGATGTTTGATAAAGCTGATCACATTAGATGTTTTTACTTCAGCAATGGAAACTGCTTCTGCCCACTTAGAAAAGTAATCGGTTATAGCTAATATGAACCGATGTCCTTTAACAGAAGGAGGGTTAATAGGACCAATGACATCCATACCCCAAGCTTCGAAGGGCCAAGAAGCTGTTGTAGGATATAGAAATTCAGAAGGTTGGTGAATAAAATTAGCATGAATCTGACATGCTTTACACCTTCTGGCGTAATCCATAGCATCTGCTATTATGGAAGGCCAATAATACCCCATTCTTCGAATGCGATCCTGTAATTTTGGACCCGATTGATGAGCACCACAGACACCATCATGAGCCTCACAGAGTATCAGTTTAGCTTCACTTTCTGAGAGACAACGCAGCAAGAGTCCATCATATGAGCGACGATATAACATATGTAAAGATGAATCATAATAGAATCGAAATGATCGTCTTTTAATTGATGCAGCTTCTTTTGAATCTTCAGGTAAAATCCTATGAACCGCATAATCAATAAATGGAGTTCTCCAATCCCTCTGCTGAGAGCTTGACTCTGTAATATAACTCTGTTCAATACATAAATTATTCTTGACACAGAATAAATCTCGGTCCAACAAAGTAATTGTATTTTGTCTTCGGATTGGAACAGCCAAGTCTGCAGCTAGGCTAGCAAGAGCATCAGCCTCCACATTTTGAGAACGTGGTACGAATTTAATGAAGAATCCTTTGAATGAAAGCACCAATTCGACTACCACTTGATGATAAGGGATGAGATCAGGATTTCTGACTTCATAAGTCCCTCTTACCTGATTAACAATCAGTTGAGAGTCTCCATAGGCTTCCAGGAATTCAATATCCAATTGTTTTATGACTTGGAGACCAATCAATAGAGCATTATATTCTGCGACATTATTGGAGCATGGTTCATTGAGAGAATATGCACGATATATGACCATTTTGTCAGGAGAAACCAAGATGATTCCTACCCCAGAGACAATATTACCTTTAGGTCCAACCCGTGATGCTCCGTCAAAATATAATTGCCAGATGTTATTTTTCAAAGTCATATTGCAATCCACAACTTCATCTGGAATGATATAACTTTGATGTTTCAGGTATAGGATGAGCAGCTAAGAAATCAGCTAATGCTTGACCCTTCACTGATTTTTGAGGTATATAAACCATGTCATAAGGTGTGAGCAACATCGCCCAGGTAGCTAACCTAGAGTTAAGAATGCTCAGTTTTCTCATCAATACCCGAATGGGATTTATTCTGGAGATGACATAGATAGTCTGTCCTGTCACATAATGTCTTGTCTTTTGGACAGCAAAAACGAAGGCCAGACATTCCTTTTCTACAAGAGTATACCTATCTTCTGCTCCGACCATCATTCGGCTAAGATAATAAATCGCTTGTTCATGCCCTATATCACTCTTTTGTGCAAGGAGAGCACCAAGTGAATGATCCAAAGCTCGAACATATAGCAAAAATGGTCTTCCTATCACTGGAGGTACCAAAATAGGGGGATTTGTAAGGTATTGCTTGATGTCATTGAAGGCTTTCTGACACGCTTCATCCCAAACAAATGATACACCCTTCTTTAATAGACGGGAGAAAGGCTGGCATCTTCCAGAGAGATTGGATATAAATCTCCTGATATACGCAATACGACCTTGGAAGCCACGGAGTTCTTTTAAATTGCGTGGAGGACGCATTTCAAGAATTGCTTTAACCTTATCAGGATCAATATGGATACCTTGAGAAGTAATGACAAATCCTAAAAACTTACCACTGGAAACCTCTAAGAAAGACTTAGTAGGGTTCATTTTCAATTGATGTTGGCGCATCAATTCAAATATTGTCTTCAAGTCTTGAATGTGATCATTTTTTGATCGAATCTTAACATCAATGTCATCTACATAACATTCTACTGTCTTCCGTAGATGTTCTTGAAAGATATTGCTCATGGCCCGTTGATACGTGGCACCGACGTTTTTAAGACCAAACGGCATAACCGTATAGCAGTAAACCCCAAGGGGTGTACGAAAAGCAGTATGCTTCTCATCTTCTGGATGCATCTTAATTTGGTTGTATCCTGAGAATCCATCCATGAAAGAAATGCGTTCAAAACCGCATGTATTGTCTATCATGACATTGGTAATCGAAAGTGAAAATTCATCCTTTGGACAAGCTGCATTAAGATCTCGAAAATCTATGCAAACTCAGACTTTTCCATTCTTTTTCATAACAGGAACAATATTAGCAACCCAGTCCGGGTATTGTTCTTCACGAACAAAGCCACATGTGATCAGCTTTTTGACTTCCGCCTCAATTGTATCCATCATATCTGGTCGAAAACGCCGTTGCTGTTGTTTCACAGGCTTAGCATTAGGAAGAATATTGAGTTTATGAGTAGGAACTTTAGGATCTAAACCCGGCATATCCTCATAACTCCATGCAAAAATATCAATATATTCTTTGATCAGTTTTATGAATTCTTCATTTTCATCTTCGGAAAGATTTTTACTGATGAATATTGGTTTGGGCGTAGTTCCATCTCCAACGTCAATCTGGACAATTTCGTCCTCTGTAGGTGGTTGTCGTTGTCCAAAACGAAGTTTCCATTGAGTGTCCATCTGTTGAGCCCAAGGATCATTCTCAAATGGCTCGGATTCACCATCAATTTGAACCATGTAAGCTAAAAATATTTGCTCAGATTCATCATAATAACCTCCTCTAACATAAGAAGAGTGAGATGTATCAGATTTGGTAAAATGGATTTCTTCTGAATCTGATGATTGTGAAGAACTAAAAGAGAATTCTTCTTTAATATCGTTATTAAACATATGGGACGGATCATATCCCAATCCATGACGAGTCTTCTGATAAAACGGATCACCATATAATGGTAGTCGTCTATCTTTGCCTTGATTGAGACCTTGCATAGTCTTCAAATCATATCCCATGTTCTGGATAATCTTGAGAGATTGTTGACTATATATGTCAATTCGGATTCTTCCTTTATCTTTATCGTTCAGATCATCTGCCTGAGCAACAGGGATATTTCTAGCCAGGCCAAACACAATTTGGCGCTTGTTTTTCTTATCAGACGGAACCACGAAATAAGATTCTTTGTGACGTCTATAAGTTACACAAGCTTGCGATGAAGCGGCTACAGGAAGAAGATAGGGAGAAGATGTTAAAAACCTTTGAGCGTAAGGTCCAACATCGACATGAGGAGGAAAAAAAATTTCCTTATTGTCAATGTATAAGGTTTCCTCTGTGTCTATATCGTCTTTATATTGATTACTTTGATTATCAGAAGATAAAGTCATTCTTTCAATAAATTTGACAGCCATATACTCGAAAAGGAAATCTTTATTGATATCAAAAAGTACAGAATGATCAATATTTATATCATTTACAATTTGACTGCTACGCTTCGAATTAATCATTAGTGGACTATCATCCGTCTTCTGCATAGATTTGCCAAGATTGACAATCAATGGAGGTTTTGAATCATTCGTACGAAAAGTACGCCCTTTGACCTTGATCACAAGAGGTTGAACTTGGCTTTTAGCAGGAACATTCACTGATTCCATAGATGAAGCTTGAGTTCTTCCTTTAATCTTGATCATCAAAGGTTGATTGTTGACAGATTGGGGTTGGATTCGCCCTTTGACTTTGATATTCAAAGGTTGCTCTTCTGGCGGATCTTCGTTAATAGACTGGTCTTCAGCAGATGATTGATCTTCAGCCATGTCTGATATTTCTTTCACATGCTCTTGTTTGTAGAGCCTTGAATCAGAAAAATAGGCTTCAACACCCTTGAAAGGATTAATATCAGCAAACTCAGTCTTTACAACCCCTTGGGAATCCACATACTTGAAGCATTGGTGGAGAGTTGAAGGCACGATGTTATGCTCATGTAACCATGGTCTTCCAAGAAGAATATTGTAGGATACATCTGAGTTAATAACATAAAATGTTGCCATAGTTCGAAGATCACCAATCTGAATCTTCAGACGAATCTTCCCCCGGGGTTTGCTCTTTCCAGAGTTGAAACCAACTATTGTGGTACTAGTGTAAGTCAGATCACTAGTAGGAATCCTCAATGGTCTTAGCATACTTTGAAGAATTATGCTGATGGAAGATCCAGGATCAATGTAAATTCTGTCAACTTCAATGGATTCAATATACCCAGTGTAGCACAAAGGCCTGTCATGCTTGTTATGCTTCAACTGCATATCTTCTTATGTAAAGGTGATATTGGGAATTGCTTCCATCACACTATGACATTGTGGGTATGACACTGGTATATTGTCAGGAGTCTTGAGTTGAGCTAAGCAGGAGTCAGCTTGCAGCAAAGCTTCACTCAAAGTTTCACGACTTTCTTTAGAAAGGCGAAGCAACTCGAAGATAGATAATCTAGCAGGAGTATTAGCTAACTGGGCTAGAATATCAAATTTATAGGGTTTCATCACCACCCCCTGACTAGAAGTAGACTTCAACGGGACGTTGAAGCGTACCGCTTTCTGTTTTCCCTTTTCAACCCCAGCAGGAGCAAGAGACGGTTGAGTTGATGGTATTTCAACATTCTCAGCTTCTTTGGAGGATCACCCGTAATCTTTGTGGTACTCTTTTCCAGATCTTGTACCAGCAAAAGTTTCTTCTTCAGACTCAGAAGAAGAAAGTACCATATTGCAGGATTTAATCTTCCTTTCCTTAGTCTTCTTCTTGTGAGGATTGTTATGATGAACCTTAGAACCTAATCCAAGAGTGGATTTTTGACTTTGAATTTGTAAAGAAGTCGTATTCCTTTATCATAATTCAAACCTTCTGCCTTTTGAAAGTCATAATCCATCTTCTTCATGAGAAGGACAGATTGCTGACTGTACAAGTGAGTAGATAGTGGACTTTCAACAGGTGGTTCCATAGAGGAAGAAGAAGAGATCTCTGTAACTACAGGAGAATGGGGAATAGACGTCTCCGTAGCTACGGGAGGAGAAGGATTCGGGATTCGAAAAAAATCCCTGTAGGAGCTGTTTTATAAGCAGCGAAGACTTGTTGTGCCCGATATAAGGGAACACTATTCATGGCTAGCCACTGCTGATGAGTAAGCTTGAGCTTGGCAGGAGGAGCCAGACTTGGAGGACATATGTTCAATCCTCTCAGTCTATCTTCCAAAGGAATGCCATCCCATAGATGATCTAAATCATCAGGATCTGGAATAACATGAGAAATTATGTTACAGGTTTTGACTTTCTTACCTTTCTTAGATTTTGAAGTTTTACCTTCGTCTTCCATTTCAGGTACTAAATTAGGATGTACCCACATAATTTCACCATTCTTTAATGTAAGGGGCAACAATCCTTCATTTTTCTTCCTGGCAGGCGGGATATTCACAATCTTCATCGTCGCCTTCGGAATTGGAACAATTCCATCTGGTACTTGTTGTGGAGGAAAATCTCCAAATTGAAGAGAAACCATATTGGTTGTAACCGTATGGTCATCATTGGTTAAAGCAATAGCACCACCATTTATCAGCTCTTGGATTTTCTTCTTCAAAACATAGCAAGCACTGGTAGGATGATTAATGTATCTATGATAGATGCAATATTTGGGATTGTCAGTCAGATTCACCTTATTAGGCCTCTTTGGCTCCGGAATCTGGAGTTTGCCACTCTTCACCAGACATTGGAATATCCCTGGGATATCACTTTCGTCAAAAGAGTATTCTTCTTTTGGCCTGGAAGATTCCTGATTATTCGACGTCGTTTTATTCTTGGAAAGATTGACCATAAGCGTGTCTTTTCCTTTCATATTACAATTGTCGGAATTATTATCAGGATTATTTTTCTTTCCTTTATCCTCAGAGACGAAAATCATCCCATGCTCACGAGCCAACCTACCATTGGTCTCGACAGAAACTGCTGCTATGATAAACGAAGCCCAGTCTGTGAATTGGGAACCCGTGAAGACAACGATGGATGGTCGCAGATTCATCTTGCATGTATTAATCAGGGCTGAATCTGGCATACCAGGGGACATCTTTAGAGTCACCTGCCGGAAACGTTCAATGAACGTCCGAATATCTTCTTTCTCCTTTTGCTTGATTTCTATTAAGGAGGACATGTTCATGTCCATACCTCCTTCGTAGAAGCGAGAGAGAAACATTGCCTTAAATTCGTGAAAAGACAAAATGCAATTGTCGGGTAAACTATGATACCAGTCGTAAGCTGAACCCGTCAAGCATCCAATGAATACTCGAGTGAGAAGAGCATCATTTTTCTGCAAATATACAGTCATAATATCAAAGTAATTGATATACTGACTAGGAGAAGCCTTTCCGTCAAACAATACCATTGACTGTGGCTTGAATTTCGGTGGAAAGGGTACATCGTTCCAATAAGGAGGATAAGGTTGCTTAATCCCTAACCTCTGGAGTTGATCCTTTTGCTTCAAAACTTCAAACTGTGCTTTGAGCTCACGCACTACTTGAATGGCTTCGCTAGTTTATGGAAGCACATTTGATTGAAAAGTTGTTGGTTGTACCGTAATCCCCACCAGAGATGGTACATCTTCTGGAATGATGGGATATGGAGATGCAGAATTTTGGTTAACAGCAGGCTCTTGAAGATTCAAAGGTATATCAACCCCTTGGCTATCTTGAGTTGGTGCTGCTGCCTGAACCGGTGTTACAATTGCTGGTTGAGCAGTTTACTGAGCCGTTATTATCTGGTGCATGCTTTGCATCATATTAAGCATGTCTTTCAATGATTGCTCAACGGCAGTGAGACGTTGTTCTGTAATAATAGATGACGTCTCTGGTTCATCTCCAATAGCGTAGGATTCAACCTCTCTTGAAGATACAGAAGGATTAGTATAGAAGTATGAATCAATACTATCAGTTTTGGACTCAAGAGATTGAGTACCTCCAGCTTCAGAATCAGAAGTCTGTAATTGTCTTTGTCTTCTTGATCGAGTATTCTGATATACTCCTTCAAATGAATCAAGAAGTCTATTGAATTGTTGTTGACCTGGGGTTTGGGACGTGTTCCGTCTAGGACGTCGTCCTCTGTTGGTGTGAGATGCCACGTTGACAGATGCATATGACAACTCATCAGCTTGTTGTTGGGGCGCATTAAAATTCAATCGATCAAAAACTGACCGTCTGGAAGCCGAGCAACATCATTTGATCACAATCTGGTGACACTCACAGTGATGATTTTCTTGGGGGAGTGTCACGGAAGATTGTCTATTTTTACGCTTTTGCATTAGCAATTCACGTAAATCAGAAGGAGTAGAAGGAGTAGTCTTCTTTATTACATTTGGGGTAGCAAAACGTTTAGTCCCTTGTGTATAAAGAAGATTACTGGCTGCATTCGCAGAACCAAACTGTACATTTCTACGCGTTTGGAGTTGTGTGCGCAAATCTTGAGATTTTTGAGCACGAAGGACTCTATTTTCATTGCGTGTGATTTGTAGGTTCGGTACTTTGAGTAGAACAGTATAAGAAGGCTGTTGGTATAGAACTGAAGCTTTACCAACAACATTTTTACGCTGTATGCATTTACGTACATTCACATTAGATGTAAAAACATCGTTGTGAATTTTATCTACGCTGTCACAGACAGGAGACTTACCTTTACGCGAAGAGCGTAATTTTTTATTATCTACCACGTCATAGACGGAAGATTTTCCTTTACGCGAAGAGCGTAATTTTTGTGTGTCTACCACGTCACAGACGGGAGACTTATTTTTACACTTAGAAGCACAAGCATTAGAGTCTGCCTCATTACAAATGGGAGACTCGTTCTTATGCACTGAGCGTAAAATTTGGTCTTTACCTACTGGGCGTAAAACCTGATTATCTTCACCGTCACAGACGGGAGATAACTTGCCACACTTAGAGTGTAACGCTGAAGTAAGGACTGCCTCGTTACAAATGGGAGCCCCTACGACAAGAGTGGGAAGAATTCCCTTGCCATCAGAAGCAACAGAGAGATCAGAAGTTATTTTGGATTTAGGAATCCAAACTTTTCGTGCTTTGCGAGATTTTTGAACATTGGAGCAGCGAAAGCCACCCCCAGTTCGGAGCATCTCTTCATAAACAGTCTGGTCGAAGTGTACAACCAGAGACTTCTTTGTCGATCCAATCGACACATCATCATATTGAGCAATTGCCTCCTCGTCAGAGGAGAAGGTCATCCCCAGCAGAGTCGCCATTTTTGTTTCACTTAACAAAATGCCTGGAAATCGAATTTTGAAAATAAAACTAGAAAAAGTACAAGAAGTACAAATTTGATTCTGGAAAGTATTGCTATGGAAGTCTGATCTGCAAATGATCACTTTGTTCCTTGGACCATACGATGATGATGAAGATCACTGCTAGAAGATGAACAATTGGAAGAACTTAGTCACCAGAAAGGTATCGACGTACTTGGGCACTGATGGCGAGGCAGAATGCTTTTCTGCTTTGCTTCACTCTGTTCTGGAAGAAAAGTTGAAGAAGAATGCTCCGAAAAATCAAAGTCTCTGGGCTCTGATCTCTATGTATTCTCTCCTCTCTCTCTCTTCTCTCTCTCTCTCTCTCTCTCTCTCTCTGTATCTGAGAAAAATAAGTCTATTTATAGACTTGAGCTCTTGTGCGTAAAAACTCAGCAAAAGTTCCGTCTTTACGCTAACAACTGCCACCCATGACCGAAGTCATCCTCTGCATACGTTGACATGTGTCCTATCATTTCAGTAAGAATAGGATACACGTACACACGTTCTTCGAGATGTGTGGCATGAAAGCTATGTAGGCAAACCACGTTCCAAATTGGTGAAGAAGAATAGGGCGTAAAAACAACCCAAAATACTCTGAGCGTAAAGTAGTAGACTAGGCATAAAATAGCCCTGACATGGACTTCCTGCGTAAAGTGGTTGTTAAATAACCTTGAGCGTAAAAGTAGCCCAAATAAACTTTATGCACATGTCAACTCTTGAGCGTAAAAACTCATATAGTCTCCATGCGTTAAAGAAGCCATCTTGTGAGCAGTAAAATAGCACAGTCCACATACTAAACGACAACATTGGTCTCTGTGTAAAACAAATCCCTTCGAATTCTGTGAGATATGCCATCATTGAATCTTCATGTCAGACTTTGCTTTAAATGCAAGACTTAACAGCTTTGTCCAGCGTAAATGTGGCTAGCCTGTCTTAGGCAGTAAAATCATTAGCTTGACCCTAGCGTAAAGCGATTAGCCTGTAACAATAGATCATGTTGAGTGGAATGCTTCTATCTCTTTGACTCATTCCATGAAGCACTTTTTACGCCCCTACAATTCAATGGGCAACCTGCAGGTTTTTTTTCATTCTACGAGGGGGTGCGCCAGGGGAATCCTCTATCCCCGACAGTTATTAATAATTATCGCAGAGGCGCTCTCCAGGAGTATGACAGTTCTGGCAACGCAGCAGACACAGAAGAGGCTATTATGCCCCAAGCAGATGTCCAAGGGTGACGCATCTGAGCTATGCGGACGATGTGCTAGTGTTTACGGTAGGGGAGAAGCATTCTTTTCGACGGCTGCGGAGTACACTTCAGGAGTACGAGGCAGCGTCTGGCTAACGTATAAACTTTTCTAAATATGCTATGTACGTGCCAGAAGGTTTGAACCCGACGTGGATTGCTGAACTGCAGGAGGTGTCGGGCATCCAGGTTCTACATCCTCCATTCCTATATTTGGGATGCCCCCTCACTTATGGGAGAACAACTATTGGGATGTATGAACACCTACCCAAAAAATTAGGCGACGTATCGATGGTTGGCATAACCGAATTTTATCGCCAGGAGGTAAACTTACTTTAATTAGGTCTGTGCTCTCATATATTCTATCGTACACCATTGCTGCGAGCAACCCGCCTATTGGTGTTTTGGCGTAACTGGAGAACTTATTTGGGGGATTTTACTAGGGCTCGAAGGACAGAATAGGGAAGCGTCATTGGCTTTCTTGGGATCAGGTTACTATAGAGAAGGAAGAAGGAGGGCTTGGTGTTCGAAGACTGCATGATGTTATGGATGCATTTGCGATGAAGCTCTGGTGGCAGCTTCGTCAACAAAATGCATTATGGACCCACTATATGAAGGCCTCTTATTTCTTCCGATCGTCATCCCAATGCCGTTGGATCGCGCAAAAGGCGTCTCCAGTTTGGAGGCATATTTTATGGGGAAGGGAGTTGGGTGAAGGCCATTTTCGGCTTATGGTCAGAGATGGCAGTTTGTCAGCATTATATGGGAGGTGGCTTCCTTCTATTACTGTGCTACATGGGGGACATGTCTCCAATATTCGGATATGTGATCTGCAATGGAATAATAGAAGGTGGAATGAGGGACCGGTAGGGCGCCTATTAAGTGCTGAAGCTGCCTCGGATGTACTCAGGCAGTGATTTTGTCTAACAGAAGGGATACTATTCGTTGGATGACCATAAATAGAGGTGGGTTCACGCTGCACTCGAGTTGGAAGCTAATTCCGACCCCAACGGCCGCTTAGGCCTATCTTAGAACTCATTTGGAGCAAATGCATCCCAGGTAAATGGTCCATTATCTTGTGGCGTTTACTTCATAATAGATTGCCGACAGATGATAAGGTCCAGCAGCTTGGATATCTACTTGCATCGAAGTATCATTGCTGCGTTGAGCTGCAGGGGAGATGGTGAATCATGTATTTTTGCGTAGGGATATTGCTCGACATGTATGGGTTTTCTTCCAACAACGCTTTCAGATTATTAGCCAGTTTTAATTTTTTTCACCAACTGCTTCAGAGATGGGGTCGACGAGGGCAGAAACACCTAAAGAAAATAGTTATTGTGGCAATTTGTTGGGTGCTATGGAAGAATAGAAATAAATGTCGCTATGAGGGGCGAGGATTTGTGGTTCGAAGCTTTCTTAAGGAAATAGAACGCCAGATTAGAAGGGCTCTTATGCATTGTACTCATATTGACCAGTTCCTCGACTGGCTGATGTAATTGCTCCTTCTTATTAACAAAGGTGGTTTCTGAAAAAAAAATATATATATAAACATTGCAACAAAATATTCTTCTCTTACGTGGCTCTGTCTAACCCGAGAAAGCGGGAAAAAGAGAAAAGGATATTGTTACCCACATGGGGAACAGCACTCCTTCCAACCCGAGCAAGCGGCAAAAAGAAACAGACCCGACTATTTTGGGTATTTTTTTTAAACGTTGAATCATTTAAACTTATCCGAATCCAAATCAAATTATGCAAAATCTTTTCCAACCTCAGTCCACATCAAATATCTTCCGTATTGAATCAAATACCAATGAAACTGTAGTTCAAATCGATATAAAATAGATTTAAATGGAATCCAAAATACTTGGGTATAAAAACTATCGAAATATTATTTTTTCCAAAACCACCGTACTGTGTTGCCTCATTCTCAAACTTTTCGGCACCAGGCGAATCTCCAAACACCAACGAATCTCCTCGGCCACCTGCACGTTGCCCTGGATTGCCTAACGATCGCCTATCTCGGCACAACCGTAACAATTGTACAAGCTCTATGTAGACCGACCCCCAGGTACCAATTTTGAACCCGTATCTCTACTCCTACAATTAATCAATTTTCGATCTATCGACTCCTATGTGTAGAAAACCTATACCTCTTATAGCCCCAGTAATTATATTTTGGTAGCAACTAAAAAACATGTGAAAAATTGATTCATAAATTGATGAATAACTACCCAAAACAAAATAGAAAACTTGTTCAATACCCCAGTTTTGTAAGGCAGATGTGGACCAGAATGTGTAGGTCTTTCAAAACTAATTGAAGACAGACCTAGGACAACCTATAGGGCTTCGTAACCCTTTTCGTAGATTTGAATTTTGTTGACCGTGCGTCAAAAAATTGTTTCCCAAAATTGACAAAAATCGTTTTAAAACAGTAGATATTTTAGAAAATTTCCCGATACGACGTGTGCCCCGACAAACCAAGAGATGTAGTCATGAATCGAAAGCATTGGAAGGTGCGTATCGACTTCGCAGACATGTGGGATTCGACGAACTCGATTTCATTGTGTGTGCGCAACGAAATCGAGACGTATCGGTCGAGGCATCCCGTATTGGGCTTTTTCCAAACCAGGGACACAACTTCGTGCACGTTCGTCATCTCAAGGCAAAACTTGTGCCACTAGATTCGTATTATTTTATGGTCTTGTGAGCCAAGTTTTTTCTGATTCTGAGAAGGTCGACCATAATGCTATTTTGGCATGCCTACGACCTGATCTAATAGTCCAAATTGTGCACAGCTCCCCAGAATACGACTTTGGACATATGGTTGAGTTCCTATCGTTGAACCGAATCCATAGACATATAACTTGATGACTTTAGAGTCGTAGGATTTGGCACGCTTTCGGTGCAAACTAGGTGCAACGGCGGACATCGACCCAAAATTATGATTTTACTTCTGTGTCCAGAATTGGACTTATGGGTAGGTGATCTTAGACATTTGGTTTATTACAAAAACATTGGTGATGTTTGTTTCAGCATCCGAAAATGAATAAGTAACACTATAAACGATATAACTGCTACTATGCCAAATATAACATAATAGAAAATAGAAAGCACAAGAAAATGAATAAGTAACACTACAAACGATACATGAATCCTGCAGCCGAAATCATAGCATCCACCTGTCTATACTATAAGCTCAGCAACAACCTGGAGAGAACACCAGGTTCTCAGAGGGATGTAGCAAGATACAAAAGAACATGCCATAATATTAACTGAATAAATAACAGATAAACAAGGGGACACTAACCATCTATGTGTATGCAAATCGATGACAATTTTGGTACATATGATAGGTAAAGAAATAAAGCATAGAATTCGCTGAAAGACTTGCGCATGAACTAGTATACATTCGGACCGTATCTGACGTATAGTTAAGGCCGCTAATGGATATATACCCTAGTTATACATTGCATCGACTAGCATACCTCCAGACTGTATTCTGACGCGCGGTCGGCGACCGCTGCCGGATATATACTCTAGCGTTACAACCATAAACGAAAATAATAACCCATAATCGGGCGACACTGAGGATAAAATGGGGCTTTCTCATACGCCTACTAATAGTCTTCCCAACCCATGTATTATACAAGTCATATCCATGACTCGAACACTACATATCTCAATGCAAGTCACTAACTAGACTCACACTAACTATATATGAACCGACACACGAACCGCTCACATCGGTAGCTAGCCTAATGCGTAAGCTCGTGCCAACACAATGTATCTCACTCACGGTGTCGTATAATGATACCTGACAAGGCATGGATGTTATTATGACTATCACAACTTTTCAGGTATGTCTCCTATACAAGTAAGTCCTACACATGCACACTCAACACAACATCGATGCCACCATCGATGGCACCCAAGTTATACTCCGATGCATAGTACTAGAGTAACACACTAGCAGTACAAGAATAATATCATAAAATTTAAACAGTAACAAGATGGCAAGGTATCTTGCCTGGATCTCCATACTGAAATGTAAAGGTCTTGCTCCGGCTTCCAAGTCTGAACAATACCAATAGACTATATATACAATAATATCATATCAGAAACTATGATATGGTTCACTAAACATGCACAAGAGTAAAACATACACGACAACATTAGTCATTAGCGTCTAAACGAAACATGGGTTCTAACTAGGTGGGTTGATTAAGGTTAACCAAATAAGTTTTAAGTAGGTGTGTAAGTATACTAGTCACATAACATCTCTAAGTCCTCTAAATATACAATTTCTCCTATATCATAAACATGGTCATAACTAGGGTCCATATAGTTGCTATGTTGCTTCTCAAATACTTAGGTACTAGGTTTCTTACCTACTAGGGTCTTCTTCTACAAGTATGACATACACATTTCTCAATGCTCGTAAAGCAAGTGCTAACCCAACTCAGATAGTCATTTAAAGTATGTCATCATCAATTTCAAGGGAAATTGGAACTCAGTAATACTATTCTCAGTCCATATTACACATGCAACATTAGATATAATTTTATCCTTCACATGTTTAAGGTTTTCCATTATCAACTACAACTAGTGTATGTAACAATAACTACTTCTAGGATTAACACAACCACAACATTCATACAAAGAATTCGAATATATATGCTTATCAACTATATTTCAACACAGAATTTAACACTATCTAACATGGCATATGCTATTTTCTCCCATGGTATTTATACATACAAAATAACTAACTACGAATAAACCTAGACATGTGCACAACTAATACATAAATTTCACCAAGTCTCATTCAAGTGTAACTATTCATGTAACTCCTTAAATATAACATTTATATTCTGAATTTTAGTGTTAAATCGAGATAATACCATGATGGAAAAGTGTTAACAAAAGTTGTATTCATGAGAAGGTTATAAACAATAACTAGTTATATAAGGACATTCCTAGTTGTCAATGAAGGAGTGCTATAATTTCATGCAACAAATGATGATATTCGTGAAGAAGAAGTTCAAGTTTATGATGAACAAGTTGAAGAACATGAAGAGAGGTTTGAGGAGGAGGAGGAGTGTAAGCACTTAGTAAAGGGGAATGGGGGTAAAATGGACTGTGTGCTCTCCTTGCACAAATCTGTCCAGATTTGGACACTTCAGCTCGTAGCTGCTGATCGGGGCTCCAAAACATTGATCCAAGTGCTGTAGGGCTTAGGAAAGTTACGTGAAGAGATAGAGAATGGGGATATGGTGATTGTTGAAGGGTATTTTGTGCTAGAAGAGGTGGCAACAAGGTGTTTAAGTAGTGCTATTGCTGGTGGGTTCAATAGGGTATTTTTGGTTAGTAGGAGGTGTTTGGGTGGGTTGTGGGATAACTTAAGTGTTGATTTGTAAAGAAAAATTATTGAGAAAAGGTAGGAGAAAGAGATTTGGATGCTGTGTTGGTGGTTTGGGTGCTGTAGAGGTGGTGGTGTGGCCTGAGAAGGCGAAGACTAAATTGGGATTCAGCCTGGACACCACTTGGGGAGGGGCTATTTTGAGGAAGTTAGAGTGAGATTTGATGGAAGGTTTATGAAGAGAAAATGTTGTAGACAGAGAAGAGAGGAAGAAGTGTACTAATTTTTGAGAAAGATACTTTTGTGTATAGGAAGATATGGCTGTTTCGATGGAGACTAGCTGAATTCGAATTCTGCATGTATACCTCTGATGAAGGGTCTATTTTGAGGAACTTAGAGTAAGATTTGATAGAAGGTTTTGAAAAGTAAATGTTAAGGACATGTAAAGAAAGAAGCATACAAAATTTGTGAGAAAAATACTTACTATGGAGAGAGGTATGGCCGGATTGTTAGAGACTTGCTGAACTCGAATTCAGCATGGGTAGAGTTGGATAGATAGAGGTGTGGAGGAAGATGGAAAAGGGTTTACGGAATGTTTTGTAAAGAGAAATTGTTTATAAGAGAGTTACGAAGAAATATTCTTCAGGAGTTTTGAATGGGGGAGGTGAAGAGAGAAGGGTTATGGCTTTGATGATGAGGAGTTACCAATGGGATACGGAAATGTCACAAGTTACAACCCCTTCCATTTCACATTCCACCTAATGATTTAATATACCAATGGCTGTCAAAACTAAAATGATGTCTAATATAGATGGTTAAACCTAGCTTAGTCAACCTAGGTTAAGTCCAACTACTTACAGCTGGGTCAGGTTCGGGTCATTGCGGTTTAGTTTGAATAGGTTGGTCCTACTTACTAGAAAATAGGTCATTATGCCTATTGAGGGTAGGTAGCACATAGGTTCAATTGAGTGGGACACATGTATCATGTGTGTTTAGTCTTAGAGTAGATCTTGATCAAATATTGGGATCGTAAGATTTTGATTAAAATTGTGTCTCCAATTTATATCAGAATGGACAACGGTTGCACGGTAGATGCTAGAAATTGCATTTTTTGGCTCTAATATTGTACGATAAAAAATAATGCACAAGAAGATACAGTTGAGTGCTGAAATGATAGTCAGGAATGGAAGTATGTGTGTCTAGGTCAAGCATATAAAAATTGTTTGAAAGAAATAGAATTTGTTGTGATCCTAAAGTCAAAACTACTATAAAGGTCTTTATGCTAAATTTTAAAACGAGATATTAATATTAATTAATTAATTCTAAATAAATACCAAAAATAAAGTACTGAAATTCAGAGGTCTTACAATAGATGCACGTACTGTTCGGTAGGGGAAGCAAAATAGGGTATCATTCCAAAGTCATCCAATTTTAAGGAAGCTAACGATGCTCGAGTTGATTCACTCGGATGTTTGTGGTCCTAAGAAGGTAAAATCTATTGGTGGTGCTTCTTATTTTGTGACTTTTATTGATAAATGTTTCAAAAAAGTTGGGATCTACGCTTTAAAGACCAAGGATGACATGTTGCCTAACTTTCAAAGAGTTTTAGGCCTCTGTTGAAAGGGAGACGGGAAATAGATACTACACCAGAAGACTCCGCCAAAGACACCTCAGCTCAATGGTGTAGCAGAGCACATGAACAGGACACTGATGGAGAGGGTGTGGTGTTTTCTTTCTGAAGCAAACTTATCGGACAGTTATTGGGGTGAGGCTCTCAATGTTGTTGCTTATATTATTAATTTGTCTCAATAGTGCACCTTTGCAGTATAATGTTCCTGACGAAGTATTGTATGACAAAAAGTCATCATACAATCACCTTTAAGTGTTTTGTTGTAAGGCCTTCAATGCATGTACCGAAGGACAAGAGATCCAAACTTGAGCCGAAGATGAGGCAATACGTCTTTGTTGGTTATTGTAGGGATGAGTTTGGCTATAGACTCTATGACCCAATAGAAATGAAGCTCTACAGAAGTAAGGACGTGATGTTCGTCGAGGATCAAACCATGACCAACACTCAGGATTCCGAAATAACTTCTGAGACTAAGGAATTACCAGAGTAAGAGTTATTTTTATTTAAGCTATTTCCAAGGGACACATTAGAGGATCTAGTTATGGGAGAGCCAATACATGGGGATGCTCCCAACATTGATCATTTGCCTGCTGATGGTGGTCAGGATAACGAAGGGTGAGCATTCGGTTTATTTGATTTCAACCGAATCGAATTATCCAAAACCGGTAAATCATAATTCTAAGATTCAAAAACTATAATAGAACAAAAATAATCCAAAACCAAAACAGAACCAAATCAATCGAATAAAATTTTGATTTATTCGATTTGTCGGTTAGGTACTATTTAATATTTAATGGGTCCGATCCAAAGTTGAGATCGTGGTTAAATTATAGTAAAAATTATAATATTATACGCAAATTTGTTATATTTCAAAATTACACCTAAAGTTGAACTAGTGGTTAAATTATCAAAGTTGGCTTTAAAACACACACATATATATATATATATATATATATATATATATATATATATATATATATATATATAATTTTTGTTTTAAAAGTTTATATATTTCTAATCAAAAAATTTGTACAGAAGTGATGGTGTATATATAATATCATAAGTCTTATTCATTTTTTTGGTTCTGGACCGAAAATGAAACCCAAAATTGAAACATAAATCGAATAAGAAATTTTAGTATTTTTAAAACCGAAACCAAACTGATTTTTTTCAAACCGAATCGGATCACTTATTTTGTTAGGTTCGGTTCGAATTTCGGTCCAAAACCAAATAAAGTTCACCCTAAAGATAACCTTCAGGAGGATGAGCATATAGGAAGGTAGTTCCTGAAGGGGATAAGGTTGTTCATATATAACCAGCACTAGAGTTATTAGGAGGAGCAACAAAGATTATCGACCATCTATTAGATGCCTATCAGATAAGTATATGCTACTGACAACGTAGGGAAAACTCGAAAGTTTTTGTAGAGGCTATGAATGATGAACATATGCAGGAGTTGATGCAGGCTATACAGGTGGAGATGGATTTTATACAGGCCAACTCTACTTATGAGCTAGTGCGTTTGCCAAAGGGAAATAAGGCCATAAAGAATCGATGGGTGTTCAGAGTGAAGTAGACAAATGATGCTACTCGTCCTCGATACTGTTTACCAGTGAACAAAAAGTTAAACAACTTTTCTATTTCAAACGAGAAGAGTACAATAGATCCCTAAACATAAACCTAAGTACAGTTTTTTTACTTAGGGAAAGTGTGATGATGAAGATCGAGCACTATAGTGGCTTCTCTACTCCGTTGGCGATCTCACGATGAAACAAACTTGCTCTGACTCTCTGAATGTCTGTGAGTGGTGATTTGTGTTTCCTATCAAGAAGTAGTCGAAAAAAACCCCTAAATGAAGGAGGACTTCTTCTATTTATAGGCGAGAATATATGCGATGTGTATAAGGGTTTTGGTGCGCAGGAGCACTATATGCACGAGCTTTTAGGAGAATCTGTTGTAACCACACTGTGGGGGAAGCTACTGAGCTGACAAATGGGAGTTGTTGTGATTCACTTGTTGATGAGATCTTTTGTGGTTAGCACCCATTTATCAACATGAACGAGTCAATGACACGTGGTGTGTGCACACTACTCGAAGATCTCTTTCAGTTTAAACCGAATATATCTTGATCATATCGGAAGAGTGGTTGTTTGAACAAACTAGAATTTGTTGTATCTAAAGTACGGTTGCCATACTGGACATGTGGCATGGTGCCACGTTGTGAAGGAACTGCGCGCTGTGGGAGCTGCGCTTTTGGGGACTACGTTTCTGAAGCTCTGAGGTAGTACACTTTTAAGGCTCTATTGGCAGACATGCTTTTGACTGACATCTGTCAACTATTATCTGACAACTGACAACTTGATGGCTATCATTTATTATCTTCTGACACTTTGTTCGGCATGCCATTATGGCTGAAGTGATGGACCGAGCATATGTGTCTTGTTCGAGCGTTGTACGTTTGGGTCTTCAAAGTGTTGTGCTTTTGATGTGATGAGTGACTGTGCTTTTAGGGCAACGAGTGACTGCGCTCTTGGGGCGACAAATTACTTTATTTTTGGGGCGACTGGTGACTACGCTTTTGGGGCGACTGGTGACTGCGCTTTTGGGGCGACTGGTGATTGCACTTTTGGGGCGACTGAGTCAATGCCTACTTAATTGTTACCATATTTTAGGGACTCGAGAAGTGGTACATAAAGACTTAGTCAAAGATTACATTAAATGAGATTCATTATGATTAATTATAGTTTCATCCAATTAAGTTGGAGCCTTTGACTTGCTGCCACTGTGGCGTGCAGGTTGGACCACACACAGCCTATATAGAGGGAATCATTTGGGGAAGCTTTTGCCTATTGCCTCTTGACATTCATCTATCATGCTCGATCCTGACTTAGCTTCGGACGGCCGTAGGCTTTGCATAAGTCGACTGTTGGTTGTAGATCTCTTCGTTCAAAGAAGCTATAGTCTTGGTGGAGGACAACTTTAGAGTTTCGAGATGCACTTGAGTATTTGGCATGAGGAGTTCGAAACCTGAAGAACATCTTAGTGGTCTTCGAGGGCCAAGATACTGGATTTGGATTGGTCATCGGCACTCCGTTATGCTAGAAGAGCCACAGTTTGTGCTATGAGCCTCGTGTAGGAGATTCGCCCCTGTTCTGCTCAATAACTGCTTCATTAGCTATATTGGAGCAGGAAAGTGCCGCACTTCTGACCAAGATGTGATTCGCTCTGGCAAGGAAGTGATTCGCTCTGGCGAAGAAGAGCGCTACGCACTTGTAGGCTGAGTAGATAGTCTTTTATATATAATCATAAAGAATCTATAATAGACCTTTCTAATCATGATTTTAATAAAGCATCTCTTTTTATGTCACTGCGCTTTTCTGTTCCTTGATGTGCGCAACAACTTTGTGTATCATGCGCTTTATAATTACTGTACTTTTTCATGCTTTTATAAGATCCCCTTCAATGTTTTCAAGCTGGACAAGTTTGGAGCACTTTGAAAAGAAGCATGAAATGACATGTGGCATATGTAGGAACGAAATATAAAGCGACATACACTAGAAGGGGGTGAATTGAGTAGGCATCGAAAGATTTAACTTTTTAAAAAATTTAGTAGCAAGATCACAGTAATATATCACAGATATGAAAATATAAAAGTAAAGAGCAGAGAGCAAACGCAAACATTGAATAAAGTGATATACTCTAGCCGGGGGTGAATAGAGTAGGCGGCAGAATATTAACTATTTAAAAACGTTTGTTGCAAGATCACAGAAATATATCACAGATATAAAAATATAAAAGTAAAGAGCATATAGCAAACGCAAACACGGCGATGTATACTGGTCTTCCTCTTATGAAGACTAATTCAGTCGAGAGAACTCTATCTCCCGGTTGAAATCCACTATGGAAAATCACAAGTTTCATACGAAGTCCTTGCAACTTCTAAAAACACGAGCTTCGATCCGAAGCACTCGACCAACTTCAATTGTGAAGTGTCTTACTTCTTTTCAAGCCTCTTGATTACAATCACTCTAAAACTTCTAGACCGTACCGCACTCACAAATCGACTAGAGCATTGTAACAGGCTTGGGATTTGAAAATGAAAGCTCAGAATGCTTTGGAAGAATGTAGTAAGCGTAGAGATAAGAGAAGAGGAAGTGAATTGGTGTCTTAAATGGTAGAAATTCTTCTCTATTTATTGGATTTCCAAAGGGAGAATTCGGGCAAAATTCAGACATAATTTGGGCAAAATTCTTTGAAGAGATCTCGACATATAGTCGTTTCATCCGTATCTACAGGAAAACTGAGTTTAAAAAGCAACGAACACCTAGCCAAACTAGGGCAAATTCGTCCAGAGTTCTGCTGGTGCAGAAAGGGTGAATTTAGGGTTTGTAACTCAGTGGGCTTTAGGCTTTCAAATGTTTCAAGTAGTTAGGAATTGGGTTGGGCTAGTTTTCAAACAAAGTGGGCATTTTTGAAAAATATTTTTGAGTAGCCTCATTGTCAGTACAACTCGGTATACATTCTATTTCCTAGACACAATAAAGTATAAAAATATATTGAATAAATGAAAGTACAGACGCATTGTCAAACATGGCTCCAAATGTTGTATGGTAGTAGTAGCAGTTCTAGTAGATCGTCTAAGTAGCCCTTATATTGAGACAGGGTTAGATCAATTATTAAAATCAGGTTCGACCAAATAGAATTCGGGCAGAATTCTTTGAGAGAATCTCGATAAATAGCCATTGCATTCGTAACTCTGGGAAGACTGGGTTCAAAATGTGACATTCTGTTGACCCTAAACTGGATCGCAGTCAACCTAATCTTGATAATTAATAAATCGATATTCGACATGATCCAACTCGACACATAAATCGTCATCAAGCTACAAATCAGACAACTATCACATATCAAGTCAGACAATCATCATCGACGACTGCTCGACGAATACTGCTGGAACTTGTAATCGGAAGTCTATATTTTTATACTTTTATTGAGTCTAGGCTATTGTACGTTGAGTTGCACTGAGTACCTCAACCATAGACTAGATAACCAAAAGCTCCATAAATAAAAAGCCAAACTGCCAAAGCCCTACAACTGCACATGAGCATTCTATCTCCAAGGAGACAGAGTTCGGGCCGAACTCTGCCCCCACATAGAATTTGGGCCAAACTTTGTCCCATGATTTCTAGGAGCTAATTTTTAGGGATTGCTCATTGCAAGTTGTCCAACGACCAAAATTTTGAATAATTTGGACAGAGTTCTGGCCGAACTCTGCCTCCCAGAACTAGTATATATAGGCACCTTTTTTTTCCTATTTCAAATCATTCAATCTTCTCTTCTCTTCTACTCCTATAGCCTATACATCCTAAAGAGCTATACTCTTCTCATCTACTAGCCATAAAACTTCCAAAGACTACAAGGTGCTCGGTACGAATCAATTAGAAGTTTGTGTGCAAGAGTCTTGAAGAAGTCACTTAGGAAAATTCTAAGTTTTGCCTTAGTGATCTATCATGAAGTTGGCGTGCTCTTCTGAGTAAAGGTACATTAATGTAAAGCTATTTCACAAATAGCAGATTTTAATCCTGAGCTAGAGTTCTCAGGCCAGGACTAGTCCTCAACGAGGGAAAGCAGATTAAAAACTGCTGTGTCTGCGTATGCTCTCTGATCTTCATTTACTTTCTGCACTTATTTTCTGATTAATCATTTACTAGTTGGGATTGAATAGAGTTAATTTTTTAATTGTTCATTATTGACACAAGTACTCTATTCACCCCCCCTTTCTAGAGTTGCATACACGTACTTCAATTAGTATCAGAGCCTTCTTCTCTTGATACAGGATTTACATCCTAGAGTTGATCCATGGCAACCACACAATCCACCTCTATCAACTATGGTGAGGGTCAATCCATAAATAGGCCACCCCTATTTGATGGAACGAACTACACTTATTGGAAGACTACAATGAGTTTTCATCTTAAGTATCTAGACTTTGACCTGTGGACTGTAGTCACTGATGGCTACAAGAAACCTCCCAGAATAACTATCGAGGGGAGTCTCGTCGAGAAACCCCACGACAAGTATACTGATCAGGAGAAGAAACAGGCAAGTCTAGACGCTAGGGCTATTAATCCTCTCTTCTGTGACATAGACAGGACTGAATTCAACAGGGTCTCCATATGTACCACTTCGCATAAAGTATGGAAGCTTTTGGAGGTAACTCATGAAGAGACCACATAAGTCAAAGAATCAAAAGTCAGTCGTCTGACACAGGAGTATGAGGCTTTCAAAATGAAGCCAAATGAGACGATCACCCAAATGTTCACCAGATTCCTCGACATCGTCAACCCGCTATCTTCCCTTAGAAAATATTATTCCAACCATGAGAAGATACACGAAGTGCTACAAGGATTGCCGAAGGTATGGAACCCTAAAGTCACGGCGATCATCGAAGGCAATGATCTTACGATCATGTCACTAGAAACGTTGATGGGCAAGCTGATGACGTATGAGCTCGATCTCAAAGTTTTCGAAGAAATAGCTCCAAAAAAGAAGAAGATTGCATTGAGAGCTCATCCTCGAAGAACCAGCTCAGAAAATACTGATGACGACGACTCCGAAGGTGACGATCAAGCTCTCTTAGTTTGAAATGTAACACCCAATTTTCCAGATGATGGTAATTTTGTAATTTTAATTATTAATTATTGATATTTGATTCACATTATGATTTTTAGTGATTTTTAATAATTTTTAACTATTTAAGAATTGGTTTAAGTCATGACTTGTGATTTTGGTGTGCTGCTAGTGAAACCTGAGAGACTGCATGAACCTAGAGCCTAACCTATGTCATTAGGACGATTTAATTATCATTTTTGGCCTAGGAGTATTTTGGTCATTTTGACTTATTTGAATTATTTGATGATTTGTTGAATTGGTGAATTCTAGTTTGACTTTGACTTGTTGAGACCTAGTGGACTAGCCTAAAACCTAACCCTAACCATGGTGACCCTAATCTAACTTGAGTTAACTTATTTTAGTCATTAGAGAATAGTTTTAGAATAAGGGGATTGGGTTTAGTGAATTTAAGTCATGGTCATGAAATGACTTATGACTTAATGGTTTAATTGATCATGACTTAAGCCCATGGGCCATTTAGTGAACCCTAACCCTAATTATTGAACCTATGAACAGCCACATAGGGATCCCCACCCTATTTAAACACTTGTTCATTAGGGCTTGCCTCTTTTATCATTCCTACACTTGGAGAAAAGAAAGGTAAGTCTTCCCCCTTCCAAAAAAATTCATTTTATTCATTTGATCTCCTTTTTATCGTAGTCTTTTACATTGGGTTCTAAATTGAGTTTATGGACTGTTGGTGGAGAGCCATTTCAGTTTTGGATCCATTTGGAGCAATTGGCCATCAAGAGGAACACCCCCCATTTGGAGCTTTTCCATACAATTTGTACCAATAGGTAAAACCCTTTAAATTGATTTAAATTTCAGTTTTCTTTACATGTAGGGCTAGATCTAGGAGTCTCCTAGGTGTTCCTGAAAATTTGGGTGAATTTCGTGTCCATTTGGTGTCCGTATCGGACACGTGTCATAGGGTATGTTAAGTGTTTGTTGAAATGCCACAAAGAAAATTGTTATGTCATTTTTGAAAACTATTTGAATGGAAAAATTGTTTTATATGTGTTTATTGATTTCATGTCCTACTGAGCATAATTCTGGACACGTTCGTGTCCAAAAATTAGGACACACACGCACGTACGGGACACAAGCACAGGCCCCGTGCAGTCCCCTGCTATCCGACACTCATGTAGGACACGACACGAACTCCTAAGACCCTATTTTTGGCACAAGGGTCGGGGCAACCTCTGCCACCATCCTCCCAAAATTTGGGGTGAAGATGGTGGAGTATTCGAGAAGTTATCGACCATGCACTGGTCGTAGCCTGACGCACGCGCGCACGAGAATCACGTCTAATACGTGTCTCGTGCACGTGACACGAGTCACGTGGACACTGCAGCAGGCTGTGGGGAACACTCTCCTAGTCCTGGCGAACACTTAGACACGTGCACGAGGTGTCTAGTGTAGTGAGTCGTAGTCCACGGAGTGCTCGACACGGCTGCACGAGCCTGTCAGTGCACTGAAATTTCCTATTTTCTGACACAGTGTTCTTTTGCACAATTCAACACTCGTGTCCACCTCCTGGACACATGGACACGACCCTAAGGATGACACATATATATATGACACTTGTGCACTTGATAAATTAGTTTTCCTTGGATTTTGTGTTCGAATTCCTTAGAATTTGGATTGCTGTTTTCTTTTCTCTGATACTGTATTCCCAGGTTTCAGTATTCAACTGAGTTAAATAAGATTGTTTGAGATTTGATAATTCTCAGGTTTGTTAACATGATATTGTATACATCTAGGGTTCATTGATGTTAGCTAGCTTGGTTTATGTTTTCGAAGTTTCGTTTTCAGCAGCTTTATGCATGATCCTTCTTCTCATTAATCCAGAAGTCCTATTCAATTTGTTAATCCCACTGCATGATCAGTTATATAGTTCAATAATGTTCATTGGATGATGTATCATAGATTCACATGACTCGTTTATATAAATGTATGATAGGTTTCAAATTTTTGGATTCAAATTTGGTTTTGGAAGTGTTGAACTGCTATAATTTCAATGTTAACTATTATTTTCTGTTTTAATCCCGATTTGATTTCCTTTCTAAAAAAACTGAGTTTTGATATTTGTTTACATATTAACTCATGTATATATATACCAACTACTGCTAGATAGGATTGGTAATTAGAATTAGGTTTTGCATAAGTAATTGGGATTCGAATATGGGAAGGGGCTGTCCAATGATAGACTGAAATCCCTGAGACTAATCTCAGTTTTCCTGAGATTTCACCCACATTATGCCTTGGTTTTCTGTCAATTAACTCATGAGGACACACTATTTTCCTGTCAAGTTTTCCTAAAACCTGTGATGCACTGATAATAGCTCACTGTCTTACACACATGACCCTATCAACACACACACCTAAGCTATTGACACATGGTTTTCCAGAGTACACACTTGTTCACTCATCTACTCACTTTTCTTTTTAGTTTTTATGTATTAGTATTATAGGTGTTATATAGAGGCTTGAGTATAGGATTATTTATATGTCTAGTTTTGTTAAGGGTTTGGGTTTTTGCATTAGAGAATAGGATTGATTCCCATTCCTGAGATTGTTACCTGTCAACCTATTTCCAGATTTTGTAATGCTTAGTGGCTCACTGATTTCCTTTATTTGATATTGTGTTCCTAAAACTGAGGACAACCCTTCACACACATTGGTTCATGCTCACACACCACTCTACAAAACTGATTTCCTTTTGACACACACACAAACTTGTTTTCATGCCACCTATCACCCTCACACACATGGTTTTCCTAGTCACTTGCCCACTCTCTACACACACACATTACTGTTTTATACTATTCAATGTACACACACACACACTCATGAACTGTACACGCAATGTCACACACTCTTGCACTCTTTAACACATATCACACACATACCTATGACTCATGACACACACCCTCTAGTCTATCATACTTCCACACACACATATCACTTGACACATGTACTTGTGATCCCCCTCTCTATATACATATGTATATATATATATGTAATGTCATAATGTTGTATATGGTTCAATAGGAGCCTATATACTAATAAGTGTTTTCCATAATAGTTGTGTAGGCTATGTTATTTTGTATAACACATCAATATGTGATTTTTCCTATTAGCTTGTATAAATATATATATATATATATATATATGTATCCTATATAGATTGTATGATATGTATACATGTGTTTGGTTTAGATATAGATATTGAATATGGTTTGCTTAGCCTATGGCCTAGTCTCTTAGTCTATGGCCTATGGTTGTGCCTGTGAGTCAGTGTGGAGCCTACATTAGACTTGTGTAGTCTAGTTAGACTTAGAATAGCCTTCTTAGACTAGTTTGACTAGTTTGACTTAGGTTTGACTTGATTGACCTAGTTTGACTTCCAGAGTTGACTTAGAGTTGACTTTGACCTAGATTGGCCTAGAAGTTATGTAGATTGCATCATAAACATCAATTACCTTATTTTAAACATATTATAACCTGTACTGTTCTATTTAGTACACTACGACTCCGGTACAGACATCTGATATTATACTACTCTTTTCAGAGTATCAGGCGAGTACATTCTCTGATAGTTCTCTCATTTATTTGCCAGTTACTGTATTTCAGTTCTATTTAGTTTTATGTGATTCTCTGATACCACACGTATGGATATTTCTGGATTCATGTATGCGACACACTCACCATATTATCTGGCCTCTATTACTGGAATCACTGGAATCATTTCAGAAATCTATTTTTTGGAATCATCATATTTTGGCTGGACTCATCTCGATTCTCGTATCGAATTCTGGATTCATTTGTATTGTGGGACGAGAAAATATTGAGTAAGACATGTAGACATACCACAAATCTGGAATCTCCAACTGGAATCTACTGGAAGCATAGCCATCTCTCGCCTGATCAGTGAGAGGTGTGCCTGATTACCCACAGCCGTTTACATGTCGATCTCGGTATTTTAAAACACACTATTAATTAGCTGGACTCACCTGGATTCTTGATCACTACCTAGAATCATCTGGTACTAGGATTCATCTTATATTAGATTAATCTCGTACTGGATTTATAGTAGTTTACACTTGTTTTACTATTACTGCCTGGACTCATTATGTTACCTTAGTTCAGCTAGATTTATTTACAGTCTTCATTGCCATCATTCTTCTCTTGTTTTAGTTACTTACTTTCCTTGTATCTTACCTGTTCACCATACCATCACCTGTATATAAACTGCCGTATTCATCAATAAAACTGTCTATAACTGCTTTATAGTTCTCTATCTTTTACTTAGATTTTCTTGATGAGTTGTACTCGTTCCTGTCCTGACTGGACCTGTTGCAAATTTTACAGATGACTGCCCTGAGGATACATGCCCTACATATTACAGTGGAGATGGTTTTGCTACCTTTGGCCCCGACACTCAGGAGTGATCGGGAGTTTAGCTAGTCTGTCTTGTTTTAGTTTCATGTTTAGAACTGGAGTTGTATATAGAGATTTGAGACTTGAGATGTATTTGAGATTTTGAGTTTGTTATTATTATCAGTAGTTTTGTTGTCTTCAATTTCTTAGTTATACTTCTGTGATATCTTATCGTTCTTAGACTGTGATTGAGATTCTTATATCTATACTTGTCCTCCGTTCGGAGTTGAGATTTGACAAGTACATTATATAATTGCGTGAGTTGTTGATTAGATAGTAACCTAGGACAGCGTTCTACCGCCGATACTGCGGCGTAGGCTGGGCGCTGTTACGTACTCGTACCCTCACAGTGGGTGCGGGTCGTGACACGTTTTTAGTGGTGGCCCATGCAGGTCGAGAATTGCGTTAGTGCGATATCGTGGTAGTACGGCGACTTAGTTGTACTGCCGCGAGCCTGCGATAGGATTGAGAGATAGGCTTTAACGGAGAGGCGCTCAATCACAGTTAGGAAAAATTCTGCTTCAATTCATGCCATCTACATATCTTACTGATTGTCTTCTTTGAAATAAACTGTCCTCCTTGATTTTATCGATTCCTGCTCAGTATTGACTTCCTTTTCGATCTGTCTTCAGGATGGTGGAGACATGATCACATCGCTCTGGTACAGTAGCCGCTGCAGAGGGGTCTGCCACCTCTCTCCTTCAGTAGCCAGCCACTGGTACTGTAGCCCCAGTCATGCCAGCTGGGGTGGGTGTTTCAGCAGTTTTCGGAGATCCACCAGCTGGGGTGGGTGTTCCATCAGCTGATTGACAGAGTCCGGTGCTTCCCGAGATCCTTCCACCGTAGCAGCCTCCACCTGCGGGGATGGTAGATGCTGCTCATCTATTTTCTTTCGTAGAGAGGATTCTGGCATCTCACCAGCAGCAGCAGCAATAGCAGACTGCCGATTATCGTCAGGGGATTGACGAGGCCCACCAGCTGGTTCATGCTACAGTAGAGATGGTGACTGCTCAGGGGGAGCAGCAGCAGCCTCGTCGAAAGGAGAAGGATATACAGGACTTCCAGAAGATGCAGCCCAGAGAGTTCCTGGGCACTGAGGGCATTCATTACGCAAACGACTGGATAGAGCATATCGAGGAGATATTCAGGCTAGCAGAGATACCAGATCGACTCCATATCGAGGCGGCGGGCAGTCAGATGCAGGACTTAGCCCGTGCGTGGTACCAGACAGCTCCCAGAGTGGAAGTTGAGGGCCAGACTTGGGCCCAGTTCAAGAAACTGTTCAAGGAGCAGTTCTTTCCTGATGTGGCCTTGGAAGGCATAGAGGCACAGTTTGAGGGTCTGGTTCAGGGAAACCAGACAGTAGCTGAGTACGCTGGGGAGTTTTGTCGATTGGCCCGGTTCATAGATAACTTGACTGAGAAGACGAAGGTGAGGAAGTTCCGCCGAGGCTTGATTCGAGAGGTTCGGTCGCTGACTAAGAGCGATCGGAATGCTACCTTTGCAGAGATATTTTCTGAGGCTATGGCAGTGGTGGACGACCTAGGATTAAAGTTGAAGAGGAGTCGTGACTTCCAGAGTGGTAGCAGCAGCGGAGGCCAGGCCAAGAGGCCTCATGTTCAGATTCAGCAGACCCGGGCACCAGTGATGGTTCAGCAGGTGCAGCATCAGCATCGGGGTCAGGACCCAAAGACGATCAGTTGTTCCTACTGCAGGAAGTTAGGACACACCAGGGAGCAGTGTAGGAAGAGGCTGAGGGTTTGCTATTCCTGTAGGTCTGAAGCCCACCAGAAGATAGACTGTCCCTTTGCACCTCCTCTTGAGGGAGCTAGGCCACCTGTAGCTCAGCACCAGAGGGGTGGAGCTTTTACGATGGCGGTCGAGGAGACCGACGCTGCAGGTGATGGGTTAGCAGGTTTGTCCTTCTCATTCTTCTTTCCTACTTTCCTGTGTGATTCCATTAGTACCTGCCAGAATATTGTTTTGAATTCTAGATAGTGTAGCGACCCCGTTCAAGACTGTGAAATCACGACCAGTAGGATTGTGTTGCTTCGACCTTGATTTGCTGGGGGTTTGACCTAGTAGGGATACGATCATTTTAATTTCGAGGACAAAATTTTTCTAAGGTGGGTAGAATTGTAACACCCAGTTTTCCAGATGAGGGTAATTTTGAAATTTTGTAATTTTAATTATTAATTATTGATATTTGATTCATATTATGATTTTTAGTGATTTTTAATAATTTTTAACTATTTAAGAATTATTTTAAGTCATGACTTGTGATTTTGGTGTGCTGCTAGTAAACCTGAGAGACTGCATGACCTAGAGCCTAACCATGTCATTAGGAGATTTAATTATCATTTTTAGCCTAGGAGTATTTTGGTCATTTTGTCTTATTTGAATTATTTGGTGATTTGTTGAATTGGTGAATTCTAGTTTGACTTTGACTTGTTGAGACCTAGTGGACTAGCCTAGAACCTAACTCTAACCATGGTGACCCTAGTCTAACTTGAGTTAACTTATTTTAGTCATTAGAGAATAGTTTTAGAATGAGGGGATTGGGTTTAGTGAATTTAAGTCATGGTCATGAAATGACTTATGACTTAATGGTTTAATTGATCATGACTTAAGCCCATGGGCCATTTAGTGAACCCTAACCCTAATTATTGAACATATGAACAGCCACATAGGGATCCCCACCCTATTTAAACACTTGTTCATTAGGGCTTGCCTCTTTTATCATTCCTACACTTGGAGAAAAGAAAGGTAAGTCTCCCCCTTCCAAAAAAATCCCATTTTATTCATTTGATCTCCTTTTTCATCCTAGTCTTTTGCATTGGGTTCTAAATTGAGTTTATGGACTGTTGGTGGAGAGCCATTTCAGTTTTGGATCCATTTGGAGCAATTGGCCAGCAAGAGGAACACCCCCCATTTGGAGCTTTTCCATGTAATTTGCACCAATAGGTAAAACCCTTTAAATTGATTTAAATTTCAGTTTTCTTTGCATGTAGGGCTAGATCTAGGAGTCTCCTAGGTGTCCCTGAAATTTGGGTGAATTTCGTGTCCGTTTGGTGTCCGTATCGGACACGTGTCATAGGGTATGTTAAGTGTTTGTTGAAATACCACAAATAAAAATTTTATGTTATTTTTGAAAACTATTTGAATGGAAAAATTGTTTTATATGTGTTTATTGATTTTGTGTCCTACTGAGCACAATTCTGGACACGTTCGTGTCCAAAAATTGGACACATACACACGCAGGGGACACAGCACAGGCCCCGTGCAGTCCCCTGCTACCCGACACTCCTGTAGGACACGACACGAACTCCCAAGACCCTATTTTTGGCATAGGGGTCGGGGCAACCTCTGCCACCATTCCTCCCAAAATTTAGGGTGAGATGGTGGAGTATTCGAGAAGTTATCGACCATGCACTGGTCGTAGCCTGACGCACGTGCGTGCGAGAATTCGCGTCTGATACACGTCTCGTGCACGCGACACGAGTCACGTGGAAACTATGCAGGCTGTGGGGAATACTCTCCTAGTCCTGGCGAACACTAGACATGTGCACTAGGTGTCTAGTGTAGTGAGTCGTGTCCACGAGAGCTCGACACGGCTGCACGAGCCTGTCAGTGCACTGAAATTTCCTATTTTCTGACACAGTGTTCTTTTGCACAATTCAACACTCGTGTCCACCTCCTGGACACATGGACACGACCCTAAGACGACACATATATATATATATGACACTTGTGCACTTGATAAATTAGTTTTCCTTGGATTTTGTGTTCGAATTCCCTGAGAATTTGGATTGCTGTTTTCTTTTCTCTGATACTGTATTCCTAGGTTTCAGTATTCAACTGAGTTAAATAAGATTGTTTGAGATTTGATAATTCTTAGGTTTGTTAACATGATATTATATACATCTAGGGTTCATTGATGTTAGCTTGCTTGGTTTATGTTTTCGAAGTTTCGTTTTCAGCAGCTTTATGCATGATCCTTCTTCTCATTAATCCTGAAGTCCTATTCAATATGTTAATCCCACTGCATGATCAGTTATATAGTTCAATAATGTTCATTGGATGATGTATCATAGATTCACATGACTCGTTTATATAAATGCATGATAGGTTTCAAATTTTTGGATTCAAATTTGGTTTTGGAAGTGTTGAACTGCTATAATTTCAATGTCAACTGTTATTTTCTGTTTTAATCCCGATTTGATTTCCCTTTCTAAAAAAACTGAGTTTTGATGTTTGTTTACATATTAACTCATGTATATATATACCAACTACTGCTAGATAGGATTGATAATTAGAATTAGGTTTTGCATAAGTAATTGGGATTCGAATATGGGAAGGGGCTGTCCAATGATAGACTGAAATCCCTGAGACTAATCTCAGTTTTCCTGAGATTTCACCCACATTATGCCTTGGTTTTCTGTCAATTAACTCATGAGGACACACTGTTTTCCTGTCAAGTTTTCCTAAAACCTGTGATGCACTGATTAATAGCTCACTGTCTTACACGCATGACCCTATCAACACACACACCTAAGCTATTGACACATGGTTTTCCAGAGTACACACTTGTTCACTCATCTACTCACTTTTCTTTTTAGTTTTTATGTATTAGTATTATAGGTGTTATATAGAGGCTTGAGTATAGGATTATTTATATGTCTAGTTTTGTTAAGGGTTTGGGTTTTTGCATTAGAGAATAGGATTGATTCCCATTCCTGAGATTGTTACTGTCAACCTATTTCCAGATTTTGTAATGCTTAGTGGCTCACTGATTTTCTTTATTTGATATTGTGTTCCTAAAACTGAGGACAACCCTTCACATACATTGGTTCATGATCACACACCACTCTACAAAACTGATTTCCTTTTGACACACACACAAACTTGTTTTCATGCCACCTATCACCCTCACACACATGGTTTTCCTGTCACTTGCCCACTCTCTACACACACATTACTGTTTTACACTATTCAGTGTACACACACACACTCATGAACTGTACACACAATGTCACACACTCTTGCACTCTTTAACACATATCACACACATACCTATGACTCATGACACACACCCTTTAGTCTATCACACTTCCACGCACACATATCACTTGACACATGTACTTGTGATCCCCCTCTCTATATACATATGTATATATATATATATATGTAATGTCATAATGTTGTATATGGTTCAATAGGAGCCTATATACTAATAAGTGTTTTCCATAATAGTTGTGTAGGCTATGTTATTTTGTATAACACATCAATATGTGATTTTTCCTGTTAGCTTGTATAAATAGATATATATATGTATCCTATATATATTGTATGATATGTATACATGTGTTTGGTTTATATATAGATATTGAATATGGTTTGCTTAGCCCATGGCCTAGTCTCTTAGCCTATGGCCTATGGCCTATGGTTGTGCCTGTGAGTCAGTGTGGAGCCTAGATTAGACTTGTGTAGTCTAGTTAGACTTAGAATAGCCTTGTTAGACTAGTTTGACTAGTTTGACTTAGGTTTGACTTGATTGACCTAGTTTGACTTCCAGAGTTGACTTAGAGTTGACTTTGACCTAGATTGACCTAGAAGTCATGTAGATTGCATCATAAACATCAATTACCTTGTTTTAAACACATTATAACCTGTACTGTTCTATTTAGGACACTACGAATCTGGTGAAGACATCTGACATTACACTACTCTTTTTAGAGTATCAGGCGAGTACATTCTCTGATAGTTCTCTCATTTATTTGCCAGTTACTGTATTTCAGTTCTATTTAGTTTTTTGTGATTCTCTGATACCACACGTATGGATATTTCTGGATTCATGTATGCGACACACTCACCATATTATCTGGCCTCTATTACTGGAATCACTGGAATCATTTCGGAAATCTATTTTCTGGAATTATCATATTTTGGCTGGACTTATCTCGATTCTCGTATCGAATTCTGGATTCATTTGTATTGCGGGGCGGGGAAATATTGAGTAAGACATGTAGACATACCCCAAATCTGGAATCTCCGACTGGAATCTACTGGAAGCATAGCCATCTCTCGCCTGATCAGTGAGAGGTGTTCCTGATTACCCACTGTCGTTTACATGTCGATCTCGGTATTTTAAAACATACTATTAGATTAGCTGGACTCACCTGGATTCTTGATCACTACCTAGAATCATCTGGTACTGGATTCATCTTGTATTAGATTCATTTCGTACTGGATTTATAGTAGTTTACACTTGTTTTACATTACTGCCTGGACTCATTATGTTACCTTAGTTCAGCTAGATTTATTTACAGTCTTCATTGCCATCATTCTTCTCTTGTTTTAGTTACTTACTTTCCTTGTATCTTACCTGTTCACCATACCATCACCTGTATATAAACTGTCGTATTCATCAATAAAACTGTCTATAACTGCTTTATAGTTCTCTGTCTTTTACTTGGGTTTTCTTGATGAGTTGTACTCGTTCCTGTCCTGACTGGACTTGTTGCAAATTTTACAGATGACTGCCCTGAGGACACATGCCCTACATATTACAGTGGAGATGGTTTTGCTACCTTTGGCCCCGACACTCAGGAGTGATCGGGAGTTTAGCTAGTCTGTCTTGTTTTAGTTTCATGTTTAGATCTGGAGTTGTATATAGAGATTTGAGACTTGAAATGTATTTGAGATTTTGAGTTTGTTGTTATTATCAGTCGTTTTGTTGTCTTCAATTTCTTAGTTATACTTCTGTGATATCTTATCGTTCTTAGACTGTGATTGAGATTCTTATATCTATACTTGTCCTCCGTTCGGAGTTGAGATTTGACAAGTACATTATATAATTGCGTGAGTTGTTGATTAGATAGTAACCTAGGACAGCATTCTACCGCCGACACTGCGGCATAGGCTGGGTGCTGTTACGTACTCGTACCCTCACAGTGGGTGCGGGTCGTGACACGAAACTTCAAAAAGTTTCTACGCTTCAACAAAAAGAATAGAGAACAAAGAGACGATAAGGAAGAACCCACATGTTTCGGATGTAAGAAGGCGGGACATGTCAAGAAAGATTGTCCCTTAGCAAAGAAAGGAAGCAGATATGAGAAGCCGTACAAGAAGCCGATACAAGGAAGTATTCCAACACTAGCATCAGGCACGAAAGCGAGGCTAGTGATTCGACGAAGAAGAGGACTCTCCGCAAAATACTACTATTGTCTGTCTAATTACGACTTTAGATAAGGTAAAAGATTCTTTTGATGATTTATCATTTCTTGAACTTGGTGACGCTTTTAGTGATCTACTTGAATTTCACAAAAAGGTACTCAATAAATATAAATATGCAAAGGATAAGATCAAGGACTATGAAACCGAGATCCATAGACTTTCATGATTACTAGAAAATATTAGAAACACTACACCCACGGAAAACACTAAAGGGGTATCCAAGCTTAAATTAAGATTACACGATTCCGAATCAATCATTGAGAAACAAACACTTGATATCAAGACTTTAAAAAAAGAACTTGCTGAAGGGAAAAACGAGTTCAAAATTGCTACAGGTAGAATACATGGTCTTACACTAAATATAATGAGTTAAATGTTGTCTCTAAGAAATTAGAGATTAAACTGGGCAAGCAGGTTATTCAACCCCAAGTTCAGTCTCATAGTCACAACACTTACAAACACAAGAAAGCACATCACCACAAGAACACTCATTCAATGCTACACAAAATCATGCTTTCATGTACACCTATTCACATGCAGCACATAAAATATATACACACCATCATCATCCTGAAGCACTCAATCATTATCATCATCATGCTGCTACACATAGTCACTATAATCACTCTACTATCTATCATCACCCTACTTACAGACATCACTATCAACATGCTCATAGCATAAACATGGATGCTAGATGTACATATTGTAGCCTACATGGACACATTTCTCCACAATGTAGAATTAGAAGATTAGTTGATAAAAATATATTTGTATGGGTACCAAAGTCTAAACTCTCAGGACCCACAAGAATCTAGGTACTAAAGGTCACATCTACTCGTGGTATAGGTGGACCATCCCTCTTCAACTAGAAGCAAGTAGATTCTCGATAGTGGGTGCTCGCGACATATGACTGGAAATGCAAATCTATTCGCAACACTATCAATGAAAAATGAAGGATATGTTTCCTTCTACAATAACCTTAAAGGCTATATCATAGGTAACGGTACAATTGGTTATCCTCCTTCTTCCATCATTTACGATGTCCGTTTAGTGACCGATTTAAAGCATAACTTGCTCTGGGCGTGACATCGACTTCTATATATCTATTACAACTTACTATATATCTACTACAACTTTCACGAGTACTACTATGGATATCACATTTCTATTATTCATGGATCATTATACCATTTTTTTTCCTACTTATAATGCTTCTATGTCCAATTATGTACATTTCTAAATAATATTGTAGAAAGCTTGCATGTTATCAGACTTGTTCCAGTATTGTATAAATCAACACCTTCTAGAGTGCCTGTTACGAGTTCTCATAATGAAAAATTTATGGATCCACTTTATTTATAAGTTTGATCCGCCAATATGATCGTACCTTTATATGAGGATGATGAAACATTTACATGGAAATATTATCTAGATGTTATTCAAAGGCTTCCCTGACAGTTGTGATACCATGCATAATCTAAAGGGAGGTGCTACAAATCCTCTACAAAATGGTCTAGTAAGTGGGAAACACATGCACTGCCTTTTATAAAAGATTTTCTTGGTCAACTTTTAATAATAAGATGTATCATATTATACATTGGAACTTAGACGAGATCATAACAGTTGGTACAACTAGAAGTATTTCCCAATTTAGTGGTACCTTTAGATGCCCTTGGGTTGTAATATATATAACTAGTCATAGACAGAACACCATCAAATCCGTAGTACAACATCAACACAGATAAGATTATGATAAACAACTAACGTGAAGACAAATAAAATGTCCAAAGTCTTAGAGATAACAAGTTTTCACCAGTGTACTACAAATTGGAAATAAAAAATAAACTGAATATAAGACTTGTCTAGCCAGAACAACCACTACTAAAATCTGCTCAATTAGCGACGTAAATTTAGCGACGTTGGAAAAATATCGCCAAATTGTGGACATTAGCGATGTATAATTGAAACGTCGCTAACAGTCGCTACTAGCGACGAAAATAGCGACGTGACAACGACGTATATTAGTTACATGAGCTAGTCGTCGCGAAACGACGCTATGACGCCGCTAATAGCGACTAATTTAGCGACGTTAGTATGAACGTCGCTAAATTCTAATTAAATTAAATTTCTCTCCCCCCATTCATTTCCCCCATCCATTTTACTCTCGCACTTTCTCCCTCCGGTGCTCTCACTCTCACTCTCTTCGGCGCTCTCACTCTCTTCGGCGACTCTCACTCTCTCCGGCAACTCTCCTCCGATACATGACTCCCTCTCTCACTCACTCTCTATTTTGGTTGTTGGTGATTAGGGACGGGTGCTGGTGGCTCGGGAGGAGGGGCAGAGGGGTACAGGTGGTTGGGGGTGAGGAATGGTTGGGGGTGGCTGGAGGGGTGGGGCAGGGGGGTGAGGACGGTTGGAGGTGAGGAGGGGGGCTAGGGAGAGGGAAGGGTTAGGGTTCGGGCTAGGGGTGGGTGTGTGGGGGGGGAGGGGCGGGGGGTGAGGGCGACTATGGGGTGAGGGCGGTGGAGGGGGTTGGGGGGAGGGAAGGATTATGGTAAGGGTTCGGGTTAGGGTTAGGGGTGGTTGGTGGGGGAGGGAAGCATGGGGGAGTGGAGCAGGGGGGCTGGGGAAGGGAGGGGGGATGGTGGGGGAAGGGTTAGGGATACGGTTCGGGTTAGGGTTAGGGATGGTGTAGGGGGAAGGGTGCGGGAGGGGGGGGGCTGGGTCAGGGGCACCGATAATGCCGAAAAATCTGATAATTTAGTAATAATTATTTGTTTTTCGACACCGAAAAATCTGATACTCCGATTCAAAACCACGTACCAATATTGCCGATATTTGTAACACATAGTTTTGTTGGTTGGTTAATGTCGTCGTCTATACCAAAAAATCTGATACTCCAATTCGAAACCACGTATCGATAGTGCCGATATTTGCAACACGTAGTTTTGTTGGTTGGTTAATGTCGTCGTCTATTTTCCTTCATCCTGATACTCATAGGAATGGTCCCGAGTCACGTTTGTACGTCAGGTTAGGACCTTCTTGATGTTCGTGGGGTTGGGGGGTCTGCTGCTCGTGGTGGGGCCCCTAGGAGGCTCGCAGTATATATGTATGTATGTAGTATATAGTATATTCGTTTTTGTTTTAAAGTTTATTCATATTTGTAAATATCTAGAAATGGCTATATCCATATATCTGCTAGACTGTTCGTGGATGTACAATCGCATTCGAGATGACAGGTACGGTGTGCGAGATGAATACATCGCCAGAGTAGAACAATTTCTCCAATTCGCGAAGGCGTTTCCTCAATCCATGGACGACATGGACATTAAGTGCCAGTGTGCAAAATGTCAGAACATGAAGTTTCAACCAGAATTGGATGTGACGTATCACTTATACACAAAGGGTTTCCTTCCGAATTACTATCGATGGACCGCACACGGAGAGCTTGCACCTTTAGCATTCCAAACAGAGCCTTATGTGGAGCCTTATTTTAAGCCTTTTGTGGAGCCTTATATAAATGTCCACAACCGAACTGTTGTCGACAACGAGTATGTGAACAAGGTCTTCGACGCTGCGGGGCCTAGTTTTGATCCATACAATCATAAAGCAGCTGAAGAGGCACCGAATGCCGATGCCGCGAAGTTCATGGAGTTACTGGAGAATGCAAGGACTCCTTTGTACCCTTATTGTGAGGACCATTCACCGTTAGAGGTGATCACTCGGCTCTTGAGAATAAAGTCTGACTTTAACATGTCGCAAGAATGCTACAATAGAGTGCTCGAGTTGATTACCGATATCTTGTCGGAGGGTGCCAAGTTACCGAAAGACTTCTACCGCTCTAAGAGGATGTTTAGATCCCTCTGTATGGGATATGACAAGATCGATTGCTGTCAGAACGGATGCATGCTTTACTACAAAGATCACAAGGATACAGAAGTGTACGGATTCTGTGGTGCTGATCGCTACAAGCCAACTGCTGTAGGAAAGTCTAAAAGACCGATTGCTTCAATGCACTACTTGCCGTTGACGTCGCGATTGCAGAGGTTGTTCATGGTAAAAGAGACTGCCGAAAATATGAGTTGGCACAAGCGACAACAGACCGAAGGAGTGTTGGATCACCCATCTGATGGAGAAGGGTGGAAGCACTCCGATCGAACATATCCTAATTTTGCTTCTGATGCGCGTAATGTAAGGTTGGGGCTCTGCTCTGATGGTTTCTCCCTATTTGGTCTTTCAGGCTCCTAATATTCATGCTGGCCGGTAATCCTCACTCCGTACAACCTACCACCTTGGATGTGCATGAAGACACCTTACAGGTTCTTAACTATTATCATCCCCGGTCCGAACAAGCTAAAAAGAAATATCGACGTGTACTTACAGCTATTGATAGATGAACTGAAGAAGCTATGGGAAATAGGGGCGTACACGTATGATGCTTCGAAAAACAGAATTTTCAGATACGGGCAGTACTAATGTGGACAATCAACGACTTTTTGGCTTATAGAATGTTATCTGGATGGAGCACTCATGGTCGGCTCTCATGTCCATATTTCATGGACCGCACTAAGGCTTTTCGTTTGAGACACGGAAGAAAGCCATGTTTTTTTGATTGTCACCGGCAGGTCTTGACGAAAGACCATCCGTACCCTAGGAACAGAACTGCTTTTCGTATCGGAGCTATGGAGAAGGGCGATCCACTGCCAATGTGGTCCTGAGAGGACACATAGGAGCAAGTAAAAGAAATCCCAAGTGCTATTGAAGATCCTACAACGAGCAGCCATTGCGAGGGATTTGGTGAGGATCATAACTGGACCAAAAGGAGTATACTCAGGGATCTGCCATATTGGAGCACAAATCTGATTAGACATAACCTTGATGTCATGCATATCGAGAAGAATGTGTTTGATAACATAATTAATACTGTAATGGACGTCAAGGGAAAGACAAAAGACAATCAGAAGGCTAGATTAGACTTAGCCGAAATATGCAGACGCCCTACATTGTACATGATAGACAACGGGAATGGAAAGCTTTTGCGGCCTAAGGCAATCTACTCGCTGGACAAGGAGGACAAAGTAAGACTTTGTAGATGGATCCAGGACTTAAAATTTTCGGACGGATACGTCTCCAATCTAAGAAGATGTATCGACATAAAGGAGTGTAAACTGACCGAAATAAAGAGCCATGATTGCCACGTATTCATGGAGAGGTTAATTTCTGTTGCATTTCAGGAATTATTACCATCGGTAGTCTGGGATCCATTAAAAGAGCTTAGCATATTCTTCAGAGATCTTTGTTCTTGCAAGTTGCTCGTCGATCGTTTAGAGAAGCAAGAGAAGGACATTGAGGTAACACTTTGCAAACTTGAGAGATTTTTTCCTTCTGTATTCTTCGACTCAATGGAGCATTTGCCGATTCATCTTATCCATGAGGCTCTTGTTGCTGGACCTGTCAGTTATCGTTGGATGTACCCGTTCGAGCGACAGTTGAACCACCTCAAGTGGAAGGTGAAAAATAAGGCACGGGTGGAGGGTTCTATTTGTGAAGCATATGTCCTTGAGGAGATTTCAAACTTATGTTTCATATATTTTCAGCCTCATATTGCTACAAACAGAACAAGGGCTCCCAGAAATGACGATGGCTATGAAGTTGGTATTGAGATAAAGCTGAAAGTATTTACTGCCTACGAAAAACCATCTAGTAAAATGAAAAAAAATATCTAAATGACGACGAGGTTAGCGTTGTAATGTTATATGTATTGATCAACTGCGACGAGGAAGAACTGGACAAGCTAGAGGGGTAAGTAAAATTATTTCGCGTGCTTCGTTGCTTCTCAATATAACTAATATACATATGCTTCGTTGTTTTTCAGCATGTTTAAGGATGAGGTAACATCCAACATTCCGTACGCAACCGAGGAGGAAGTAGAATAGCAAATGAGACTTTATTTTCCTCTTTGGTTGAGAGCATATGTACGGATATCTTCACAATTTACTTTTTCTGTACGTTTATACTTGCACATAATAATTAAGTTAGCATCGTTTATTTGGCATTTATGTTGATCGTCCGGAGGCAATCCTTGAGAATGAGTATATTAAAACTCTAGCCAAGGGACCAATTTATCAAGTGAATACCTGGCCAAGTTACTGCGTAAATGGCTTCAGGATCAAGTCAACAAATGCTCGAATAAGAGACGACTTCTTGGATTTGGATTATACGAAGAATAGCTGTTTGTGCATAAAATCTTCAAACTATAAAGACGTCGACCCAGGCAATGACTTCCTTGGCATCTTACGGGGGATCGTGGAACTAACATACAATTATGCTATAGAACCTTATAAGATCGTCTTGTTCAGATGTGACTGGTTCGATCCGATCCAAGGTCGAGGTTGGAGAGTGGACAAACATGGTCTTGTTGACATAATTATCGCCGTCAATATCAAGCTTATGAGCCATTTGTTCTAGCAAGCCAGGCTCCGCTAGTTTACTTTACCAGCTATCCAAAACGAGGAGCCGGGAGATCAGATTGGTGGGCAGTCTGTAAGACTAAAGCTCGGAATACCTTCGATGTCGACGAGATATCTTATCAGAAAGACGAACTACCTCTTATTACAAATATTGTCGATGTGGACTCAACGGAAGTTCCTCATGACATGTTTCATCAATTGGAAGAGGTAGAAGTATCAGAAGAGGAAGAGGAAGTTGATAGAAGTGAAGAGGAAGAGGAATCGGAATAAGATGAATTTTTAGAAGAGGATTGAATATGTTTAATTTTCAGATGTAGTATGGTTTACTTTTATTTTAGCAACGTTAATAAGTGACATTTTCAGATGTAGTATGGTTTACTTTTATTTTTTCAGATGTAGTATGGTTTACTTAGCGATATTTTCAGATGTAGTATGGTTTATTTTTACTTTTTCCAGATGTACTATGGTATACTTCTGCATTTTATCAGATATGGCTCGACGTGGATCCTTTGGTTCCGGTACTGGTGGGAGTCGACGAGCCCGACAGTCTCCATCTACTACTCCTCCTACCGACCCCTCATCCTCCCGCACTCCAGTATACACTAGCGGTCTAGTCGCCGGCAGTGTCTCCATACCCAGCTCTAGCAGTTCGAGGCTAGGGCTTTCTTCTTCTATGCAGCCAGTACCGTCAAGTATTCCAGAGGTCGACCCTACTACTGAGGAGCAGGTCGAGGCCCATGTCGAGGTCGAGGGGGATGGCGAGGCCCACGTCGAGGGCGAGGGCGGGGCCGAGGGGCAGACTGCGGGCAGGGGTAGGGGCAGGGGGCAGGGGCAGGCTGCAGCTCCTATTTGAGACAGATCCTCCGTGTCGCCCGGAGGAGGATATGAGGTTGGAGATTTGGGCCTGTACTCAGACCAGACGGTAAGTAAAATTATTGTATTTAATTTATTTAAATTTATTATAAACTTGTTTAATAAATTTTAATTTCCATTTTACAGGGATCATCCCTCCTCTGTACGCCGATCGTTGGGTACATTCCTGTGACAGAACTACGGGGGGTCCTGGATCAACTGGAGGGATGTCCCGGCCGACAAGAAGACCTTCTGGTTTGAGCACTTTTCGGTACGTAAAAGTTTATTTCCTTTTAACATTTAGTATGTTATGTTATAACTTACGTACTTCTATGATTTTTTCAACGGACTTACTTCTTCCCTCCCCACCGCACCGTTGCTGTCGAGGCTATTTTTTCCAACGTCACCAGCAAGCCTCATTAGAGATGCGATCCTCGACCAAAAGGATCGCGAGCACCGGGGAGGCTACGCAGATGATTTTTTCAACGGACTTACTTCTTCCCTCCCCACCGCACCGTTGCTGTCGAGGCGCTGCGACAGATGACCCACGCTACGCAGGAGGCTACGCAGCGTTTGGTCGAGCAGATGGAGAAGTTGCAGGAGATGGCTACTGAGAGACCGTCTGCTGGTACGCCGGGAGCATCGTCCACATCTAGCGGTGCACGGGAGGACATGCTCGTCCACCTGTTGTCACCGGAGGAGTATCAGACGATCCTGGTGTTGCAATGACTGTCATCTGGTGGCGCTCCTCCTCCAGCTCCGGCTCCAGTACCGGGTCCAACTCGAGCTCCAGGCGATCAGTAGTTTCATTTTTCCATTTTCGGACTGTACTATATTTTTTTACTTTGTATATATTTGGGGATATTTACTTTGTTCTTTGAGGATATTGACTTTGTACGTATTTGAGGATATTGACTTTGTTCGTTGAGGATATTATATATTAACTTTGTTCATTGCGGATAGTATTTTTTCTTTATATTTTTTGTATATTCTGGAATGTATTAGGCGAGCCGGTGTTGAGTGTTCCACCGAGGGGGTCGACGAACCCAGGGATTGGATTCTGTATTTTGTATTTTGGATTCTGTATTTTGGCTCAGGCTCCAGCTCCATTTTCATTCTGGATTCTGTTTTTTATATATATTTTAACTTAGCGACGTTAATATTCGTCGCTAAAAATTTGTGACGTTAATAAATGTCGCTAAACTGCTGACGTGGCAACACGTGGCACTAAATCTGAGTCAGCACGTCGTCGCAAAAACGTCGTAAAAGTGTCTCTAAATAGTGACCACACAATAACGTCGCAATTTGCGTCGCTAATTAGCGCCCACGTGAAAACGTCGCTCATTAGCGACGTTATAAACGTCGCTAAATAACGTCGCCGTAGCGACGTTTTGCGACATTTTCTCGATTAGCAACACATTTTTTTCGTCGTTTCCAAAACGTCGCTAATGTCGCTTACCGACATTTTTGTCGAGATTAGCGACGTTTTGGAACGTCGCTAATCTGACAAATTTTTGTAGTGAACTGCTAACTAGATAAAGAAGTCCATGGCACTAGCACCGCATGCCCATGTATCAGGGAAACTCCTTAGGCAATATCTCCAAGTCCTCGACAATATAGCATGTCTCAATCCTTGGCCCACATATAGTAGGATATAGGTGCTCGTCCAGATTTGGAAAAGAACTAGGTCCTCAGATGGACGTAACAAGATACAAAATAATAATTTTATAATAAATAAAAATAAATACGTGATAACAAGCTCACTAACCATTTATGTGTATGCATGTTGAAGGCGTCTTTGGTAGATATGGTAGGTAAAATAATAAAGCATAGAATTCGCTAGAGTCTTATGTATATACTAGCATACCTTCTGATCGTATTTAATGTATAGTCAGGTCTACTGTCGAATATATCGTCTAGCAGTACACCCATAACCGGGAATCTAGTAAGCCATAACCGGGAAACCACTGAGGCTAATATGTTGCTTTCTCATACACCTATTAACAATCTTCCCCATCCATGAGTTGCATAAATCATATCCGTGACTCATACAACACATATCTTAATGGTAGCCTCTAACTAGACTCACCTATCAATATATGCACCGACACATGAACTGCTCGCACCAGTAGCTAGCCGAATACGTAAGCTCGTGCCAACACGATGTAACCTCATTCACAGTGCCGTGTCATGCTATGTGTCCAGTCATAGACGTTACATGGAATAACTTCACATCTAATAGGAATGTATGCTACTCTCTTGATCACACACACATACATATATCGACGAAACCATCGTTCGCACCCAAGTTATACTTGGACACATTCTACTATGTAATGCTAACAAATACATCAACAACACACATGGAATTTATATACTACAAAAGATGGCAAGGTAACTTGCCTGGAATTTCGGTAATAGTGTAAAACAATGGTCCGACTCCAACTTCTGCAATTGAAGGATCACGAACTCCTAGAATATAAATAACGAAAATCAAAACCAATTCCAAGACTACACAACTATTATACATATATACATAATATACATATAGTCTCACTAGGCATAATCTAGCTAGCTAACACAACTATTTGTATAACCATATCTACTATAGATAGTATCACATTATCTTGATAAAATAATAATTATAAACTAAAATATATAAGTAATTAATTCTGAATATTTATTAAAAAAATTCATAAACATTATTTAATTATAATTGTTACAAGAAACATATATCTAATTAGTACATCTAACTAGTAGCACCATATAAAAATAATATTTTGATAAAATAAAATATATCATAATAATTTTAAAAAAATAAACAGAAATAATTTTTGGAGAATAATTAATTAATTTTAATTTAAGAAAACATTTATCCAATCCATAGGCTTAACTAGCAACACAAGCTGCCAATTTATCGGGTCGTTTGGAACTAATAAAGTATAGAAAATATACATTATTAATTATGAAATAAATGAGAACATTATTAGGAAAGTGTTTTTTAATCAAAAAGCATGTTTAATACATTACGGATAAACACTACGAAGTTTGAGAACGAAAAAAACACAAGATTCAATAATTTTTCAATGTTCAAAAAATTGTCCTACGAAGATGGGTATATTTATATATAAAAACTACAACGATACTAAAATATAATTAATTAGGGACGTAGAAAGACGTGTTAGGATCGTTACCAAGTATTTTATTGGTGTCAGAAGATGTCCCAAAGAGACGAAAACCATCAGACGAGAAAATAGGTTCAATCTGGACACGTCTTCGTAGAACGCTTGTCCCGAACAAAAGAAAGCAACACGTAGCGTGAAATTTTCTGGGAAGATAGGAGACACGTATAGGAACATATTAAAATTAATTTCATCAAAATCGTATCATTAGAAAAACACGCGTGTGAAGGAAGCCTACCAGCTGTGTGGCTGAATTAGGTTTGGATGAGATGACGGTCGGGTTTGAAGTTGTTCTACCCACCGAAAGATGTCGTGGCTAATTGGTAGCTTGCTCAGATGGAAGAGAAGGGTCTCGAGGTCTCTAAGAAGGTGGTAGTGGTGGCTGGAGAACGTCATATATGGCGGACAAAAAGTTTGCAAAAGCACATACGTACGGGTTGGGAAGAAGAATTAGTCGATATGGTTTGTCGGAATTTACTCTCAAGTTTTTGACAAAATAACATAACTTCCATATTTGGAAGAGAAAGGGGCGCATGATGTTATGGTATTGAGAGGTTTCTACAAAAAAATAGTAAGGTTAGACGTTAATGGAAGGGAAAAAGATTATCCAATATTTGAAAGGATTTTGTTATTTATAAATAACCCCTTTAAAATCCCTATTTTGGAGATATGCATTTTCTACCCCTAATGGCTACTATATATATATATATATATATATATATATATATATATATATATATATATATATATAAAGCTGAAAAGCCGAAGCCTGTACAAGGATACTAGAAGGTGCAAAATGCCGAAGCCTATACACGTATACTATCAAAAGAAGGGGAGAAAAGGAAACCAAAACGGCTAGTCCCGGGATAGGAGGGAGTTCTAGAAGACCGTCTGGCCGTGTTGACAGAGGGATCTTCTCTTGCTGCACTGCCTAATGGTCTCCCCAATAAGCTGGTCTGCAGAGTACCGATGGCCTTCATATCTCGCCTTGTTATGATTCTTCCAGATTACCCATGTGGCAACTACTACAACAATCTGGTGGCCATGGGACGCAGAACCCCATGCCGCTACGAGGTCGTTGAAGCACCCGCCCCATGGAACCATCCTGCATCGTTGGGAAAGAATACTCCATACCTTGATCGGAAGGTCTTCCAGACAGAAGATGTGGTCCACAGTTTTCGATTGACGCTTCGTACAACATGTGCACGTGGATGCAAGGTTGAACTCGATAGTGTTGAGAGTTTCATCGGTGGGGAGGATCTTGTAAAGGGCTCTCCAAATGATGAAGGACCACTTCTTGGAGATGCATGTCTGCCAGAAGGATGTAATGCTAGGAGAAGGCACCACAGTACCATGGACCACTCTTCTAGCCGATCTGACCGAGAAGGAACCCGTAGCTTCTACCGACCACCGGATCTCGTCAACGACGGAGCCAATCGTCAATCCACAACGACAGATGCACTCTACAGCCTCAGGCCCGACCCAATCCCGGACCTTGTTCCAGTTCTAGGTGTTATCATTGGGGTACTACTTGTCCTTGATATTACAATTCCTGTGGGCTTCTGAGAGGTTGGGAAGCAAGGTGTCTCCAACCCATCGTTCCAGAAATGCCGATGAATCACCGTCGCCCACCCGGAGACACATCATAGGTTCGGCAAGAGAACGCCCGATGAGCATACGGCGCCACGTCGCAGAGGATTTGCTATTAGAGATGGCCGTCGACGGGTGGATGTGCTTGAAGTATCTTCCCCTCATGAACCTGGTCCATAAGTTCTGAGTCGTACGGAGCTTCCACCACAGTTTCATCGAGAATGCTTTAACGATATGGAAAAGTTTGGTGAATCCCAGGCCCCCCTTCCCGGTAGGACGTGCCATGGTATCCCAACTAGCCCAATGATGCTTGTCTTGGTTGTTACTGTGCCCCGAAATGAAGTTGCTAAAGATGCTCTCGATCGAAGAAAACACTTTCTTGGGGGGGAGCATGCCCAAAGGTGTAGATGGGTGTAGATGTGAGGACGTGTTTGATGATGATCATCTTACCACCCGGGGATAAAGTAGCGTTATGCCATCCTTCTAGTTTTTTCCTGATACGGTTGATCAGGTCCTCAAAAATGCCAGCATTTGATTTTTCGTACACGAGGGCACAGCCTAGATAGTGGAACGGGGGATGCTTGATGTGGAAGGAGGTGGTGTTGGATAGAATGGCCGCGTGCTCTCTCTTGATATTATGGTGGGCATAGATGACACTTTTATCCATGTTTACCTTCTGGCCCAAGCACCTGACGTATCTCTGGAGAGTATTGTGGACTACATCTACTGACCCAATATCCTCGGAGAAGAAAATGAGGATATCGTCAGCGAATGCCACATGGGTGATTATCGGGTAGCCGCTGGCTGTATGATAGTAGTTGAAGTTAGTGGAGCAAGCCATCTTATTGAGGTTCCTGCTCAAGGCATCCGTTGTAATAATGAAGATGGTAGAGGATAGAGGATCTCCTTGCCTAACCCCGTGACTTGATTTGAAGAAGCCATCGGCGTGACTGTTGATAACCGTCGAAAACCAGGAGTTGCTGATCGGTATCCACACGATGTTGGTCCAGGTTTCAGAGATTCTGAAAGGTCTGAAAACCCAGATCGTAAATTGCCAATCTAGCCTGTCATACGCTTTCTTCATGTCCAATTTGATAGTAATATTGCCCCCTCTTGTCGGGAGCTTCATGCAGGTGACTAACTCTTGAGCCAACATGATATTATCCTGGATATTTCTACCGCAGACAAATCCACTCTGCTCCTCAGAGATGATCTTAGGAAGAAGACCTGACATGCGGGAAGCTACGATCTTAGATACGATCTTGTTGGTGAATGTGCATAGACTGATGGGACAAAAATTGTGAAATGTCTTCGGGTTCTCTTTCTTCAGGATGAGCATCAGGTTGGTGCTCGAGATGGCTCTGGGGTACTTGGCTCCTTGGAAGAAAGCAGAGACCGCTTCGTGGATATCCACCTTGATGATGTTCTAGCATGTGCAAAAAAATAGCCCCGAAAACCCGTCTGGTCTGGGTGCACTATACTCATCAAGGGCCCAGATGGCGTCTTTCACCTCTTGATCGGACGGAGTAGTTCTAGCTGGATATTGTCGATGTCGCTGATAAGGTGGGGTATCTCCTCCAGGAAGGTGGTGTTCCTGAGAACCATCTCTTTGGAGAACAGTTGGGAGAAGAACTTCATGGCCGCCGCTTGGATATCCCTTTGATCGTTGATAGTGTTTCCGGTATCGTCGGCTATTTGATGAAGCGTGAGTTTCTGTCTGTGGCCATTGACGTAGGCGTGGAAGTAGCTCGAGTTTTTTTCACCCTCGCTATCCCACTTAAGCCTCGCTTTCTGCTTCCAAAAATCTGTCTCGATTTTCAGCCAGAATTTGAGGATAGCTTTGGTTAGGTTAAGGGCGGTCCTAGAGACTGGAGATCTGTCGGTTGTGGACCTGATTTCTGTATGAGTGACGCCATCTTCAGCCTCACGAATGGCCTAAAAAATATCCCCATAGGCCTGCTTGCTCCAGACCGCCAGGGCTTTTCTTGTGGCCTTGAGTTTGTTGGCCACATGAGTGAGGGGTTCGGGGGAGTCCGCGCTATTCTAAACTTCCGTGATGATGCCCAAGAATTAGAGGTGTTCGCTCCAGAATTCCAGGAAATGGAAACTCTTTTTGTTCTGGCCTGAAGTGCTAGTAATTCTAACTAGCAGGGAGGCGTGGTCGGATTCAGTGGCGTTGAGGTAGGAAAGCTTAGAGGTAGTCCCCATTCCGTGCCATTGGGCGTTCGTTAGGGCCCTGTCAAGGAGTGAATAATGGCGGCGGTCGCCTTCCTGCATGTTGTACCAGGTAAAGGCAATGTCGGTGAACGGAAGGGGGAAGAGTTGAGAGTTAAAAATAAAGTTGTTGAAATCTTACATAGCCGAAAGAGGGAGAGGGCGGCCGCCAGTCTTCTCTTCTCTGCAGGTGACAGCGTTAAAGTCCCCAATACAAAGCCAAAGGAGGTTATTAAGGTGGAGGTGGATGTCCAGGAGATTATTCCATAGGTGTTTGTGCTCCATGATGTCACAGCTGCCATAAACCGTGGACATGATGGCGCATTTGGAGATCAACGGGTGTTCCATCCAGCAAGATAGGGCTTGTGTGGAGTCCTGAATGACTCCGATATTGACGTCCTTCGAGTAGATGATCAAAATGTCGTGTCTGCCAACAATGGACGTAGGGAAGCCTAACTGCACCTGAATGGATTTTAGTCTCATGTAGAGGATTTTGGGTTCAATGATGATCAAAATGTCAATCTTGTGAGTCTTATTAAGGTTGGTGATTCTCCTCTTGGTAGGTTTGTTCACCAGACCATGAATATTCCAGGAGAGGATGTTCACCATTAATGGAGTCGGAGGGGGGTTGGTTAGCCCGCTTGGCTGCAGACCTGGTTCGGATCGCCGGGGACTCTCAGGCTCGTTTTTGTTCTGATTTCCTGATTGTGGTGGTAGTCTCTCCCGCCTTCGATGTGGATGTGCTGACGATGGAATCCTCGGGGGGGTTGATGATATTGTCTTCGGATGGTTCGAGCAATTCTCCTGCGGAGTCCGTCGCGGGTTCCTCAGGGGGGATGAGAATGGTGTCGTTCGTGTTGCCAATCTGGTCTCCTGCATACTGGAGGGGGATCATGTGGCGATGACCTGTATTCCTCTATGAGATTGTTCTGGTCCTAGAATAGCAAGGGCTTCTATGACATCAACTTCGTGGAAAGGATGAACCTCGTGGGGGCAGTCTGTGGTATGTAGAAGTTCTTGGAGGGTCTCCTCAGCGGCCTCCGAATTAGGGTCGTTGACATCCTCTAAGTCCGGCTTGGGGGCCACTGAACTGTCTCCAAGAGAGGCTATATCAAGGGAGGGTTCGGTCACTTCCGCGATGAGGGAGTTAAACTAATTGGAGAGGGTCAGAGTTGGTGGGTAGTAGGGGATCACCGTTCTGTCCAAGGAGGCGTCGTTGCCTGTTTTTCCTTCACTAGAGTAAAACCTGGTGTGGGAGTTCGGTAGTGGAAGCAGGGGGATCGGGTAAACGATTGTTGCTTACCCTCTTTGGTGAGAGATTCTTGCCTTGTAGGTTTCCTTTTGCGCTCTGGATGAAGTCGGAAGCAATACTTCGATAGATGACCGCGCAGATGACAGTGAGAGCAGAAGATAATGTGATTATCGTAGACGATTTGCTGGGTATAGGACTAGTTGCCAAGTTCAATGAGGATATGATTGGGGTGCATGGAATAGAGGTCGAGTTCCACACAAATCTTCGTATAGTCAGCTTTGGTCAGGTTGCTGGTTTCTGATGCAGTGGCCACATAAGTCCCAAAGGAGTTGGCTATACGCCTAAGGGCCACTGGGACGAAACAAATGAGGGGGAGGTTGGGAAGAGTCACCCAGGCGGCAACCGTCGCTGAGTCTTCCTTAATGCTAAAGCTCGCTGACCATTTGATAATCTTCATCTGGTAGGAGTCCACCCTGCTGGTGCCTTTGTACCACATTGTCCTATGGTCAAGATCGGATAAGAGATGGAGGAGGATATGCCTAGGGACAAGGGGTGCCACCCAGTATTCTGCGGTGAGCGTCCAACTGGCAATAACCTCCTGAACCCGGAAGAGTTTGGGAATTCTGAGAATAATTTGAGAGCGAAGTGTGAAGGAAGGAGGTGGCCACGGAGGTCGGTTCCTTTTCGGAGAATGGAACTGTAGGTACAGCAGATGCCATATACTCAACTTCGGGGGGCATTAGGGAACAGAAGATCCTGCCTGGCCGCCCTGTCCGGACGAAGCTTGTCAGTGAAGGAAGGCAACGGACGGCCCGACGAAGGAGAGGGTCCCTGGGCTACGGCAGGGAGGGCCCGTACAAGATTGTAGGGTGGGTGGGGTAATTGTAGGTGGAGGAACTGCCGGTCGGGGGTCTCGCTCTGAACAGGGGTAGAGAGCAATGAGGTCGGCAGGGAGAGAGGTACCAGAGGGGGTGGAGGGAGCGGTTGGGGAAAAAAATCACAGATAGGGCTCCGAATAGCGTGGCATTGTCGCTGAGATTGACCACGGCCGTGGAGGGGACCAGGCAAGTTGTAGAAGAAGCAAAAGAACAAAGATGGCCAGATGTGCCTAATAAGGAGGCCTCGCGGAAAGGGCCAACAGGGGAAACGCCATATGCGCCCCCGAAAGAAGGGCTGTCATATGCGCCCACCTGGGCTGAGTCATATGCGCCCGCAAGGGCGGGGCCATTTGCGCCCGCAGGAGCTGGAGAGGGGCCCTCATGGGGGAGGTGAAGGGATGTGCCCACGGTGGAAGATCCGCCGTATGCGCCCACCGAGGCCGGGCCATATGCGCCCGCAAGGGCAGGTCCATATGCGCCCGCAAGGAGATGGTGAGGGGATGCACCCACGGTGGGAGATCCACCGTATGCGCCCACAGAGGCCGGGCCATATGCGCCCGCAAGGGCAGGGCCATTTGCGCCCGAAGGAGCTAGATGGGGGTGGCTGGGGTATGCGCCCCCAAGGGGGGCCACCATATGCGCCCACAAAGGTAGTGTCACTACCACATTTTAGCTTGAGGGTATTTTGGTTATTTTGTGACTTTTGAATTATTTAGGATTTTGATTAATTGGTGAATTTTAGATTATTTTAATAATATTTAAATTTATGCATTATGATTTTGGTTATTTTTTATATTTTCATATTTTAAGAAAATTTTATATTTTTAATATTATTTTTATTGGATTTGTTTAGTCGGGTTTGAGTTTCGTCTCGTTCTGACTTGTATTGTGACCCGGGTAGCTTAAACTCTAGATGGGACCCAATATTAAGTTAATCATGGCCCACAAAACCCAACATTTAAGTTAGTTAGTTAGTTAGACTAATTTTTATCACGTTAGAATGGTTAAGTTAGAGACTCAAAACTAGATCCTTTGACCCCAAACTTGAACCTAGTCTAGATTTAACCATACGAGACTAGAGAGGGACAATTAGGACATTTCCCATTAGCCCTAATGGACTCTTTATGGAAGCCACCTTTAGGGGAGAATGATTCATTTCATCCATTACAATCTTGCCTCTTTTATTTTCCTTTTGTTCTTCCCTAATTTTAGAGAGCCTTCCCTTTGATTTGATCTCAAAATCAAATCATTCCTTCACCAAATCTTTCCTCAATCATTCCCATTTTCCAAGGGAAGGGTGCTAACAAGGATGGAAGAGAAGTGCAAGGAGGAGTGTCCACTTTGAGGGATCTTCGTATCGGAGCCGGGTCCAAAAGGATTTTATTGGAATTCCACTCCCAATAGATAAAACTCATCCTCTAAATCGATTTCCTTTTCATATAAATTAGTTTTGAATCCGTAGTATCCATCCTCATGCATGTGTCCCCTTTAGATTCAAATTTGAGACCATTTGGAGATCGCTTGTGGATTTTAGATATGTGTCTTGTGTCCTACTTGATAAATCCCAAATTAGGACACCCCATGTGTATGTATGTATGAGAACAGTTTAAATAGATATTTAAATTTAGTTTTAGAATGGTTAGAGACTAGATTGATCTTAGTTAGGATGGTTAGAATGAGTTTCATTTGGAAACCTATGTTGGTATCCAAGTATCTTGGCCTACATGTGTTTCTTTTGTCCAAAACAACTCAAATTCGTCATAATATTCATCCACGTTTTTATTAACCAAAGCAACTTAGGAATGTCATAACTTTTAGCTTAGAACTCCGTTTAATCTTCCATTTTTTAAAAAGAACCGTATCGAAGTTAGCTTTCGAAATATATATTTTAATAAGCCAAAATCGTTCTGAAACTTTTTGGAAAATTATTTGAGTATCAGCTGTCCGAAAGACAAACGTGTTTCGGTGTTTTCGCGATTCCGGGAGCTTCCGGACATGGAAATGCAATCCGTTTGAAGTTTCAAAAAGCTAACACGAAGGGCTACAACATATTTTAATCCTAGAATTTAGTAAAGGCCCAATTGGTACAGTATTGGTTTTATGTAGAAGAGTGACTATACGATATAGACATTTTGTGTAACCTATAAGCCTATGTAGTATGGATATTAAATGAATGTAGAGTATGTAATGCATAATATATTAGATGAATGAAATGATATATACATGATATGTATCCTTTTTACATTAATGTATATATATGGTTGAATACAAGCATATAGGAATACAATTAATGTAATGTATGTAAGCAATGCATGAATGAAAGAATGATATACAATGTATGCATGAAAGTATATAATGAATGCTCGATATGAATGCAAGTATACATGTAATGAAAGATATGAATGCATAATGTATACATAATGTAATGCAATATATAATGATAGCATGTATGGTAATGTAGAATATATGATGCAAGCATGTATATGTCCACTGTTTTTCCTTTTTCTTACATTTTTCTTCCCTTTCCTTTCCATTTCAGTTTTTCTTCCTTTTTCCCTCTTCTATTTTTACATGTTGTATACAATGTATATAATGTATAGATGCATGTAAGTATGTAATATGCATGAATGACATGTATATAATAAAATAAGTATATGTATGCAACTTAATAATATGTGAATGGATATAATGCCTGAACTGAAATACGCATGCATATGGGATATGAATGAATGATATATATAGGTGTTAAGGTAATGTAATGTATGTATTCACATATATTTTGAGTTAAATATATGAGTTTGTATGCATATATTATATGTATGCATGTATGCAGGAATGAATGTAATATAATGTAGAGTATACATATATGAATATAATGTATGCAAGTATATAATATATTCAAATATGTATGTATGCATCTATGTATGTATGTATAGGTGCATGAATGAATGCAAGTATGCATATATGATATGTATGTAGGCATGTATGCAATGTATGTATGTATACATGATATGTATACATACATGTATGCAATATAAGCATGTATGAATGTATACATGTATGTTGTGTATCCATGTATGTATGTGTGGATACATGAATCAAGTATGTATATAGTTATAACATGAATAAATGTATAAATGCATGAATGAATGTCATATATGAATGAATGAATCAATCAAAGGTATAAGCACTACAACAAAAAAGCGTTTTAGCGACACTCGAAAAGTGTCATTAATGACTTTCTACGACACTTTTTTGGTGCTGTCTAGAGGGGGCGTCATAGAAATATTTTTTCTTTCAACGACACTACAAAAGTGTCATGTAATAACTTTATGACGATACTTTTTGAATGTCGTATAATGCTTATTTCATAACACTTTATTGTTGTCATCTTAACATCCTTCAATGACAGCATATAAGTGTCATCAAAATTATGACACTTTATAAGTGTCATCTACAAACATTCAATGACAGTTAATAAATGTCATGGATAAATTTTTATGGCACTTTTTTATGTGTCATATAAAGATTTTAGTCACGGCACTTTACTAGTGTCATCTTAACATGTATCGTCAAAATTATGACACCTTATAAATGTCATCTAAAATTACTCAATGACATTTAATAAATGTCATGAATATTATTCATAGCACTTTCTAATTATCATGTAGACCGAGTTGAACGGCAAATTTTAAATGCCTTCAAAACATCTTCAATATATAACCAAATTCAACCAAGATCACAAATAATTAACCAAAAGTAATATATTAAAAAAACTTCATCCCGTACAAAATGTTAATAAAATATTACAATAATATAGTATTCAACTTGTTTGAGACTAACAAAGTGTATTACATAATATGCAAGAGTACTACTAATACTACTTCTTAACGTCATCATCCGAATTAGGATCATGCCTTGAGAACCACCATAAATAGGTAAAAGTGAATTTCTGTCATGAGGAACCTGAAAAAGAAAGAAAGGTTCAACTTATTAGTCGTTAGACGAAATTATAAGAAATTAGAAAGAAAATAAGCATCTTACTCGAGCAGCCCCCAACTTTATTTTCAAATTTCTTTTTCTCAAACTCACCTTAAAAAGGTTACGGGGATTTGTGAGCAAGCTCAGACCTACCTTTTAACCTACCCTTTAATGTAGGATTAGAGTGATTGTTCACACGATAGATCATAGCCATTTACCTAAACTTGAATTTAGCATTAGTCTTGACTACAGTAATTAAACTTGAATGTAGCATTTACTTAAACTTGAATGTAGCATTAGAATGATTGTTCACATGATAGAACTATGAATGTAGTATTAGTCTTGTTTGTTCACAGGATTGACATCCATTTTCTTAAACTTGGTTGTTTCCTGAAGTATTCCTGGAGTTAGTTTAACTTATTGTTTTTTTTTTCTAGTAAGATTAATTTCTTCATAGAATATCATAACACACCAACATTGAAGACTAGGAGACTGAGGATAGGATAGGACATACACTACTAAGTATCAATAGACAACCAAGACTAATACAGGAAATTGAACTAAGTATCTGAAGAATCTAACTTTGGAACAATAACAAAATTACATGCCCCTTCAAAGAGCACAAACTCTAATGGAAAAACAAAATTATACCTGAATGTGGTGGCCCATGTAGGTCAGATTTTGCAAAAGATTACGAACTCGTGATGGTACGTTAGTCGTACTATTGCGAGCCAGCATCCAGGAAATGCTCATTCACAATTAGGATTAAAATAATTTAGGAGAATAACTAGGACTAGGAGTCCCTTATTCAAATTGACCGTTGGGTAGCTAAGGTTATTAGATAGGCCATGTTATTAGGATATCGAATTGTAAAATCAGATAACTTGCCCGATCTCTATAGAAACACTATTATTTTTGATATGACCATATGACCCCATGCGGATATGCTATTCACTTGGTAAGTTAGGCTTACCTATAATTAAGGCTTTGATCTTAATGAACTGTTTAATTTTCTTTTGCTTTATTAGATATAAACCTTATATCGTAAATTAGAATTGCCTATTTAAATTCTCTTTTGCTGTAAGGATTTAGTTTGTAATTTCTGATTCTGTTATTCGCATACAAATCTCGAGGTAGGCTTGATTCAAAGTTCCCTCAACCCTTTGAAATGCATATAAAATAAAGATTTGGATTGTTCTTATTTTTCCCTTGTCTTCAGTTATTCCTCCCCGATCAATCTTTCATTTGAGGATTGAGACTCATAGGTAGATGGTTACGCTCTCTATCATAATCAACTAGCCTGAAACTCTAGCAGCTCCTAGAAGTCCTTAGGAATATTAGTTAACTCATAAAGTTTAGACAGCAGCGCACTGTCGTCAATTATTTGAGAGTGGAGAATGTGGGTTCACTGCAGCCAGCAGCGCACTGGCGAGGCACAACCCATAGAAATGAAACCATTTTGAGGATCATAGGTTATAGAATATTGCTAAAACTATGTTGAAGTTGACCAAGACTTTAGGGATAATAAGATTGTAGGAAGACTGTATAAGCAAGAACACCAGGTAAGGATTTGACTTTCTCAAAACTCGAACTATTGTGCCTCCTTTCCAAAAATCTCGCCTACTTACATTTTGACTATCTTGACCAATGCTGCTATTACAGCCTAGTTTTGCAAGCTTACTCTTTTATCGAGCTTGATTCAAGACATATGTTTATTGGGGACGCCCGCTAACATATTGTCTAATCAGAATCATTGTATTACGGTCCGATCAACCATGATGCATTTGGTTCGCTTTTCATCTAATTACCCTACGTGGATTGAGATATAGATATCTCTAGGATCTCATCCGCGACTGCTTTGACAATTCTTCTAGAATTATACATTCGCCTTGAACCACGTAATTTGTTCGACGACATCTCTCTTAAACTCTTATTGCTTTTGTCTTTCACCGATTAGAAAGATGACAGCTCGTAATTGATAGATAGATACAGGGTATTCACATGGCTATGATAGTTGTATATGCAAATGTAGCTACCATCGATCAGTCCTTGGCTTGACTTATATCTACCGTATTCCGTTACGCTGTGCCTTGTTTTTTATTGACCAGAGTCGAGTTACAATATCCGAACTTTGGAATTCTTCTAACCTCAGTATTCCTAAAAGCATGTCCCAGCTTCTAAGGTGGGTAGACTGTAAGCCTACTAAGGTTTGGGGATATACAAGAGATTACCAATTGATTAGAATAATTCCTATTAGAATGACAGTTAGTGCCCCATGGACTCCCACTTTCCACTTAGACTATTATGTGTCCCCAGCCGTGTCATTAATATTCGGAGCACGAGACCAGCTGTTACCTTCCAACAAACTTCATATACAAGATCTAGACGAGTTCACCTTCATCTAGGTGCATCATGTCCCACTCAAACCCATCCCCTTGTATTCTATTTTGGGGTACGACTTTCAGGTTAAAAGGACTAGTTATAACCTTTACCATAGTACCGGTATCCTTTCCAACTACCATTAGAGCCTTAACCACGACTCAATTCCTTCGACCCAATATATGGTTGTGACCTACTCGAAGCCCACTACGCACATGCCACTAGTGTGCTACCCACTTGACGCCTCATGTACTAGTTAAACACAAAAGTCACTGAAGGCGCATTTTGGGCTTATGGACCTAGTTAACCAACCAGACTAGATACTAGCTCAATCCCTTCCGTAGAAACCTATTCTAGGATACCTAATCTAGTAGGAGTAGTTTTATCATTGGGATCTTGCCTAGACCATATAGATTGAAATCCAATGTTCACCCAACCAACGACTGATACCCAAATAGACAACCCAAAAGATTACAACCTTGATTTCTCAAATTTTGTTCTATTGTGAAACCTTGTTTAGAATTTTGGGAACAGAATTTCTGTATTGCATGGATTGCAAGCCCCTCTAAGAGCGAAGGGTTCTTCGACGTAGCCAGTGACTGAACTAGAGTAGCACAATTTAGCAAATAAGTCAGTGGTTCGTAAACATTTTTGCTGTATCATTGAATACTCTCTACTGCTCTTGAAACTTTGTAGTTGCTCTCGAATACTCTTCCTTATCTCCCCGTCCTTCCTATGGTAGGGTGCCGAATGATCATGCTTACTAGAATTTAGCAATATTTCCCAGCTACCTGTGTAAAATTTGTTGCTTGTTAAATTTTGGGTTGCTTGATAGATACGAGAGGACTATGGATACCATATGCCTAGGTATTTGTTGGTAGGATTCTTAGCAACCAGTTAGAAGATTGTTAAAATTTTAATGTAAGGAGTAGTGTGACCAAAGGTGGGTAGAAGTCCTCGAGAATTCGAAGTTACGAAATGGCTAGGAGGAGGTATGATTATTTCTGAGAAATTAAATTTAAGGAGATTGTGGTAATAGTGAATTTATCCTTTTACTTTTATTTTTGAATTTTAGGCATGGTTACGAGTTAGAATTTCGAGGACAAAATTATTTTTAAGGTGGGTAGATGTGTAGCTCCCCTTCCCGAAAATATAAAATATTTTTATTATTTATTTTATTTAAATGGTGATTATTAGATGAGACGTGTAAATTGATAATTGATTTATGAGTGTATGATGGCACGTCTTAGGAATTGTCTTTTGGGATTTGTATGAATTGCTAGGCTACCTGAATACTGGTGAATATATAGGTACGCATATCTAGGGTATACAAATACTAGGCAGTACGTGTATATTAGTATAACTTATTTATATAAACTTCATAAATATCCTTTATATTTAATTAATGTGTATATATATTTATACATGCGTATTGGTAGCTTATTTGATAGACTCGTTTTATATAAATATAATATATGCATATTGTATAGTATATGAGTATTAAAATATTTTAATTGTATATATGCAAATATCTTTGTATGTATTTTTAGGATATTGGCAATTATTGTCTAAATGTTAGTTAATCATTGTTTATATTATTTCATAAATATGGTTTGTAAATATTTATATGTGTACGTGTATATATATTGATATATACATATATATATAGGAAAAATACATAAGGACATTTAGGAATATGTAAGTAAATAAAATAGGAAGAGAAGTATAGGGATATATATACTTTGTGTAAATAATTATAAATATATAAGCATATATACATAGGTAATTATGAGTATGTATATATATATATATATATATATATATATATATATATATATATATATATATATATATATATATATATATATATATATATATATATATATACGCGTAGGTGTATATAAAAATATATTATATAGGTATTTATGTGTATTTATATATAAATATATACATGTATATGTGTGTATTTTATGTATATATAAATATGTATATACAAATATATACGTGTATATATATATTTATATATGATTATACGTATACAAATGTGTATATATATATAGATTTAATGATAGGTTAAAAGAAAAAGAATAAGAAAAAGATGCAGTACCAGCCCAGCCAAAGTCGGGCCCACACATTAATCCCAACCAGCTGAACTGAATACACAATCAGCCAGCTGAGCCCAAACAAAACCTCCCTATTATTTTTCCCCGCTTGGCCTTTCACAGCAACCGAACCCATCATATATACGTGAAGTATATATATCGAGATCGAAATGCAAAAAAAATCGACCCTAACTCTATCCCACGCGACGCCGACCTTAACACGTGTGCGTACCCCGCGCACGCGCGCGCCGCCCTGGGCCGCCGCCGGCCGCCGGCAGCGTGGCCACGCGCGCGCAACCAGGCGCACAGCTACAGCGGCAACAACAACTGTTGCACTGCACAGGGCCAACTTTATAGGTAAATTTCTCTCTTCTCTCTCGACCATTTCTCGAGCCCTGAATTCCTACATATAACCCACATGACCCTCATGAACCCCTGTTAATTAGTTTGGGTTGAAATAGGTTAGTTTCGGTAGAAAAATCAAGCCCAAGATCGACGAAATCAGTGTCGATATGCTCCGTTTATATCAGTTTCGGGGCTGGGTTGGAAGGCGATTATTTGCCAAACCAATAATAGTCTTGAAAATCTGTTTGAACAGTTTCACTAACAACCTATACGAGTTCGAAACCTCACTTTTACTTTTATTTTTCATCAATTAAATCTCTGTTAAAACCATTTCAAAGTTTGACGAAAACCTGTTTTCGAAATTATGAAATTTCAATAAAATCCTTCCACACGACGTGCGTCCCGCCATTTCGGGCGACGTGGTCGCGAACCGAAAGCATCGAAAGGTGCGTAAAGCTTCGTGGTCGTGTGTGCTTTGACGGAATTCAAATTGGTCGCATGTGCGCGACGAATTTGATCCGTATCCGTCGAAATTCACCGTATCGTGCACGTTGTAAATTCCCTAATTACTTTGTGCACTCTCATCAGATCAAGACGAAACTTGCGCCAATAGAACCGTATCGTTTTTCTGGGCCTGTATGCCAAGTTTGGTCCGATTCTGAGACCGTTGATAAAATTACTATTTTGCGGGCCCCACGGTCCCACTCAATGGGCGATTTTGTGCACGGCCCGCCGGAATCCAACTTTGGACATACGGTTGGGTTCGTATCGAAAAATTGGATCCGTAGACATGTAGTTTGACGACTTTAGAGACCGTTGACTCTGGCACACTTCTCGGTGCAAAGCGGATCCAACGGCGGATATCGTTTTTGCCTAAAATTACCGTTTTGTCCCTGTGTCCAGAATTGGACTTAAGGACAGGCAATTCTAGCTAATTTGACTATTCTGAGAACGATGGTACTGTTTATTTCAGCATCTGGAGACTTCTACATGTGTTGACTGATTGTGGCTCATTGTGTGGTATATTACTATTGGTTTCACCAGCTAAGGACCTCAGGCAAGTGCACTTTCTGATTGCTTTTCGATTCATAGTAGTCTTTCAATTTCATATCTATACATATATCTTGCTGCTTGTTGACACGTTCATCACACGGAGTAGTCGGAAGGGGAAATATCTTAGTATACATGTGGACTACCCAAAAATATCCCAATATATCTATTCTTGAATGCTAGCCGCTGCGCACGACACGTGCAGTGTGCCTTATTTACCCCCTAGCCGTCCACATATCGAAACGAATATTACACACCACCTAGATAGATGTCTTTCATTAGTTTTTTCCTTATTTATTTCTCTATCGTGCTATGTCATCAGTTTTCTTACTAGCTTTCATATTCTATATGCTATTTTCATGTCTTGTTAATTCTATTGTGTTTTCGCATTGTCGTCGATTTGTGTACTTGTTCCATTCCTGACTAGAAACCAATATTTTTCAGGTTTAGCTGCGATCATTCTTAACACTGGGGAATGCTTGGGTATGCTGATGACAACCTAGAAATAGAAAGCAATTGTATCATTTTCTTTAATTATAAAACTTTGTATTTTCCTTTAATTTAAATATTGTAACGGTTGTAATAAATTTAGAAATGTGAATGAGCAGCAATTGTTTTATTTAGCATCTATTTCTTGCGGGCTTGACAGCGTTCTACCGCCGACTCTGCGGCGTAGGCTGGCTTGGACACGTCTCGTATCCGAAAAAGCGGGTGCGGGTCGTGACACTGAACCAACTTGTTAGTCTCATTTTTGACATTATCACTGAAAAGAGTTTTATCGGTCAAGAACTTAGCAACCTATTTGTAATCACCTGAAAATAAGCAAGGAAGACTAAGTCATTACCACATATCGATGTACATATACTCACTACGAAAGAATGTAGCCTTCTTTTGTAAATACATTAGAATGGAGTATCTGAATCAACAGTAATATATTTAAAATATTTTCAGGTATAACCAAGGGAAGTAAATAGACTAGTATCTGCAAATCTGTATTCAGCTTGTATTGCTTCATGAGTGATATGAGAATAGAACATTCGAATGTATTGCATATATGTTGTGGGAATCTGAATCAACTCCTTTAACATGTCTTACATTCGAATGTATTGCATACATGTTGGAACCAGAATCAACTCTTTTAATAATCTGAATTTAGATCACTCATGAAGTAATACATTCTCGTAGTCCCATGGTAAAGAATGAACTCTTTTAACTATATGACACACTCCATCATTCAACCAAAATACTCCAAACTAACTAGTAGTAGCATCTTTCTGCCAGATGATACAACAGATCACTCATGAAGCAACTATATACACATGTCAACAACAATACTGCACTTTTTTCGCCCATCCCATGCCCTACCCGTTGTACCTATCACTGCTATGTCATTGCCTCTGCTACAAATTATGATATAATAGGGAAATTGCCACAGCACCAGCACCGGTACCGAGGATGGAGTTAGACAAAGAGTAAGGTGCAAAATCACAGAAAAGAATAGATGATTGCAAAATCATTTTTATTAATTTCAATTATTGTGCGGGAATAGAAAAACTGTTCTTGGTAAGATATATGAAGCCAACGAAGGGCTGTATAATCATTAACAATCAAGAATAACTATATGTTAACTATGTTTGCTAATGAACATATTAAGCTGCGATGAAAGCACTACTTACACTAGAACATGCCAAAATTTGTGTCATGTCCATGTTACTATATAGTTTTCATGTTGCATTCTTGTCCATGCAACATGGATTTTATATAATCTTGTAACACCCATATTCTGAATACGTATTTTGTCAAGCTTGCATGTATTTCAGACCTGTATTTATTTTCACGAATTTTGGCATGTACTTGTAATTGGCTTGACTTGCGGATTTTGGATTTCTCGTGATTGGGTTTTACCTGGCTTGGTTTTATATTGTGGAGAATCTTGGTTTGGTTTGGTTTGGTTTATTTTGCATTGAAGCACCTTAGCTAACCTCTACCCTACACTCAACTTATCCTCCACCATTAAAATCCCCACCTAACACTCTCTCTCTTCATTACTTTCCTCCATTAATTCCTCTTCTTCTTCCTCTACACAACTCACCAACACCCATAGGCAAGTGCACCTTGCCACCACATGAGAACCACATTTTATTTATTCATTAGCTAGATTAGGCCATGGTGATCAACATTAGTGCTTGACATTTTATGATTTGGAGTCTCTATTGTTCCAGATCTAGGTTTTAACTATTTTTGGATTTACATGGTTTTGATCTATTTTGGTTGGATTTTTGTGGGTTTTGATGCTTCCATGTGGAAGAGAATTCAATTTTACTCAAGTTAGACCTTTGAAAATCTAGATTTGGTTTTGATTTGACCAAGATATGAAGATTTGAACTTTGGTGTTCTTGAAGAGTTCCTCTCGGCTTGGAGTAGCAGACTGCAGCCTGCGCTCTTTAGCGCAGTGCTGGACTGCGCATCCTCCTCTCGGCCTGCGCTCTTTAGTGTAGCGCCGACCGCGCTGCTTGTCCTTTGGCGAACTGCGCTCAGCCCCATGTGCCATCTAACCCTGCGCAGTTCACCCCTGCGCAGTTGGCTCCCCGCACAATCTAACCCTGCGTAGTTCACCCCTGCGTAGTTGGCTCCCCGCGCAATCTAACCCTGCGTAGTTCACCCCTGCGCAGTTGGCACCCTGTGCCATCTATCTCCTACACCAACCATTCCTGCGCCATCCACCTCTGCGCCATCTGACCCCTGCGCCAACCAGCTCAGCGCGAGCTGACTTCTGTACAGCTCACTCCTGCGCAGTTGGCCCCCAGGCGCACTTGACTCCTGCGCAACCCGACCCCAGGGACCCTTGTGCAATCTGTCCAGTCATGGAGATTTGGTTTTATTTTTCCTTAAGCTTGGCTCTTCTATAGCCCTGTATATTGATATTTGATTAGATATTTTACGCCCATTTTATATCCTTACGCCTTTTGTCATGAACTTGATTTTACCTAATATGTTTGGAATGACTATTGTACATGGCATGGTATGACAAGGAACTAGCATAACACGACAGTGATCCGTAGTGGTACACTCCTGACATGACCAATCTGACATGATAATGGCCCGTCATGGCGCACTCCTGACAAGTACCCTGACATGATTTATCTTGATGCTGTTGCGACGGCTAACTTGACTCGTATAATCAATTTGACACCGTGGGTGTTCCTGCTTGCTTGCTTGTGCAATCTACTTGTCTTGTCTTGCATCATGTCTAGGATGTGACTCCCTGGTTCCCACGGTCAGGGATTCATACTAAACATGGATTAGGCTAATGACTAGATTAAACTATAGTTCATGGAGAATTTCCAGTCACAGGCAATCTCGTTATCTGGGCGCTCTTAATTGGACTTGTAGCTTGCCGACGAGTAGAGCACATTTCCAGCGCACTGTCATGTGTTGCACCCTCTAAGTCACCTAAGCGTATATCGTCTCCGGGGCGATGTACCCAACCATACTCTCAACCCGCGGAAGGATAACTGGATGGTCTGTAGGGCTTGGGACTGGGAAATTCTCATTACATCTTGTTAGTAATTAAGGCTTGTGATAACCCTAGTTAGTTAAGTAGTAAGCCATAGTAATTGCTTGGCCGCTTGTGAATGGATGGAGTCCAGCCTTGTCTAAGTCTTGTCTAGTACCAGTACCTGACTACTCTTGAACTTGACTGTTTTACTTATTATTAAATAATAAATGGATGGAGACAGAGTGCTATTCAGGCGAAGGGTTACAACCCCGGTCCTTGTTTGGTTTAAGGGTTGTAACCTGGCTCCTGGAATGGTCCCACGTCACTAGTCGTTTATTGTCCTGTTGCACTCTTTATTTACTTGTACCTTCTTCCATTTCTTTTCTTATGTTCTGATATGCTGGCTTTTTTTCTTATTTCGTGGCCTCCTTTGTGGCACTTGCTCTTTCTGGGGTTTGACCCAGCTGGTTTTGTGTGGCCAAATTTTGGAGCAGCTTCCGAGGATCTTCCGAACCTCCAGTCCGATGGTGGCGACTAGAAGGAACCCGGGCTACGAGTAGGTTTTCTATTTTGTTTCGCTCACTCTATTGTAAAGTTATTCTTTTGAGGCGTTTAGCCGACGAGCACCTGTTAGCTCGATGCACTTTACTCACTGTCTGCCTACGGGCTGTAAACATGATTAACAAATCCTATGGTTGATCATGTATGACTTAACTCTTGCTAGTCCCAGCATTTTGTACGACTAGCTTCATGATCAGCTGATATGTAATATTTGGGACGCCTTTTATTGTATATTTGGTGGTCAAACATCTTGTGATCATATTACTTGCTTGAGATTGAGACAATAGGCTTGACCATAAGAGACCGTTGGCTTGTAGTAAACCCTCATATCTAGACAGCCGTGACCGTATAGTTGAGATGTATTCTATTTCAATATACGTAGCTGGCTATGTACGCCCCCGCTTTCCAGTAATCTGGTTCTGGGGCGTGACAAATCTCCACCCAGAAATAGACTGGAGAGATTAAGGGACTACACTAGGACCAACTATGTTGCACGTACACATGAAAGTTGGATCCCTACTGTGTCCATACACATGAAAGTGGTATCCTTACAGGAATAAAAGTGAGTATTAATGATTGAAACATATAATTTGCTAGAACATGTTTGAAGAAATCAACCAACAGTTTCGGACTTCAGAGTAGCAAAAGAAAACTTCAGGTTTCGGCCCACAGACACCAACCATATATTTGTATGAAATTACTACATGAATGACAAGTTAAGATATAATAGTAGTCTTTTAAAAATCCACCTATGTGGCTGCCTAGGCAGCGCATGGTGCCCGTTTGATGCCTGCCTAGGCCCTCCCAACCCCCAACTATGCATGTTTTTGGGTTTTATGGACTTTTTCTGCAATTTTTAGTAGGTTTTTTTAAACTTTTTTTTAGAACCACGACCACCTAGAGGCCCGGTGCCCAACCGCCCGACTGGCGTCTAGCTCCTTTTAGAACCTTGATAATACAAGCTCACATCTATTTTTCTACGAAATCAGATTCATATATGCAATTTAAGACTATCAACCCAAATCATGATTGAAATAAGTTTTGTTGTATAAGATATATACAAGGTAGCAAAAGGGCCAAACAGAGTATAATGTATTCACATTACCTCTTCTGCTAAATAAGTAAGATGCTAGTTAGATATGGATACAATTTACTATAGCAAATTAAACCATCTTAACTATCATTTACCTATTTTCAATAAAAAAACTATCATTTTATCTCTTCTTCTAAACTCTTTGTAGTGTAAGACCAGCTCACGGCACAGTGACAATCAATCATAGTGACCTCTTTTTAAAAGGTTCTTTATGCTCCATAGCCGACCACATTATGAAATGGGAGAGGGTTCATCCACAACACTTGGCCTCAAAAAATGAGTTAGGAAAAATAAGAATCAAACCTAAAGTTAGAGCTTATATTTCACCAAGAAGATATGAAACTGAAAACTGGAAAATACATTGATGAACCTAACCAATTGCATCGAGTTTCATCCAAAACTTTTGGCAACAATGTTTCAAACTTTTGTTATTACAATTTAAAAAGTTGAAGAAGAAAAAATACTAAAGTTATCACATCACTGATGTCAAAGCCTACAAAACCCACTAGCACCATAATAAAAGTTATCACATCAGTATATAACCCATGAATATTATCACTCTTTTAAGTAAACCTTTGTCGCTAGAAAATATATCTTTGGACTTGGCCTACTGTATAGGCATTATTGACTGAATTCAATATATGACCCATAACTATTATCACTCTTCCTGGATCAATTATGGTCTCAATTGCCATGCACATTCTTTTGCTAATATTGATAATATAACAACATATCTGTATAACAACTTTGCCTAGAATAATTTAGAATTTTATCAGTGAACATTCTTATCATGAACACTCCATCTAATGGAAGCCTGCCAAGTTACTAAAACATGAAACACGGACCTATTTTAGTTATATTGATAGGACATAAGTTCTGCAACATCCTTTCATGAATTTTCTATTGCTACATATGCTTGAAAGGGGACTATATCTATATCTTGTTAATTTATGCAGCTACCTGTTGAAAGGAACTTGATGAAATAAGAAAAGTGATGTTTAGGAGCTATGTCCATCAGACTATGTTAGAGGGTTAAAATGTTATGATTTACATGGCTGCACTTCTCCCCATTTTTAGTTGTCCATTTTGTTCTTTCTTTTATAAATGCCTAACTCCTTGTTGTCTATTCTTCTCCTTTGACCTCTTATTAATCCTTCATCTATTGTTTTTTACTTGGTTCTTGGAGAGGACAATTCTATCATTTTTCTTTTGCCCTCAAACAGAGAGTCAACAAGATTTTATAAACCCCTATGCTTTCATAAAAGGAAAATTCCTTGCCACACTACTTTCCTCAAACTGATTTACAATGAGAAGGCATAAACTCCTATGTTTGTTGCCTTTTGTCAAACTCATTATTTGCTATTTGTAGCATTCATTTGTTTAGAGAAAAATCTTTTGATTCATGTATCAAAGAAGGTACAAAAGGTGCAGGAATGATGTAATCTGGGTAACTCAATTTGTTGTGTCATTTACTACAACTTCACATAGTATCATACAATTCCAAAAAATTGGTTACAATATACAAACTTGCTTATCTTAGTCTTAGAATAGTAGAAACCAAGTAGACAAGGCAATGGCACTAGCAAATAGGCATCACATGTGTATCTGTCTAAAGATGATGCAACTAGGTATGAATATATGGTAAGTCAAAATAAGAAAATAATACCACCCAAAAGCTAGTTGGACTCATGTTAGGAAGCTTGGGTGTCGGAAGGAGTTTACAAAATAAAGTTCCACATACATATTAAGATTACCAAAAGAAAATATATATATGTTCATGTACTGCCTCTGCTGACTATAAACTATAATATTTTAGGCCAAGTATAAATTGTTTTAATAATTGAGAAGCCAAATTTTCATAGAGGCTGATCCAAGTTTTCTGTTAAGAACATTGTTTGTCATGAAATATAAAAGAGCAGAACAATTATCGGAGGACTGGACTTTTACTTCACGTTACAAACTCGCTTGTACAAAGAAAGCCTAGGGACGAAAACCTAGGTACAGCAGTCTAAGTACAATTGTTTATTTTAGATTCTAGGGGGTGACGATAGAGGCTCGGGAAAGCGACGGCCGCTCTGCCTTACTCCTTGGACCATCGGTATGCAGCATTGGCTCCAGAAGATTGCTTGGCATTGAAGAAATGTTCTCTTTGCTCTCTCTCTGCTTTTTTTCTCCAAGTATTCTGGTGCTCTCTGATCTCGAAAAAGGGTCCTCTTCGCAAGGGAATGGCACCTTGCTATTTATAAGAAGGGAATGCCATCATTAGGGTTTACAATGATTGTCCCTTAAAGTGGCGGCGGCCTGTTGATTGATCAATCTGGGCCATTAGTTTTGAGTGTAATGAATCTGGGCTATTAATATAGATTGTGCCAAATCCTCTCAGTAATTAATGCTGATTAGAATAAATCTCCCTTATGATGATCTGCTCATGTCTGCGAATCTGAATGAATAAGTTTAATTCATTCTCCTGCCACGTGTCCCAGATTATTAGAATTTGATCCAATCTTTGATTGTAGTAAATCTGGGAAATTGATTGGCTTTATGACATGTGTCCTGGGAGCCACTGAGGGGATCTGAGCCGCATGAGGATTAAGCCACATAAGCCTGGCCACGTGTCAAGGCTGTTGGGGAGTGGCCTCCGAGCCTTCGAATCATATGATAATCTGGACCGCATGGACGTAGGTGGCCGTATAACGGGTAACTCCTTCGTGAGCCGCATGGAGATGGTCCTCGTGAGCCGCATGGGGGAGCGTCTCCTTGAGCCGCATAGGGCAACTTTGGCCTGAGCCGTATGGGGAGTCTCCGCTCGAGCCGCATATGACTGTCCACGTGTCTAGGCTGCGTGGTATTTTCTGGATCTCGGAGGATGTCAGAGATTTCCTTCATTTCCCTAGGAGTCTGTCATTATGACAGAGTCATAATTACGTCTTTGTGTCAGGACTGTCGTCTTGTCAGAGCTGTCAGCCGTCAAGGTAATTAATGCAGTAAGGAAAGAGTTGTTTGTATGCTACGTGTCCTCTCTTCTGAGCCGCATGGAACGTATCGAGCCACATAGTCCCTTGTGCCGCATGAATCTCTGAGCCGCATGGGCTTTCTGAGCCGCATGGGATTTACTGGCCGCATGGATCTTTCTTTATTATTTTTCATGCTTCTACAAGACCCCTTCAAAGTTTTCAATTTGCAAAATTGAAATACTTTGAATAAGAAGCATGGCTGTGTGTAAGCTCTTTCTAGCCGCATATGAGGTCCTAGACGCATAGATGCCTTGGCCGCATGGAAGTTTCAGTCGCATGGATGTTTCAGTCGCATAGATAGTTCAGCCGCATGGATGGCTTAGCCGCATAGCTCCTTGCTACATGTGCGTGTCTTTAATTGCCTCAAATTCGCTTTTAGCACCGTCTTTAGGGGGAATCCCGAGGGTTGGTTCATTAAATCTCTGGATTTTATGCCCTGGATGAATCTCCTTTATGGGAGAGGGGGCAAAATCCGAGGAGTCGGTTTTGTCTTTATACGAGGCGATTTATTACTCCACGTGTCTTTCTCATCTCGTCCTCCTATAAACAAGAGGAGTTTGAGAGAGAGAGAGGACTTCTTTACTTCGAATCTTCCCCTATCCAGCTCTTCATCTTCTTCTTGATTGATAATGGCTCCCAAGAAGACCGTTGCAGCGAAGAAGGCAGCGTCTTCGTCGACCGCGACGGCGAAGGGCAAGACTGCTTCTACTTCGCTGCGGCCGCTCCTCCACCGATCGTCGTCCCCCGGCTCATCCTGACGTTCATCTCCCATTGCTGGTAAGGACATTGTACGGATTAAAGAACCCTAACTGCTACGGCTACGTCGCATGCTTTATGCACGAGCCTTTATGAGCCGCATGTTCGGCCCATGGCCGAGCTGCGAGCCGCATAAGAATAACTGCTGTGATCGTATACGCGTTTTGCCAACGCAGCCGTATGAGCTATGCTGAGTCGTATGGATTCGCACAAATTTTGTCTGTCACGTGGTCAGTACAAATTTTGTTCGAACCCTGAGGGCCTTATGAGAGCACTACCGCATGAATTTTTACTGAATAGGGCCGCATAAGTGTTTCTCTGAGATTAAGCCGCATAAGGCATCATTAAATTGGAGCCGCATGAGGCTCTGTTAAGTTGGAGCCGCATAAGCTTGATAATACCTTATCAGTTCTTTTGTCCATCTTTTTTAACTTATCTCTTTCTGTCTTCTTCTCAGTGAATATGCCAGTTAATGCTGCTGGGGAACCCTTGGTGGGTCGTGCCCAATCTGCTCTGGGCTATAGGTACGACCATATAGTTAGGCGTGTGGCGGACCAGTTTCCTAGTGACAAGCCTCCGGCGAGATTGAAGGCCATCAAGAATCAGCCTTTCTATTTTCTCAATGCTATGATGACCTTGGGGAAATTCGAAGGGGAGTACCTGAAGCCTGCGTTCTTCTTTAGAGACGCCTTGACTGTGAAGAACAGTCAAGTTCTAGAGGTGTCAGAGAACTAGAGTTTTGTTTCTAACGGGATGGCGATCCGCATCCCCCAAATGGAGCGTCACTTTCCATTATCTTAGTTCAATATGCTCCCACTGGACCGGAAGATGGAAGAATCTTTAACTCCTACCCGAAGTGGAATGTTCGTGGGAGACATCCATTATAACAATAGCCTGAAATCGGTGTGTGCGGGCAAGGTGCATACCAGCTGTTCTGTAATGGGGTTGGCCCCGGGTACGTTCTTGAATGTGCCGGGTCCCAATTTCACATTTTCTACAGCCGACACTTTTATTAACCAACTTGCTCGGAAGGGCTCCTATCCCATTGGTCGGTTGATGCTTCCCAGCTGGATACATCTGATTCTCTCGTAGACCAATCTGTCTGCATGGATTTTGCAAAAGTATGTGGCCTTTCAGTGTGAGATTGGTCTTTACCATGCTATTCGGGGCACCAGCCATGGCTTGCCCATAAACAAAAGATTATTTATATCTCTGATGGAGATGTATAACCGCCGGTCGGGGACCTTCTATACACCCGTGGGGGAGATGGGACTTGCGCTTCACGAAATACACGCGATCTCCAAGCCTCCTTGGGAGGACGAAGCTTTTGAGGCGTATACTCCTACGAACGAGGAGTTTGAAGATTTGGAAAGACAGTATCCAGGCTTCGTGGCTCTTTACCAAGAGATATTGTGCCACTATAGCACATGTCATCAGATAGCCAAAAAGGAAAAGCAGCTCGGAAGGGCATAATCCCCATACCAAGGACTGGGTGCGCTATCTCTTTCCGACAGATGCCTCCGGTCAAATTACTTTCCGACGTCCTCGGTCCCTAGAGGCGGTCAAAGCCTTAGTGTCGTCAGCTAAGAGGACGACCACCACTAGTGATACATTCGGGAGCAAGACCGACTCTTTTGGCTATTTTTATCATGATACTCAAGAGTTGTCGGAGAAGGCACTCCTGGCGGGATTCTTAATGATATGGCTGCGAAACTGTGCAGTCTTGGGCGGAGCAGGTTCCATCGAGAGTATCAGTCGCAATTTCATCCTTCCGGCTCTGAAGTTAGTTTTGTGGGTCCGGCTAGCTCTCCTCACGGCCATGGTGTGCAGCATACACCGTGGCCTTCGTACTTTCACATCCAAGATTATTGCTCGCGATGTGACAAAGGATTTTGAACGGACCGAGCTGTCTTACCATTATTTGATGGGGTGGCTGTTGATGCATTATCCGTCTTTGATGAGATCGGGCTCTGAAGACGACGTAACTGATGACGACGCTTTTATCTTCCGCTATCGTAATGAGTCTTGGGAATTTGAGACCATGCGTGATTGCCGGATGGCACTGGCAAGGGCAGACATGTACAACATTTTCGCATCTGTCCCTCGTTTTACTGATGAGGAAGTAGCGGCTGTCCATCTTGACGGTATTGGCCCCCCTCAACTTCTGGACAACCAGATGCTTCTATGGCTACGAAATATTTGCCCCGCTCATCTGGTGTATCGTAACCGTAACACTGTCTTTCTGGAGCCCTATCTGCCTAGCAGGTTTGCTCGACAATTTGGGTATAGTCAGCTTTTTTCTAGACAGCCCCAGCTCCTGTCTGGGCTTTGAAGGTAGCCTTCTAGACGGCATCCGGGCCTGGCATTACTATGACATATTCCATACTCGTGCTGTTTTCTCAGTTTTCGCTATCAAGGCATCAGTAGATATCTTGTATATGGCGGCTCTGTACCACGTCATGGCGAACAAGCTTCCTGTTGGTTTTAACCCATGTACTAGTTTCATCGTTGGTACCGGCCTGGATGAGGGTTCCCAGGGGGCCAAGACAAGGAAGAGGAAGAACAGAGACGAGGTGCCGGATTCAGACTCTGATGCTGCAGGTGACGAAGACGACGAGCCTGATGGAGATGGCCCTTCTCTTTCGGCGGCAGATGTAGGGACGGATCAGCCGCCTGTTTTGCCAGATGAGATAGTGGTTGGTCAACCATCCGTTGCGCCCGGTCTTGCACGAAAGCGTAGCAGGCGACTTTCTCCTGTCGACGGCATTCCTCGCTCTCGGAAATTGGCTGCAACCAGACACCGCGGGCTAACTATAAAGGAAAGAGGCGAAGAAATCGATCCCCGCCTCAGAGGTAAATAAGTTACTACCGGTCATTTCTTTCTTTTAGCTTTGATTTTAATCATCTTCCTTCCCTCTTGTAGGCGTCAGAAGAAGAAGACTCTCGAGTAGCCGAGATCGTGACTCGTGATGACGGAGGCTCCGGTGAGTCTGCCCCTGGAATTGTTGAATTCCGTCCAGATGACGCTGATCAGGTTGCCTCTCCCTCTGAGGTGGCCGGGTCAGGGGAGCTGGCCGGATTTAATTTGGAGAGCGCGGGTGAGGAGACCCTGCCAGCTGCGAACGAGCTGCAGCCTCGATGCTCCTCTCCCGGTAAGATAAGCCGAATCTTAACTTGCGATGAGGCCTATCGGCTCTATGATCACATCCTTCGGGTCACGTCGATTGATCATTGTCATGGACATGCAGGTCCTGTCCCTCCCTTGTCGAGGATGGACCTTATTGAGACAAACTCTGTCGAAGGGGTATTGACAGAGAAGGGCGTACCTCTTTCCCTTCTGGCTCGTTTTGATGGTTCTCTTGTGGGCTCGAGTTCGGCAAGTCCAGTGATGGGACAATCGGGGCAGGGGACGATGATCCTCGTGTCTTCCTCTGCTCGGACGGTCCAGAGAGTCGACCTCTCCGCCCTGCCAAGCGTCCAGGCTCTTCGGGTGGCAGAGGAAGAGTTAACCACTATCCGTGCGTCAATTTGCTCGGAAGTCGTCTCTTTGGTAGCAAGTTCTAGCACCACTCCTTCGATGCTGCCGGCCACTGCTCCCTCTGATGCCGTCCTCTACAGAGGTCTTGGACTGAATCGTTATAGGACGTGGTCGACAGCTTTCATCGTCACTTGAAAATGGGGATAGAAGATAATGTGGACAGAGAGACCTCTTTCCTTTTGGCCCGACAATACGCCCAGGGTCAAATTGATATCCTTAAGACTCTTCTTGGTGGTGCAGGGCTGGCTGCACTCTTGGAGGCGATGTTGTTGGAGACTGAGCAGCTGGTGGCCCAGCTGCAGTTGCTGCGGCAGGCTTATCTGTCTGCGGTTATAGATCGGGAGCACGGTTCTCTAACCGCTACTATAGAGAAGACAAGGGCTACTCGAGATAAAACCAAACCGGCCGTACTGAAGGACCTTCGCGATCTGTCTGATCGATATAATCAATTGAGCTACGAGAGTGAAGATGTCACGGCTCGGGAAGCGGCTGCCTTCCGTGGGATTACTGACACACGGGAGCAGATCCTTGAGCTTCAGAGGAAGTTGACTTTCTTGGAGTCTGAACTTGAGGCTGCCCGTATTGATAGGGAGCTGATTATTCAGGAGGCTGACAGAGTCAATCAAGCTTCGACCGACCTGGAAATTGTCGTAAAGATGTTAGAAGATGGCTGGCAGGAGCTCAATGGGCTTGGATGATGAAGAGCAGTTATCCTAGGAGGCTGAGCATCGAGCTAAACAACGGCTCGAACAGGAGGCCATCTCAGTGAAGAATCGCCTTTTGGAATTGTGTAATGTCGAACTATAGTCGGCCTTTTCTTCTTTTGTTTCCTTTTTTTCTTTTTTTTCTTTTTGAGAGGGACGTGGTCCCAAAAGATGTAATGCTTTTTTCTTCTTTCAAATAAAGAGTACTTTCGATTATACCCTTCATTTGTATTGCTTGTCGTGCTTGTGGTATTGTGGTGTTGTTTGCCCCGTATGGGGGACTTGTTTGTGGACCTGTTACCCTTGGCATACCTTGGTTTTAGGTACGAGTAACAAGTATGACTGGGGATACTTAGAACAGATTCACGGTAAGGTGGTCGTGGATGTTCCAGGTATCGGGATATAGAATGCCATGGAGCAGCTGGGCTCCTGGGACATGATGAGGAATGGTGGGCCTGTGCTAAGAGACTTAGCAAAGGTCATTTGTGGGCCTATTATCCTTGGCGTACCAAATTTAGGATACGGATAATAGGATGAAGGGGAACCAACATACTCACTCAGAGGTAATGGGGACATGGCAAGTATGAGGGTTTTACAGTGGAGTCTTCCTACTCAGAGGTAATGAGGACATGGCAGGAGTGGACTCAACGGAGGATATTTATGGTTAACAGAGGACATTTGTGGACCTATTACCCTTGGCGTACCCTGGTTCAGGGTACGGATAATAAGACGAGAGAGGACCAACATACTTACTCAGAGGTAATGAGGACATGGTAAGTACAGAGGTTTTACCGTGGGGCTTTTCTGCTCAGAGGTAATGAGGACATGGTAGGAGTGGACTCAGCAGGGGAATATTATGGACCTATTATCCTTGGCGTACTCCGGTTGTGGGTACAGATAATAAGTTGAAAGGGAGTCATCATAGTTACTCAGAGGTAATGAGGACATGGCAAGTATGAAGGTTTCTTCGACGGAGCCTTCCCATTCAGAGGTAATGAGGACATGATAGGAGTGGGCTCAATAAAGGAGGGTACATAGAATGACTCAGAGGTAATGTGGACATGGAAGTTCTATGCAAGGGGTGATTTGTTTTTGACGGAAGTGAAATGACTCAGAGGTAATGAGGACATGGCCGTTTTGGAAATTTGTGGATCGGTTACCCTTTTTGTACACTGGGAGTGCGGGTAGTAGATCATGAGGGAGGATCTCTTGCAGGAAGAAAGTTCAGGGGTATGATCATACATGACTTACTATCTGAGAGAGTGACCAGAATGTGAGTTCAGAGGCACCAGCGGGTACATGACTCGATAATCTGGAATATTGAAATGTGAGTTCAGCGGCACCAGCGGGTACATGACTTGGTAATATGGAATGTTGTGGAAGTGAGTTCAGCGGCACCAGCGGGTACGTGACTAGATAATCTGGAATGTTGTGGAAGTGAGTTCAGCGGCACAAGCGGGTACATGACTCGATAATCTGGAATGTTGTGGAAGTGAGTTCAGCGGCACCAGCGGGTACATGACTCGATAATCTGGAATGTTATGGAAGTGAGTTCTGCGGCACCAGCGGGTATATGACTCGATAATCTGGAATATTATAGATGTGAGTTCAGTAGCACCAGCGGGTACATGACTCGATAATCTGGAATATTGTGGGTGTGAGTTCAGCGGCACCAGCGGGTACATGACTTATTAATCTGGAATGTTTGTGGATGTTAGTTCAGCGGCACCAACGGGTACATGACTCGATGATCTGGAATATGTCGTTTAGACATAATATTTCTTCAGGAACTTGCCGTTGACGGGCAACATGAGCAAGTCTCCGTTTTGCTTGGCGAGGCGGTAAGCACTGTTGGAGAATATAGCCTCGATGATAAATAGACCTTCCCATTTTGGCTGGGACTTGTCGGTGGTCTTGTGAGTCATGACCATCGGCCTCCGGACTGCCAGAACGAGATCGCCCACCTGGAATGTTCTGATTTTAACCTTCTTGTTGAAGGCTCCAGAGATGCGTGCTTGGTATAGCTTGATCCTTTGCTGAGCTAGGAGGCGCTTTTCATCTAAGGCCTCTAACTCTTGTAGTCGGTGTCGGTAGTTATCATCCGTCGTCAATTGATAAGTGAGGGCAACGCGGAGTGAGGGTATTTGAGTCTCTAATGGGAGAACTGCCTCACTCCCGTACACCAGGGAGAATGGTGTGTTCCCTGTGGCCGTTCGGACCGTGGTACGGTACGCCCATAAGCATACACCAAGCTTCTCATTCTAGTCGTATTTGTTGGACGATTCGAACTTCTTGAGTAACTTGATGATGGTTTTGTTGAATGCCTCTGCCAACCCGTTTGCTGTCGGGTTGTACGGTGTCGAGGCAATATTCTGGATGCGATGCTTGTCGCAGAACCGATATAAGACGTGGCTTGCAAATCGCGGACCATTATCATGGATGATCCTTTGGGGCAGTCCAAAGCGATAGATGACGTGATGCTTGAGGAAGCTGATCACGTTCGAAGTTTTGACTTCTGCAAGCGGGACAGCTTTCGCCCATTTGGAGAAGTAATCTATGATTGCGAGTATGAAGCGATGTCCTCGGGAGAAAGGTGGAGTAATCGGACCGATGATATCCATCCTCCATGCTTCGAATGTCCAGGATGCCACTGTCGGATGTAGAAATTTGGATGGTTGGTGGATGAAGTCCACGTAGATTTGGCAGGCTTTGCACCCATGATGCCCGAGCGGAAGCCTCGTTGTTGTTGCTTGACTGGCTTTGCATCCGGTCGAATGTTGAGCTTGTAAAGAGCAATATCGGGATTTAACCCCGGCATGTCTTCATAGCTCCAGGCGAACACATCAATATATTCTTTGACAAGTTCTAGCAACGATTCTCGCTCTCCGTCTGTTAGGCTTTTACTGACGAAGATCGATTTTGGAGAAAATTCGCTGCCGAGATCTACTTGTATGACTTCATCTTCAGTAGGAGGTTCTCTCTGTTCGAACCTTTTTTCCATTGTGTATCCAGCTGTTGGGCCCACGGCTCTAGCTCGAGGATTTCAGGGATGTCTTCGTCTTCTTCGTAAGCATCGACGAATGCCATGTTGACTGACAGGACTTGTCTGAATAGGTCTCCGATGCTGGTATCCGAGTCAGAAGTTGGTGACCCGGTTGAATGTGAATGCCAGTCACATTCTTCATCTGAGCTCTCAGGGGTCATCGTGGGTGTTACATATCCTAATCCACACCGAGTCTTGCTATAGTAGTCCCGTGGTTTACCTGCCGGGACCGGTGGCTTCAAAGGTAATCGTCGTCCAGCACCGTAGTTCAAGCCTAGCGTCGTCTCCAGATCATACCCCTGTTTCTGCATGAGATATTTGGATTGGGGACTATAAAGATACAGAGGCAGTCTCCCGGTATTCGACCCAAGGTCGACTTCCTCTATGGTGAAGGGATGCGGATCGTCCTTCCGGCCGAAGATGATTGGATGGTCCCCTCCCTCGACTATGCAGTAAGCGTCTTCCACTGGAGTAAGCTGGATTGCAGTGTATACATTTGTCACCTGTGTGTGTAGGTGAGTGCCTATACCGTGTTCTATAGCATACATTATACAAAGCTTATTAAGCTCGAGGTAGTTCAAAGATAGCCCTTTATTGATGAAGTAAGGTATCTTTTCTAGGGGGATTACATCATCTGCGGAGGGAACATCAGTGTGGGCAGCCACATAATTGGCTAACTTCGGTTCCTCTTCGGCTACCCCCTGTATAAACGAAGACTGAGAGGACGACCTGGGCAGCTTGATCATCAGCGGTTCAGCTGGTGGAGCAGAGCATGGAGTCGTTGGCAAACTAGCGACCCCCAGCTTGGTACTCGATGCTGGACGGGGAGTGGTTGGTTTGCTAGAAGTTCAAGGCCTTGCATCAGGGTGACGACCCTTCTTGGGAAGGCGTATCGTCATTGGCTTGTCGGAGGGATTGAGCTTCTCCATTTGCGGCTGGCCAACTCTCTGCAGTCTGATTGTCAATGGCTCCGTTGAGGGTCTTGGCATTTGGCCGGACCTTGGCAGCCGGATTATCATCTGCTCGTCTTGTGCCGAGAGGCTGATTGCGTCCTTACGTAAAGTGGCGGTAAGGGGTGCAGACTTGCCAGGTTTGCGAGCTTGGAGGTGGCTCGTCAGAGGTTTTTCGGATCCTGTGGCTGTCTCGGTACGAGCTTGCACATCTTCTTCACCAAGATGCTTCTTCAACTTTTCTTACAGATAGGAGTCTGAGTAGTAAGATTCGACCCCTTTGAAGGGATCGATATCAGCAAATTCTGTCCTCACGAAGCCGTGTTTATCGACATATTTGAAGCACTGGTGCAGCATGGAAGGCACGATCATATAATCGTGTATCCACGGACGCCCCAAGAGGATGTTGTAAGAAGTGTCTGCATCTATGACGTAGCAGGTGACTTCTGATTGGAGATCGCCAATTTGATACTTCAGACGAATCTTCCCAATTGGGTAGCTCCTGCCCGAATTAAAACTGCTGATGGCGGTGCTTGAAGGCGTCAGGCGATGCATTAGGATGCGGAGATGATGTAGCAGACCCTTCGGAATAATGCTTATGGAAGAGCCAGGAACAATGTACATCCGATCCACCTTCACGTCGTCGATGTATCCAGTGTAGTATAACGGGCGATCGTGCAGGTTAGTTTTGATGAGCATGTCCTACGGAGTGAAGACAATATTGGGCATTGCTCCTGTGCAGGGGCTGTCTTGGAGATCTGCAGGCGGGTTCTCTCCCGTGAGGTTGACTTGCGCCAGGTATGCGTCGGCATTTTGGAGTGCATCGCTCAAAGCCGCACGAACATCCTTGGAGAGTCTCAGAAGCTCGTATAATGACAACTTGGCCGGTGTGTTGGCCAATTGCGCTAAGATGTCGAAGTTGTAGGGCTTCTCCAGCCCTTGTGATGCCTCTTTTCGAAGGGATTTGTCAAAGCGAGTCTTCCTCGGCCTAGGCTTGTCGGTCGTCGGAGGCTGAGCCGGTCCCGGAGCGTCAGTTGTAGCGGGCTGATGATCTTCAGCCGGGTTGTCAGCCACAGATTAGGATTGTGCCCCAGACCACGTGATTACGGCTGTAACTTCTTCGACATCTGTCGAGATTGTGCGGCAGGACCTGACTTTTCCACTCTTCTTCTTGCAGATGGAAGACGATGTGGGCCGAGTCACTTCTGATACCAAGTCTAGATGGATCCATATGAGCTCCCCTCGTGATGTGGTGAGGGGTACTAGACCAGCAGCCTGATCTCGGGGAGGTGGAAGATTAGCAATCTCCATTGTCGCCAGAGGAATGGGGACCACACCGTCTTGAGTTTTCGTCGGAGGGAAGCTGCCGAATTGCACTGACACCATATTGGCTGCCACAGTTACCTCTTCGAAATCGATGGCCAGTGCATTCAAATCGATGAGATTTTGGATGTACCGTTTTAGTTGGTAGAAGTCGTGTGTGGCATGGTGGACGTAGCGATGGTAATGGCAATACTTTGGGTTCTCCATGTCTGCCTGCCGTAGTTCCCGTCTTGGTGGAGGAAGCTGAATTCTGTCTCCTTGTATGAGCTTGTCCAAGATGGGCTTGACGTAACCGTCTTCGAAGGAGTAAGTGATTTGCGGCCTTTATTTATCTGCCGGCTTTGGCTCAGGTTTTTCTGCTGTGTCGGCCACCATAGCCTGCTTACCCCTACTGTCCCGATTGTTGGAGGGGCTACCCCCATTATCGTTGTTGGTATTAGGGTGCTTTCCCTTGTTCTCTCCGTCCGAGATGTGCAATCCCAATTGGCGAGCCTTCTTCAATCGTTCTTCGGTGCTTGTGGCACTGATGATGAACGTCTTCCAGTCCTTGAATTAACTTTTGCCCATCCAGAGACTGATTGTTGGGAGCAATCTCTTTTGGCATATCTTAATCAAGGAGGAATCCGGATTTCTAGACGGCAGCTTCATTGCGGTTTGGCGAAACCGCTCGATATAGTTCCTTGTCAGTTTTTTCTCCCCTTGGACGACGTCCATGAGGGTGGACATTGTAATGTACTGCCCTACTTCGTAGAATCTCTCCAAGAACATGCGCTTGAAGCCGGCGAAGGAGTGGATGCAGTTGTCTGGCAGGTTGTAATACCAGTCGAAGGCGATCCCTTCCAATGCCCCGATGAATAATTGTGTGAGAATGGCATCGTCATGGGGCAGATGGTCGGTGGTGACCTCGAAGTAAGTGATGTACTGACTTGATAAGGTCTTGCCATCATAGAGATTGATATTGAACGGCTTATATCTTGGTGGGAATGGAACATCCCTCCAGGCAGCAGGGTACGGTTGCCGTACTCTGAGGTCTTGAGAATTTTCTCGAGCGTGAAACATGGCTCGGAGCTCTTGGACCTCTCTTCTCGCTTCGCGTGCCTCATCCACGGCGGTGGGGCCGTTACTTCAGGAGGATTGTTGCCAGGGTTCGGTACTGCTGAATTCGAGTCCATATTGACCGCGGGACCCGTGCTCGTTTGTCCAGGCGTCCTTCCTTGCAGAGTTGGAAGGGCCGCTTTGATCTCGTCCACAGACTTGACCAAGGCAAGCAATATGGCTTCGAGGGTGTCGATGCGTTGGCGATCACTGGAACCTCCTTGGCTGCTATCTGTCATGAATATCGTCTTCACATGAGGAGAGATGGACGGAGTGGTGAAGGAAGCGCCCTCCGAATCATACCCATGTAGTGAGAAGTCGTCGGGGTATGTGGGAATATTCTCCTCTGGTTCAAATTTGGAAGGAACAGTACCCCCAGTCTACGAGTTCGCCTTGTCTTAGAAATTGTGGACATCCTCGGGGACGTCGGGGTTTGCTGCATCTGATGGGAGAGTTGCCTCTCCTGACTCGTCTTATTGGAACATCGAATTGTCGTAGAGGTTCGGAGGAGTGCTACCCCCAGTCCCAGCAACCCTCCGTGTTGTGGACGACGAATCTCCCACTGTAGCAGATTTCGTCTTAGAACGAGTACCTTGGAAAACTTCGGTGGTGGGCACCCGCTTAGACGACAGTCTTTTAGTCGCTGTGGTTGAAATCTTCGGGCTGGGAACATTTGTCTTCTTTCTTCTTCCATCAGCGGGGACTTTATGAGCAGAGTTACAGGAGACAACGGGAAGTGCCTCGTCTTGTGAAGACGGCTGTTGCGGTCTTTGAAAGACGGACTGCAGGTCTTCTCGCACTGTCGCATTATTGCAGCAGCAGTTGACGATGACTTGGGTGCAGTGGCATCCGTGGGAGGATTCTTTGTACCCCGATGCATCTTTTCTTTTCTTGCGTTTATGGAGGATGGCCTCACGCAAGTCAGATGGGTCTGGATCGACCATGTTTGCTCCCTGGATTTTGGAAGACTTTTGCGAACCTCTCTGTCCGTTTGCCGCCGGGGATTAGACTCGAGTGGTTCTGTACAACCTCCCATCTGAGGGGCCCGCATAACGGTATGCGGGACACTCGGATGGTCAGAGACCGAATCAGCGGACCGAGCTTGCCAGGCTCGCGCTGCCCTTGACTTCTTCGCTCTAGTGTATAAGGGCACATAGTAGGAAGAGTCTAGGTGATGCTGGAGAGAGTCAGACATATCTTCTTGGGAGCACAAGAGATCAGGACCATAGGAGAGGCGGTCAAAGACAGAGCCACGTGGAGTGGGTGTCATGCGGCTGGCAGATGTAGCCGCATAGGCGTTCTTCATGCGGCTGGGAGTCTCAGCCGTATAAGTTTTCTTTATGCGGCTGGATGATCTGGCCGCATAGACTTTCTTCATGCAGCGGGCAGATTTATCCGCATGAGCCTCCTGCATGTGGTTGGCAGATTTAGCTACAAGAGTGTTCGGCTTCTTCTTGGGGCGCATAGAGTCACTATTTGTCCCTGCAAGTCCAGCATCGTAGTGCTTTCCTCTGCCGAACTTGGGGACAGCAGAGTGCTCTATGGCTTGAAGTGGAGCTGTATAAGAGTCGCCTTCGTCATCTTGGGTAGCAGAGAGTATCCCGTCCAGAGCTTGTGGAGGAGCAAATGATTTTGGCCTCCACTCGCAGCGAGCTTTCTTTGTGCGGGTTCGCTTCTGGATCGGGCTGGCACTTCCTTCAGAGAGCATTTCTTCAAACGCCTGTTGGTCGAAACGGACGACCATCTTCTGTTGCGTGGAGCCAAGCTTGGCTGTATCCGACTGCGTCACCAACTCCTCAGCCATGGAGAAGTTTGTCCCCAGCAGAGTCGCCATCGTGTTTGCCATGAAATATAAAAGAGCAGAACAATTATCGGAGGACTGGACTTTTACTTTACGTTACAAACTCGCTTGTACAAAGAAAGCCTAGGAACGAAAACTTAGGTACAGCAGTCTAAGTACAATTGTTTATTTTAGATTCTGGGGGTGACGATAGAGGCTCAGGAAAGCGACGGCCGCTCTGCCTTACTCCTTGGACGATCGGTATGCAGCCTTGGCTCCAGAAGATTGTTTGGCGTTGAAGAAATGCTCTCTTTGCTCTTTCTCTGCTTTTTCTCTCCAAGTATTCTGGTGCTCTCTGATCTCGAAAAAGGGTCCTCTTCGTAAGGGAATGGCACCTTGCTATTTATAAGAAGGGAATGCCATCATTAGGGTTTACAATGATTGTCCCTTAAAGTGGCGGCGGCCTGTTGATTGATCAATCTGGGCTATTAGTTTTGAATGTAATGAATCTGGGCCATTAATGTAGATTGTGCCAAATTCTTTCAGTAATTAATACTGATTGGAATAAATATCCCTTATGATGATCTGCTGATGTCTGCGAATCTGAATGAATAAGTTTAATTCATTCTCCTGCCACTGTCCCAGATTATTGGGATTTGACCCAATCTTTGATTGTAGTAAATCTGGGAAATTGATTGGCTTTATGACACATGTCCTGGGAGCCACTGAGGGGATCTGAGCCGCATGAGGATTGAGCCGCATAAGCTCGGCCACGTGTTAAGGCTGTTTGGGAGTGGCCTCCGAACCTTTGAATCATATGATAATCTGGACCGCATGGACGTAGGTGGCCGCATAACGGGTAACTCCTTCGTGAGCCGCATGGAGATGGTCCTCGTGAGCCACATGGGGGAGCGTCTGCTTGAGCCGCATAGGGCTGTTTCGATCTGGGCCACATAGGGCAACTTCGGCCTGAGCCGCATGGGGAGTCTCCGCTCGAGCCGCATATGACTGTCCACATGTCTAGGCTGTATGGCATTTTCTGGATCTCGGGGGATGTCAGATATTTCCTTGTTTCCCTAGGAGTCTGTCATTATGACAGAGTCATAATTACGTCTTTGTGTCAGGGCTGTCGTCTTGTCAGAACTGTCAGCCGTCAAGGCAATTAATGCAGTAAGGAAAGAGTTGTTTGTATGCTACGTGTCCTCTCTTCTGAGCCGTATGGAACGTATCGAGCCGTATAGTCCCTTGTGTCGCATAAATCTTTGTGCCGCATGGGCTTTCTGAGCCGCATGGGGTTTCCTAGCCGCATAGATCTTTCTTTATTATTTTCCATGCTTCTACAAACACCAATGACAAGTATTTAACAGAATAAACGTAATTTAATTATTGGAAAAGAAACCCAATAGCACATCCTATAAAGCTATTATATGATCCTTAAAACATGATACCCAACTCAACTACATGGAATTATTGAGCGGATTGATGCAATAATGCAATGAATAAATTGGCGTAAAAAGCTGAGAGAAGTAAGCATGCTATATGAAGCACAACAGCATAATACAATGACATTGCATTAACACACCCGTATTCACCAATATACATTTGCTATTTCGAAACATAAACTAATATATCATGCATGGCCAACCATTTGCGAGGATACAAAAATAACACAGCATTATACAAACACCGAGCCATGGAATGAAGACCGATTTTGGAGTCTGTCAACAAGCACGAGATGGACAATTCAATACTACTTAATTGTCCTCGCTTCCTATATTACCTACCATAAGCCATACATAATTACTATTTGGATGGTAAAAAAAAAACTTGATCTGAACAGGGTACCTCCTACAGCTCAATTATGACATTTTAAAACTAAACAATTCAATTTATTGAAATTGAAGAGCAAATATATAATAACTTCTATTGGAAGTGAGATCATACCATTCACGGTAGCATTTCATACACATGTCATGGTTGCAGTTTGGCAAGACAATCTTGCTATTCATCTCCATGCAGATCCCACATTCCTCCTCTCTTTCAATATCTACATATGAAAACTGCCGCCTCTCATCCTCATCTCTCCTTATATACCTTTCTATACACACTGCTTTCTGCTTTTTCTCTTATATGTCGGTTATCCCATTGTGTAGCTGCATCAAAGAGGGAAAAATCATAGCTGACACCAAAACAAAGAACAAAGAGTCAACAAGATTGTAACTTCAAATCAGAAACCTCTAACCTAGGAAGCTCATATACTCTCCAGAACATGCTAGGACAAGCCAAAATCAATTGAGTGTCCATGTCACCGTGTCTGTGTCATGCATTTGTACCGTACAACATAGCCTCTTAACAGAACAAGTGCCAAAATCAATTTCCATAGGATCTTTGATACTTACTTTTTTTTCATTGGTCGACATGGTCGTAGTTCTGTCCACATAAACCTATACTGGAAGAATTCTTCAGTCGACAAAATGGAAGCTAAAGACATGAACTTGAGCAAGCTTAAAAGAAACCCCGAACCTTATAAATCAGAATTCGAAGCAGCTAGAGAGCTCCTGCAATGTGTACTCTTGTGTTGGAGGATACAAATAGGAACAGTTCTGGGATCTTACCGATACACAACCGTAAAAACACTGATCCTCGAATCCCCAACCTGAAGTTCGACAAATTCGAACTCATGAACCTCCTTTAAGACATATCAACAAACACATGGTGAGCGGATCGAACAACAATAGTTCAGAGATCAACTGATTTTAATGGATTGATTAGAAAGAAAATAAGTTCGAATTAAAAGAAAAAGAAAACAAAATCGAGTCAAAATCAGGAAAGAAACAGATGTGAACTTACTGCAATCCAGAGGACCTCGATCTGATCTCGTCTAATTTAATATAGCATATGAACGATCATCGTCGGCCACCGACAGTGCAAAGACATGGATGGTACATCAAAATAAAATGGAGAAAAGTGTTCTCAACCTTGTCGCACAGGTCCTGGTTAGCCGTGGTCATGAGGGCGGTACATCAGCACGACGCCCTGGCTGACCCCGTTCGTGCCGGAGGCATGAGATCCGACATAAGAGTGCTCCTGATGAGGTTAGAATAGCTGCGTATTGATGGTGGCATTGTTGATTTTGAATCGAAAAAGACTATAGGAAGGCCAAGCACGGAGGCCTTGTCCCAGAGCTCCGAGACGGTGAGGACAAGCTTAGGGAAGAGAAAGGAAGAAGAGAGAGAAAGAGAAACCAGAAGCAAAAAATATAAGGAACATGAAGTGTTACGGGTGCCATTTTTTAAAGCAGGCACGGTGAAGGCGAACACCCTTTTTTTGCCGAAGCGGTAAAGTGAAAATAATGGGGGGAAATGAAATTTGATACCACTTTTCAACTGATGTATTTAGCATTTGAAAAAAAAATTGGGAAAATAAAATTTAAGACGACACTTTTTAAGTGTTGTATTTAGTATATAATATTATACGACATTTTCAAGTGTCCTTAAAAGTGTTGTTAAATTTATATTTATGACATTTTTATAAAAGTGTCATAGATTATGATAAATAGTTAATTACGATGACACATTTTAGTTGAGTGTCATCACTATAAAGAATTTACGACACTTATTTAGTAAGTGTCCTAAAGAAAGTGTCGTTATTAACATAATTTGTTGTAGTGAAGTAAAATATAATGCATTGTAATGAATGTTAACATATATAATGTATAAAAGTATGTATGTAAATGTGCATGAATGTATATATCTATGTAACTATGTAAATAAGCATGATGTAACATATGCCTATATATAAATGTGTATGTAATGTGGATATGCATGTATGTATGAAGGAATGTATTTATATATAGTATCTATTTTATATTATACATTGTTGTGGTTCATATTGCCTTGTGATTGTGTGAGTGCTAGCCTAGGCTTGGTTTGGCCTAGTGAGACTTGTTAGACTTTTTGGGCTAGGACTTGACCTAGTTTGACTAGTGTAGATGACTAGAGTTGACCAAGTGTTGACTTTAGCCTAGTTTGACCTAGACAGCATGTAGATGCATTGTAGCAGTCTATTTTACTATTTTGGACATGTAGTGACTTGTACTGTTCTATAGGAGCCAGACATCACTCCTCGGACAGTGTATTCTCTTCAGATGTTCAGGATACCAGGCGAGTACATTCTCTGATCATTTCATATCCTGTTTTGGATTATATTTTCTACTTTAGATTACTTTACTTGATGCTGACACGTTGGTAATCAGGTATTTCATGTTCGTGTACTTTATCATGAGCATCGTGTACTCCTTGTGTTCGTATTATTCGTATAAAAATTGTGTGAAATCGTGTATACTCATATGCTTCCATGATCATCGTGTACAACTATACTTCGTGTGCAGTAACATAACTTCAATGGATCCTTGTGTATTGATTGGGGGCGGGGGAGTAGAAGTGGTTATGTACTCAATCTTGTAGATTACTCGTATACAACATCGTGCCGTTTACATAACCATCTTGTACTCTGAATCACTAGCACTGATTAGTTCTCTTATACACTGTAGCTATTTACTTACAGTCTCTCTTTTATATCATGTTGTTCTTTCAGTTTCATGTATTTTACTCTCTAGCATGTTTATATTTCCTAACATGTTATAATTTGTTGAGATGTACTGTGCTCGCTCCTATCCTGACTAGACCTGTTGAAAATATTACAGAGGACGAGGTCGAGGCATTCTGTTCCACATATTATGGGACTACCCTAGAGGACTGTTGTGACCTGGACCAGCAGCAGGACCCCTTAGCAGTGGATGACACACCCTTAGTCTAGGATGTCTTTTATTGTATTATTCTAGATTACTGTATTTGGGATTTTGAGATGTTATTTGGATTTATGTTATCTTAGACACTTAGAACTCTATCTGGTTGTATCTCTATGCTTTCATTTTATTTTATATCTATCTATCTTTTTATCGTATTATACCTTAGATGTGATTAAGACTGTATTATGCTATGTCACCTCCATTCAGAGTGTATATACTGTACAGGTACCTTATATTATTAGATGATTTACCTAGGACAGCATTCTACTGCCGACACTGTGGCGTAGGTTGAACGTAGCCACTTCTCGTGCCCATACTCTAGGGTGCGGGTCATGACACACTTTTAGTGGTGGCCCAGGCAGGTCGAGTTAATATAGTAGTATTCGAACTAGAGTATCACTACAGCCTGCAGTAGGATTAAGATATATTTTTGAAGGTACTCAATCACAGTTAGGATTTCTTGAGAGATTCCTGGGATGACCCTTGAGAATCTTATTAAACTTCAATTTGAAATCCTTTTCCTTGTTTTGTTCGCTCTCACTCATTGATTATTGAATTTAATTTTGATGGATCGTTGTTGACTTTGATTTTCCAATCGAGATGAATTTTATGGCCTGAGTTACGATATTTTCTGATAACATTTATTGACGAGAATAACAGGGATAGTAAAATGTCTACTTGATTATGGAACCTGTAGTTTATTACAGCCATATTAGCTGGAGTGGTGGGAACATAGAGACCTGACTTCGGATATTCGTATCTTGGTTATGAGATTTGGAATTTTTTGCAGCTATACTAGTCGACATAGCGAGAATTCCAGACGACATGATTGTAGAGGTGCATACCCCAGTTACGAAATCTATCGTTTATCGCAGCCTTGCTTACTGGCAGGGCGAGGACTCTGAGTAACATGATTTTGGACAGACGCATACGATTATCAGATTGTATCTTGAGAAGGTTTTTAAACATATCATCTCTATCATACCCTTCTGTTGTTATAAAATTATATTCCATCATCAATAACTTAGGAGTAGGAATATTTTAGTTTTATAGAGCTTATTCTTATGTAATTCTTTCATAGTGTAATGATATGATGACTTGTAGAGTGTCTTTACCCTAGAGATGATAGTTAGCATTGGCATTAGAATAATAACCCATTGTAGATGATTCCCCTGTTATTTATAATACCTACCAGTTTCCATATAGGATGTTAGTCTGCCCTACAGCCTTGATGATTTATTATTATTTTTCTTTTATCCCTTCCAGTAAAGCACCATGACCAGAGCCTGTCCTTTAGTATAGTTGTAGCTTCACCTAATACTGAGAGGTCTATGTATATAGGTAGATGCAGATGATATGGGCATATGGATATGGATGGTTAATATCTGTAGGTCATTGTTGTATAGGGTATTGACATGTTGTTTGGCCTATATTTGGTGCAGATTTCTATTTTAGTTAAGTTCTCTTTGTTTTAAGTTCAGTCATGTTTAATCAACCTTTATAGGCAGTGTGCAGACCCTTCACTAGATACCCTGTTCCCTTGGTTCAGACTTGTACAAGTTGTTCACCGCACTCAATATTTCATGACCTACCATGTTGCATCATAGATTTCACTGGACCATTGTTCAGACCCCAATTATTGACTCACCAATATAACCATCAACCCCTTATCATATTCTACATATCTGGACAGTCAGTATCATGCATATTAGAGGTCTGAACTCATCTTTACTTTCTGTACATGGTGTCATACTGTATCTCTTAGCATTTATCTTACTTGATAGCCTTGCAATACCCTTCAGTATAACCTGCAGTACCTGCCCTACAGTGGAGTTTAAACTTTTCTTAGGCATGGTTGTTCAGTCCATTCAGGACAGTTGTATACATTAGGGATATAATTATTGACACAAAATCACAGTCAACCAAATATTGATAGAATTAACTACATGATAGTTGTGATAATTCAATACGACACATGAAGACTACATCCAGTATAAGTCAAACGACAGCTCGAATTTGCAATGCAAGTTATTTTGAGTCTGTATTTTTACAATTTTATTGAGTCTAGACTTATGTAAACTGAGCTGTGCTGAGCATCTGAGACTTAGCCTATACCCATACCCAAAATCCAATAGCTCCACACATATCCAAATAAGCCAATTGGACCCATAACCCATTCTGTGCTCTGGAGACAGAGTTCGGGCCGAACTCTGCCTCCTAAAAATCAGCATCCTAATTTTTAGGGTTGGCTGGTTGCAAGTTGTCCAACGGCCAAATTTTTGAAAATTCCAACCAGAATTCTGGCCGAATTTTGCCTACCTGGTATCCTATAAATAGGCCATGAATTCTCTTATTTTTATTCATCCAATCTTCTCTTTTCTTCTCTCTAAAGCTCTATACAAGCCATACCCTTCTTCATCTACTAGCCACAAGCTCCCTAAGCCTCAAGTGCTTAGTACTTTTCAGTCAGGAGTTTGTGCAAGAGTTCAAAAAGTCGCTTGGAAAATTTCAAGCATCGCCACTGCGATTTTTGTAAGAAGTTGACGTGCACTTCTGAAGAAAATGCACGGGGTGTAACTACTATTTCACAAATAGTGGATTTAATCCTGAGCTAGAGTTTTCAGGCCTGGACTAGTACTCCACGAGGGAAACCAGGTTAAAAATCGGCTGTATTTGCGTATGCTTTTTTGCTGCTTATTTATTTCCGCATTTACTCTGATTACTTTCAGCTTGTGAAAGAGTTTAATTTTTAATTGGATATTATCGTTATAAACTCTATTCACCCCCCTCTAGAGTTGCCATCTGCTCCTCAATAATATGGGTTGTTAATACGAGTTCTCCCTTGATCAATTATTTTGTCCCTCTTTTATTGTATTAGATACAGATGATACCTGTTTAGCCCATCTGTCCAGATACATATCCAAACCCTTTCCTTCATTGTTGGTTCAGTTATCCAAAGCCTCTATCTGGGTATTAGTTCAATTTTCCATATGTATGTGTCCTACATATCATTGTCCTATATATGATTGTTCTGCATCTTCATGTGCAGCCATGCTACACCACTGTTCTGTCCCAAAACACCCTACAGTATCTGACCCCTTCATTGGAGTGATAGGCATGTGATAGGGAATGTGTGTTATTAGACTTTGAGTAGAGTTTGAGGTGATGAGAGTTATATATATATAGCTTGTATATATATGTAATATATTTTGATTGGTATGTGGCATGCACTCATTTGCAGTATACTGCCTATTATATTGCCTGTACACCAGTTTGGTTCATTTCTTTTAGACCACTGTCCTGTTTGTAGTTTGTTCAGTCCAGATAAAGAGGAGAGGCTAGGTTGATCTAAAGGCATGTTTCAGTCACCATGTAGTCTTCCTTTCACTTTAAGTTTATAAGTGGACCCTAATGTCCTATCCTTTTGCTTATAAATTCAGTCTCCCTAGCATCATTTCCTTTTACCCACATTGATGATTCAGACCATTCATCCTTAGCCTAATTTCTAAGCATTTGTTCAGTTCCTTATGAGTTTAGTCTACTTTAACACTTTGATGGTCAGTTATATATATATATATATATATATATATATATATATATATATATATATATATATATATATATATATATATACATACATAGGATATATGTAATGGGTTGTTGTTCTTGAGCTTATGTATATGTGGTATTTGGGATTTGTGTGCTTAGCTTATGGGTATTTAGTAATGGGTGACTTGATAGGATAGGAAGAAGTTAAGAGTTAGTCTATTATAGAGTTTTTCCTTTTTGCTAATTTCTAGTTGCCAACACCTAGATAGCTAGCATAGGTAAAAGCCTAAGAAGTTGACCAGTTGTTGACCAAATGCTTGGATATTGACAAATTGACTAGTTGATGACCAATAGTTGACCATTGACTATGTTTGACTTAGTTTGACAGGAGATATGATTAGAAGTAGGCTGATTGTTTGTTTGTTTGATCATGTTTGATTATTTAGTAATTAGAGACCTTGTTTGTGTTTAGGTCGAAAACATAATTTTTCTGAGGATATCTCCGACTCGTGGTACCATATGTTTTGGTGGATGTGGAAAGCTTAGCCCGCGCTTCATCGGACCTTTCATGATCAGTGGAAGAGTCGGTGACGTGGAATACAGGCCAGACTTGCCACCTGCACTAGTGGGTGTCCACAATGTATTCCACGTATCACAGTTGAGACGGTAAGTGGCTGACCCTAGCCATGTACTTAACCATTCGAAGATTGAGGTGGGACCTACTCTCAGTTATCCAGAGCAGCCAATGGAGATTCTAGATCATCGAGAGAAGGTACCGAGAAACCAGGTGTTACCCTTGGTTCGCGTCGTATGGAGGCATCATTCTCCATGAGGGTCTACCTGGGAGCGGGAGGATGAGATGCGCGAGCGATACCCATATCTTTTTGGACCTTATGGTATGATTATCTATCCTTCTCATTAGTTTAGTTTTGTCTTTTAATTTCGAGGGTGAAATTAATTTAAGGAGGGTAGATTTGTCACTACCACATTTTAGCTTGAGGGTATTTTGGTCATTTTGTAACTTTTAAATTATTTAGGATTTTAATTAATTGGGAATTTTAGATTATTTTAATAATATTTAAATTTATGTATTATTATTTTGGTCATTTTTCATATTTTAATATTTTGGAAAAAATTTATATTTTTAATATTGTTTTTATTGGATTTGTTTAGTCGGGTTTGAGTTTCGTCTCGTTCCGACTTGTATTGTGACCCGGGTAGCTTAAACTCTAGATGGGACCCAATATTAAATTAAGCATGGCCCACAAAACCCAACATTTAAGGTAGTTAGACTAATTTTTATCATATTAGAATGGTTAAGTTAGAGACTCAAAACTAGATCCTTTGACCCCAAACTTGAACCTAGTCTAGACTTAACTATATGAGACTAGAGAGGCGCAATTAGGAAATTTCCCATTAGCCCTAATAGACTCTTTATGGCAGCCACCTTTAGGGGGAGAATGATTCATTTCATTCATTACAATCTTGCCTTTTTTATTTTTCTTTTGTTCTTCCCTAATTTTAGATAGCCTTCCCTTTTATTTGATCTCCAAATCAAATCATTCCTTCACCAAATCTTTCCTCAATCATTCCCATTCTCCAAGGGTAGGGTGCTACCAAGGATTGGAAGAGAAGTGCAAGGAGGAGTGTCCACTTTGAGGGATCTTCGTATTGGTGCCGTGTCCTAAAGGATTTCATTGGGATTCCACTCCCAATAGGTAAAACCCATCCTCTAAATCGATTTCCTTTGCATGTAAATTAGTTTTGAATCCGTAGGATCCATCCTCATGCATATGTCCACTTTAGATTCAAATTTAAGGTCATTTGGAGCCCTCTTGAGGATTTTAGATATGTGTCATGTGTCCTACTTGATAGATCCCAAATTAGGACACCCCATGTGTATGTATGTATGATAATAGTTTAAATAGATATTTAAATTCAGTTTTAGAATGGTTAGAGAGTGGATTAATCTTAGTTAGGATGGTTAGAATGAGTTTCATTTGGATACCTATGTTGGTATCCAAGTATCTTGGCCTACATGTGTTTCTTTTGTCCAAAACAACTCAAATTCGTCATAATATTCATCTATGTTTTTATTAATCAAAGCAAATTAGAAATGTCATAACTTTTAGCTTAGAACTCCGTTTAATCTCCTATTTTTTTAGAAGAACCGTATCGAAGTTAGCTTTCCAAATATATATTTTAATAAGCCAAAACCATTCTAGAACTTTTTGTAAAATTATTTGAGTGTCAGCTGTCCGAAAGACAAATGCGTTTCGGTGTTTTCGCGATTCCGGGAGCTTTCGGACATGAAAATACGATTCGTTTGAAGTTTCAGAAAGGTAACATAAAGGGCTACGACATACTTTAATCCTAGAATTTAGTGAAGGCCCAATTGGTACGGTATTGGTTTTAAGTAGAAGAGTGACTATACGACATAGATATTTTGTGTAACCTTTGAGCCTATGTAGTATGGATATGAAATAAATGTAGAGTATGTATTGCATGATATATTAGATGAATGAAATGAAATATATATGATATGTATCCTCTTTACATTATTGTATATATATGGTTGAATGCAAGCTTGTAGGAATGAAATCAATGTAATGTATGTAAGCAATGCATGAATGAAATAATGATATAAAATGTATGCATGAAAGTATATAATGAATGCTAGATATGAATGCAAGGTATACATGTAATGATAGATATGAATGCATAATGTATACATAATGTAATGTAATATATAATGATAGCATGTATGGTAATGTAGAATATATGATGCAAGCATGTATATGTCCACTGTTTTTCCTTTTTCTTATATTTTTCCTTCCCTTTCCATTTCAGTTTTTCCCCTTTTTCCCTCTTCTATTTTTACATGTTGTATACAATGTATATAATGTGTAGAAGCATGTAAGTATGTAATATGCATGAATGACATGTATGTAATAAAAATAAGTATATGCATGCAACTTAATGATATGTGAATGGATATAATGCCTGAACTGAAGTATGCATGCATATGGGATATGAATGAATGATATATATACGTGTTAAGGTAATGTAATGTATGTATTCACATATATTTTGAGTTAAATATATGAGTTTGTATTCATATATTATATGTATACATGTACGCAGGAATGAATGTAATATAATGTAGAGTATACATATATGAATATAATGTATGTAAGTATATAATGTATTCAAATATGTATGTATGCATCTATGTATGTATGTATAGGTGCATGAATGAATGCAAGTATGCATATATGATATGTATGTAGGCATGTATGCAATGTATGTATGTATGTATACATGCATGTATGCAATATAAGCATGTATGAATGTATATATGTATGTTGTATAGCCATATATGTATGTGTGGATACATGAATCAAGTATGTATATCGTGATAACATGAATGAATGTACAAATGCAAGAATGAATGTCATATATGAATGAATGAATGAATGAATCAAAGGTATAACTAAAATACAATGCATTGTAATGAATGTTAACATATATAATGTATAAAGGTACGTATGTAAATGTGCATGAATGTATATATCTATGTAACTATATAAATATGCATGATGTAACATATGCCTATATATATAAATATGTATGTAATGCGGATATGCATGTATGTATGAAGGTATGTATTTATATATAGTATCTTTTTTATATTATGCATTGTTGTGGTTCACATTGCCTTGTGATTGTGTGAGTGCTAGCCTAGGCTTGGTTAGGCCTAGTGAGACTTGTTAGACTTGTTTGGGCTAAGACTTGACCTAGTTGACCTAGTTTGACTAGTGTGGTTGACTAGAGTTGACCAAGTGTTGACTTTAGCCTAGTTTGACCTAGACATCTGTAGATGCATTGTAGCAATCTATTTTACTATTTTGTACATGTAGTGACTTATACTGTTCTATATCAGCCAGACACCACTCCTCGGATAGTGTATTCTCTTTAGATATTCAGGATACCAGGGGAGTGCATTCTCTGATCATTTCATATCCTATTTAGGATTATATTTTCTGCTTTAGATTACTTTACTTGATGCTGACACGTTGGTAACACGGATTAGTACTATATGGATCTTGTCGTACGATGTTATCCCCTTAGCGGATACATCGGGTATTTTATGTTCGTGTACTTTATCATGAGCATCGTGTACTCCTTGTGTTCATGTTATTCGTGTACAAATTGTGTGAAATCGTGTATATTCATGTGCCCACATGATCATCGTGTACAACTATACTTCATGTGCAATAACATAACTTGACCGGATCCTTGGGTATTGATGGGGGGCGGGGAAGTAGAAGTGGTTATGTACTCAATCTTGTAGATTACTCGTGTACAACCTCTGTAGATTACTCGTGTACAATATCGTGCCGTTTACATAACCATCTTGTACTCTGAATCACTAGCACTGAGTAGTTCTCTTATATACTGTAGCTATTTACTTACAGTCTCTCTCTTTTACATCATGTTATTCTTTCAGTTTCATGTATCTTACTCTCTAGCATGTTTATATTTCCTAACCTGTTATGATTTGTTGAGATGTAGTGTGCTCGCTCCTGTCGTGACTGGACCTATTGAAAATATTATAGAGGACGAGGCCGAGGCATTCTGTTCCACATATTACGGGACTACCCTAGAGGACGGTTGTGACCTGGACCAGCAGCAGGACACCTTAGCAGTGGATGACACTCCCTTAGTCTAGGATGTCTTTTATTGTATTATCTGGATTACTATATTTAGGATTTTGAGATGTTATCTGGATTTATGTTATCTTAGACACTTAGAACTCTATCTGGTTGTATCTCTGTGGTTTCATTTCATTTCATATCTATCTATCTTTTTATCGTATTCTACCTTAGATGTGATTGAGACTGTATTATGCTATGTCACCTCCATTCGGAGTGTATATACTATATAGGTACCTTATATTGTTAGATGATTTACCTAGGACAACGTTCTACCGCCGACACTGCGGCGTAGGCTGGACGTACCCACTTCTCGTGCCCTTACTCTAGGGTGCGGGTCATGATAGGGAGGGCTGTCAAATATGCCCACAAGTGCCGGGACGCATAGCTGTGTGACCCCTAGCCTCGAGATTGCGCCGCTAGGAGAAAGTATAGAGATTTTAAAATTCAAATTCAAATGCGGGAGCTGCCCCACGACCTCCATCCCCGAGATGGGCCGAGGGGATTGCAGGCAGGAGGCTGCAGCCTCCCCCTGGGGGCGGAGGAGGGTCGCCGCCCATCGCCCTGGAGCCAGCCGGAACCAGGCTGCCCCCCGACGTTGACGGTGTGGGAAGAAGCGCGGAGCGAAAAGGGTGGAGCAGGGGGCGGCCGTGGGAGCGTGAGGGTGACGATGGGCGGGGGAGGAGGAGGAGAAGATTGGCGGTCCGAGTGGGAAGACGGACGGGGAGCGGAAGGCGGGGGTGGGGGAGCGGCCCAAGGACGGCGAAGAGATCATGGGGAGGCTCGCATGGCCGAACCCGGAGTGGGGCCGCCATGCGCGGAGGGGGGAAGGGGCGAGAGAGGGAGGGAGGTATGGGGCGAACGGCCGCCGGCCTAGGCGGGGCCGGAGGGGAACCCTGGGGAGCGCGGAGCTGGGGAAGAAGATGAAACCATGAAGACTTCTCTGTTTGCTTATATATATATATATATATATATATATATATATATATATATATATATATATATATATATATATCAAATGGCTGTTATATATATATATATATATATATATATATATATATATATATATATATATATATATATATATATATATATATATATATATATACAATTTCACCTTCAATGCTCACCTCGCTCACCTACCTTTCTCCGGCAACGCTTTTACCTAGTGCAACATGCAGGAAGACTCTCGGAGTCAATACTCCCGCCTCGACTGTGACCTCATCAACAGCCATTGGGCTGACATGGGGCTCATCTCTAGCCTCTCCCACCTCAACACCATGGAATCCGATCACTCACCCCTTCTCATCGAGATCAGCAGAAGCTCCCTAAGCATCAAGAAACCTTTCCACTTCCTGGATTTCTGTAGGCATCATCCTAGTTTCAAATCTGAGGTGGCATCAGCTTGGTTTTTAGTGAACGATGCTGATCTGATGTACAGAGTAGCGGCCAGACTGCGAGCCACGAGCAAGGCTCTCTCCAGGTGGAGTATGGCCACGTTCGGCAACATCTTTCAGGACATCAAAAATACGGAAGATGATGTTACCCGCATCGAGAACTCTTACGTAGCTAACAGATCCCCCGAAGCGCGGACCACACTCAACCTCGCCAGAGCGATCCTCAAGTCTAGACTTAAAGTCAAAACAGAATTCTGGAAATAAAAAGCCAGACTTAAATGGGACAATGAAGGGGACCGCAACTCCAGCTTCTTCCACGCATGCGTTAAAGGCCGCAGACAACAGCTCAACCTTCATCGTATCTTCGATAACAACGGCAACCAGCTGACGGACCAGCAAAAGATTCAAAAGGCTGCGGCTAACTTCTTCTCCAACCTCTTCACCAAAGACGCGGTCGTCTTGGACGAAGGAGTGCTGGCGGAGATTATGAGCATCATCACCGTTCAAGAGAACGAGCAGCTCCTTTCCCTCCCATCTGTTGCCGAGGTCCAGACCGCGGTATGGGATCTTGACGAGCATTGCACTCCCGGACCCAACGGGTTCAGCGGGGTATTCTACAGACATTGCTGGGAGATCATTGGCCCAGATTTTTTGGAGGCTTCGGTTGCCTTCTTCCAAGGAGCTAGATACCCTAAATCATTATCCAAGGCTAATCTCATTCTTATCCCTAAAAAAGACAACCAAGAAACCTTCAAAGACTTCCGCCCCATAAGTCTATACAACTTTGCCAATAAAATCATCGCAAAAATTATCGCCAACCGAATGACGGAGCTCCTACCCAAAATTATATCCGAGGAGCAGAGCGGTTTTGTGAAGGGGCACAACATCGTGGACAACATCCTGCTAGCTCAAGAAATAGCCACTTGCATAAAATTCCCGGCTAGAGGGGGGAATATCGTCATTAAGATGGACATGGAGAAAGCCTACGACCGTCTCGATTGGCAATTCATGATCTGGGTTTTCAGGGCTTTTGGCTTCTCTAAAGCCTGGATTGACATTATCTTCAGGTCCATCAACAATTCCTGGTTCTCCACCGTAATCAATGGCCAGGCCGATGGCTTCTTCACCGCTAGTCGTGGCGTCCGCCAGGGGGACCCGCTTTCAGCCACTATCTTCATCATCACTGCTGAGGCCCTCAGCAGAAACCTTAAGAGCATGCCCAATTCCTCGAGGGTCCACCACTTCTACACCACCACCGGCTGCCCATCATCACTCACCTTGCTTACGCTGACGATGTCCTCATCTTCTCCTCCGGAGACATCGGCTCCATCAAGGTGGTTCTTCAAACGCTGAACAGGTACACCAGATGCTCCGGACAAAGAATCAACAACAACAAGAGCGTCATTTACACCCATCACAAAACGGACAGCGCTCACTCTGCGACTCTCTCCAACCTGACCACCTTTGCCATAGCATAACCCCCTTTCACCTACTTAGGGTATCCATTGGTCTATGGCAAGGCCAACTCGGGTATCTTCGAGTACATGGTCAGCGCCATCAGGAAAAGGATCGAGGGGTGGCACAATGCCACCCTATCACCTGGAGGCAAGCTGATTCTGATCAAGCACGTCCTATTCTCCATTCCTATTTACACCCTGGCGGTCTGCAACCCTCCCAAAAAGGTTCTCGCGTCGCGTGAATCCCTCTTCGCCCGATTCTTCTAGGGCCACAACAAAGGAAAAGACAAGTACCACTGGGCCAGCTGGACCACTATGACTAAACCCACCCTCGAGGGCGGCCTTGGATTCTGTAGATTGGAACACATCGCCGATGCTTGCTCCATAAATTTATGGTAGAAACTGCGCACGGACAATTCAATTTGGACTCGCTTTATGCAAGCGAGATACTTCAGATATTCCCACCCGGGAACAGCCTTAGTCAACAACCGTTCATCGTCATCTTGGAGACGCATTACCCGCAGCCGTCAGCTTGCTGACCCCCTCATACATATCCAGCTGGGCAACGGCTACTCATCGATGTGCCACGATCGTTGGCTGGGTGGGAACCTCTGGCACCCTCCCGAGCCCCCTCCGTGGGAGGGCCAGATTTGCGAGCTTTGGGATACCACGTCCGGATGGATCTGAGACCGTGTCAGGCTCTGGCTCGGTCCTGCGGCTGCCGCCTGTCTCGCCAATGCGAATCTCCGAATCTTCGACACTCCGGACATCACGCGATGGTCCCCTAACCCAGATGGCCGGTTCTTACTGTATTCTGCCAGGTCCATCGCTCGAGGCATCGGAACCCCATCTTCCCTCATCGCTCCTTTCTGGTACGCATGCATCCCAACCAAATGGTCAATTCTAATCTGGTGAGACCACCTCCGTAAGCTCCCTACTGACGATGCTATCATCTCGTTTGGCTACAGCCTTGCTTAGAATTGCCATTGCTGCACTTTACCCCAAGCCGAATCGGCAGAGCATATCCTCATCTCCGATGATCTGGCCAAGAACATGTCGACGACTCTCAGCACCGAGATTAGGAAGGCCCCCCTAGGGGCTTCAACGATCTTCTATCCAGCTGGGGCGATTCCCACGGACATCAGATCATCGCAGCCGCGGGCATTTGGGTCCTATGGAAAAACAGGAACAAGTACCGTTACGAGGGCCGACATCTTCTACCCCCCCAACTGTACAGGGAAATCATCAGACAGATCCTAAAGATTCGGAGGTGCTGCTCGCACTCCACGCCCAAATTTTGGGAATCCCTAGATTAGTCGTAGTCTTAGTCTCTGTCTTCTTCTTCTTTCTGTTTTGTCGGCTTGCCTAGCCGTTTCTCTTCTTTTGCTAGCGCTTACCGCTCTTTTTATATAGGCTTCTCCTTTTTGCGCCTGATACATCAATAAAATTCCCCCTTCTTAAATATATATATATATATATATATATATATATATGAGGAGGGATATACGTCCACTCACTTTTGCATCCCCCATGCATCCCCACTTTCACATCCATTCGATCTTGTTTAAGTCATCTAATCTTAACCGTTGATTTTTCAACAGTTAAGATTAGATAACTTAAATGAGATCCAATGGGTGTTATCATGGGGATGCATGGGGGATGCAAAAGTGAGGGGACGCAGATCCCTCCCCATATATATATATATATATATATATATATATATATATATATATATATATATATATATATATATATATATATATATATATATATTTTATATATATATATATATATATATATATATATATATATAAAGGAAGGTAATTGTTATTGATAGGAAAAAAGTATGGTACAATACGCATCAGCTTCTAAGCCCTACTAAAACTCTACATTAGCTACTATCTCAATTATGTTACATCAAACTCTACGTTTCAAATAATGCCAATAACTGGCGTGACCAGCCCCTCAAAGATTCTACGGTTCCTTTCTCTCCAGATGTGCCAGACAGCAGCCGCCAGTCGTAATCAAGCTTCTTTGTACCACTGCTTGCCTTTTCCTTTACCCCCATGATCTAGATCATGATATCCTTCCATATCTGGATCCCTTCCGGCTGTAGGTGCAACTGATTGCTCTGCGTTGTCCAAATGCTCCACGAGACTTCACATGTGAAGAACATGTAACATATATCTTCAGGCACCTGCCCACATAAGATACACCCTTGACCTGCTATATTTACTCCGAATCTATGCAATCTGCCTAATATAACGAGCCTCCCCATGCATAACTTATATAGTTTCAGCGGGAATTTTCTCACCACACCTGTCGTCCATACCATATCTTCCCATTCCCATCGACTGTGATGAGGCCTACAACCATCATATGCTGCTTGATAGTTAAACCTCTCTTCCCCCGTCCTTTCACAGATCCACGCATCGACCTCGAGTTAGTGGTCGATAAGCACAACACAGATCTCCGATTCAAATCTATGAGTGTACCTGTGTAGTGCAGGCACCCACTCCCCATGAATTATTATGCTGCTCACTTCTTGCCATTACTCCAATCCACACACCGGGGATTCATGTATTTCCCCCCCAGTGGGTGAATGGAGAACCAAGGATCTTGCTATAGTAATGTATTCTGCCTATCTTTAATAACTCTGTGTGCTAGTGAATGAACGGTAGCTCGATAGATGAAAATATTTTTGAACACAACTAAATCATTATTATTAGCATGTACACACCAGATACTGTTGTTCTTCACATATCTGTTTCGGACCCACATCGTCCATATTGAGTCGGACACCATGGCCGTCCAGTACTACTTGATGCTAGCCACGTCACGCAAGCTTCTGAAGTTAAACAGACCGACCCCTCCTTCTTCGGTAGGGCGGCACAGAGAGTCCCAACTAATGCCATGCAGATCACCTCGCCATATAAATGTCACACATATTTGTTCTATTCTTTTGATAGTAGCTGTCGGTAACATTATGGCCTGAAGCCAAAACCAAAGTATGGATGTAAGGACAGCTTGTACTAATTTGATTCGACCCGCAAAAGAGAGACATCTCGCATGCCAACCCTCCACCCGCCTTTGAGTAAATTCGACCAGTCTCTGACACTCCATATTTCGAACGTAATTAACCGATAACGGTATGCCCAAATATTTGAATGGCAAAATACTATGTTCTATACCCAGGATAGCGGCCCGTTCACTATGGCTAGAGCTGAAGTAAACTGTGCTATTCTCCTGGTTCAAATGCAGGCCTATTAATTTGCCAAACATATCCAGGATTGTCGTTAACTCTTGCAGCCCTCTCCAAGTAGGAGACATGAACACTAGTAAATCGTCCGCATAAATTAGGTGGGACACATGAGGTTGTATATGCTGATACAACGGGATAATCTGCTTCCTGATCACTACAGAATCCATCAGACATGAGAAGTATTCCATCACAATAGTGAAGATGTACGAGTAGGGGGGTCACCATGTCGTATTCCCTAATGCTCTTGATGAAGCCATACGGTTTCCTATTTAGGAGGAATGAAAAAGTTACCGTCAATATGCACTCACAGACTATATCAACCCACTCCTTTTCGAAACCCATTTCCAGCATGATGTGACATACAAACCCTCTATTTATCGTGTTGTAAGCTTTACGTAGATCTAACTTGGGGCAAGATTTGATGCCGCCAATCTTATTGAAATGTCGGACTAACTCATGTGCAAGTAGGTTGTTCTCCGCAATGTCACGTCCCTTTATGGAGGCAGCTTGGTTCGGTGAGATCAATTCATGCATGATACCTTCCATGCGCCGACACACCAGATGGGTGATCACTTTATAAATAAAATTATAGCATAAAATTGGGCAAAAATCCGATAATAGTATACAACCTTCCTTCTTAGGAATAAAAACAAGGAAGGTGTGGTTGAGTTCACGTAGAATTCGCCTATTTTTGAAAAAATCATGTACAACATCGAGGATGAACTCCTTCAGATCAACCCAATATAATTTATAAAACTTGCTTCTAAAGCCATCCTGGCCCTGAGCTTTATTTGGATCAGCTTTCATAACAATCGCTTCTATTTCTTCCATAGTCACAGGGGCCCGTAGAACCCGATTGCCAAATTGTGTAATCTTCCGCTTGCAAATTATTTCAGGAAAGTTAGATAAATAACCACTCTGATTATAGAGGTCGAAATAATACCTGACTGCCATGGCTTGTATATTAGTTGGGTTGACAAGCAATTTCCTGTCCGAACCCAGGAGCTTCCCAATATGACTGTGGTGCTGTCGAGATCGAAGATTGTCGTAGAAAAATTTAGAGTTCTTGTCTTCCTCCCTGAGCCAATTACATTTTGTGCGTTGGACAAGCTCGACCTCTTCTTGGAGACGAAGTAATCGAACTCGATCCCCAAGGACCAGCTCATCTTCCGCAATGGCCGGATTCAAAATGTCTGCCTGCAGCCGCTCTTGAAGATCCTTTAGCGCCTATTCTTTCTCATCCACCCGCTTGGGCGGGTGCTCCTTCTGCCACTTTTTTAAGTTGGCTTTGGTCTATTTCAATCGGCTAACTAGCTGGAACTATGAATTTCCCTCAGTCTGGTTGAGGAGTCATCTCTGAACTGTATCGGAATAACCCTCCATTAACGGCCATTTGTTGTTGAAGCAAAATGGACGACCTCGAGGAGCTCTTCGTTCCATCAGGCAGACACAAATGGGGCTATGATCGCTCGTTCCTGCCGGCAAACCCTTGGTGAATACTAGCGAAAACTTATCCAACCAGGCTTGGTTCACTAGCGCCCGATCCAATTGGCAGGCAATATGGAGCCGAGTGGCCTTATTATGACATGTCTACATGTGACCCATCCGACCTAGGGTCTGAAGGCCGAAAAGTAGTAGACAGGTTTGAAAATATTGGAGTATACGCTCCGAAATCATCCTACCGCCAACCTTTTCATGTTGATATAACACTGCATTGTAATTTCCCATAATAATGAGTGGTACCTTATACTGTACCATGGCTAGAGTGCTAATTTGAGAGATGTCTTACCAAAGTATTTCCCGTCTCCGCCTATCATTATGTCCACACGCAGCGTCGAACAAGAAGGAAAATCCTCCTTTGTTGGTGTATAGTTGAACTATAAGTTGCTCTGACATATAAACCTCTTGAGCATCCCAACACCTGGTATCCTACCTGATCCAGATACGAGCCATATGACATATCTGTAAGTTATTTACCTATTGCCACGTCGATGAAGTCCTTCTACTCAGCATCTTTTGCATCTTAATCTTAGTTTCATGTAGCGCCACAATCTCACCATGTTCTCTCCTTATCACCTCACTATATTCCTTCCATCTTCCAATGGAGCAAATGCCTTGAACATTCCAGGCGATTAAAGACATGGGGGTACGTCTGGGTCTCCGTTAGGTCCCTCGAGGCTAATGTCTGGGATGTCAATAGCCTCATCTTCTACAACTTCTATCACCCTCTGCTCCTCATTGCTCTCTATTGTGTTACATTCTGGATGGACTTCCTTCCATATGGGATTGTCATATCATAACGCCTTCCTGTTTCCTGACACCTTATGAGTTGATAGGCTCGCGTCCTCCTACAAGGAGGTGGCAAGCCATTTTCTGCTCGTGTTGTCATGCAGGGACGTGATCGTGTTGTTTCTTTGTAAGTTGCTTCTTAGGTTGTGATGCCTACTTCCTCCTCGGGAGTATCCAACCACCTCTTTCTGCCGTACCTGATCTCCTTTCGATTGGTTTCACCTTGTTTCTTTTGTTGCTTGGAATACCAGGCCCTTACCAATAGCCATATCCTCCTGGCCTACTACTCCATTGTCCGCCACTCTCAGCTCCCCTTCCAATTTGGGACCATACCGAGCTCATCACTCTCAATATCCATACCCTGTGTGCGTCGATCCCCTAGATCTCTCGTAGTATCCTTCTCGGCTGAAGCACGATCCAAATTCGCTGACTCCAACTTGCACTCTCGAGACAGGTGGCAAAAGCAATTGCATAGGACACAGGTAGGTGGAACCCACTCATACTCCACACGTTGTCTATAGACCTCCCCAGATAGTACTTTATACTCCACAAATCCTAGAAGATCCTTATCTGCAGATATCTCGACAAATACTCGGGCGTACCCCAGTCTTGTTCTGTAGGCAGTTGCCTCATCAGCTTTTATAGGCCTTCCTACCATGCTAGATAACTTAGTTAGCATGCTAATACTCCAAAAATTTATCGGAAGCTCTGGGAATCGAATCCACATGGGGACCGAGTGCAGGACTTCCCTTTCACACTGATGATCTTGTGTCCATGCCTTCATAATGATCAATCGTCCATCAAATGTCCATGGGCCTCCCTGAAGGACTCTTTCTATATCCTTCTACACAGCAAACCGGACGTAGTAGAAGCCATTTTCTCTAGAGAAGAACTCGATGTTCCCCCTCTGTCTCCACACCTCATTGGCATAAGCTCGAATCTGTCCGTAAAATGGCTTGTTCCCTAGAACATATAGTACGACTGTATTGCTCCAATAATTTATTGTTTCTGCAAGGTCTTCCCCCATGAATAATGCTCTCACCCCTGTGGCACTCGTCTTAGGGAGAACAAGCTACATGTATCCATTGTCCGTGCTCGAACCAAGTCGACAACAATCCTCACATGATTTGCTGGCTACCTTGTCCACCATTGGTTGTTTGCCTTTTTCTACCACCGTGGCTCTCCGAGTCTCCATGTGAATGCAGAGTTCATCAAACGCCCGCCGAGTCTCCATGTGTTTGTTGATACCATCTGACTGCACCTCCCCCCGAGTCCGTAAGGTTGGCTCCTCCACTCGCCGTCGTTGGGCGGTTCTCCCTACGACTCGTTAGGCCAGGCCCCCTTGGCACCTATGTTCTTCGCTCCCTCATCGCGAACACACATGTGGGCCTCTCATCCAGACGACGCCCTTCTCCCCTCCGAGCGCTGTCCGCCGCCCTACTACTCTGGCTCCGACGGACCGTCGTCTACCCCCCGCCATCAGCAAAGCCTTCTTGTATCTGGGGCCCACCGCCTGTACCTTCCCTGCGAGGTTCCTCCTGGTCCTAGGCCCGCTCCTTCGCTGTTAACCCTAGATCGCCCCTAGACTGCTCCACCTTCATCTTTTTATATTGGATCCCTCCTTTCTCTCTCTCTCTCTTTATATATATATATATATATATATATATATATATATATATATATATATATATATATATATATATATATATATATATATATATTTTATATAAAATATATATATATATATATATATATATTATATATATATATATATATATATATATATATATATATATATATATTATTATTATGGGTCCTTTTTTTTAGCTAAGTCAACCTAGAATAGGTTTCTATTGATACCCTTTGAGTCAGTTTGGGATCAGGGCAACTAAGTCTTTTCCGAAAGTCCGATAAGTGGTCATTTGTGCCATTTAAATATAAATAGCATAGAGACCTCAATAGAGTAGGACACTAGTAGCATGGGAGTAGCCGGCTTTGAGTGGATCAAAATCATATATTGGGTCAGAATATTTGAGTCGAGATTGGATCTCGAAATTAAATCGAAAAAGGCAAAGGTTTTTAAGACATGATTTAAATTATGGTTTCTGACCCGATTATTATGCAATAAAAATAGTGCATAAGAAGATATATTTGAGTAGGACATGATAGTCAAAAATGAAGGTATATGTGCCTAGGTCATGCATATAAATTTTGTTTCAAGGAAAATAGGATATGTTGTGCTCCTAAAGTCAAAGCTACGATAATGGTCTTTTATTTAAAAAAATAGATATTCATTATTAATTAACTAATTCAAATTTATTAAAAAAATTAATGACAAAAATTCATAGGTCTTCCAACCTATCCACCTTAGAAAATTTTGTCCTCGAAATTAAACACATGATATATATATAAAAGCAATAATAATTAATTAGAACAAACATACCTAATCCCAAAAAGGATAGGGAATGCTAGCGAATCACATGCTCACTTTCCTAAGTCGATTCGCCTGGTGCATGATGCCTCCTTGCAACGCAAACTAAAGGAATGGTCTTACCCCAGAAGACTTTATTTCTTCAGTCTAGAATCTCTATCGGTTCTTCCTCATATGACAAACTAGGGCCCACAGTGATCTCGTAGTGATCAAGGACATGACTGATATCTAACACATACCTCCTCACTTGAGATACAAAGAATACGTCAAGAGCACTCACTAAGGTCTGCTGCAATACGAGTCTGTAGGCAACCTCTCCAACTCGCTCCAATACATTGAATGGTCTGATATACCTCAGACTAAGCTTCTCTCTTCCTCCAAACCTGATGGTCCCTCTGGTAGGAACGGCATGATATCCTTCCTTTAACTCTAAAGGTCGTCGATGATTGTCTGTTCGCTGCTTTTGTCTGTCTTGGGCTTCTAGTACCTGTCCTTGTATCTTGTTTACATTCTCCACAATACGAACTATAAGCTCGAGTCCAAGTATCTTTCTTTCGTCCACATCACTCCAACATACTAGAGAACGACAGTTCCTTCCATATACAGCTTCAAAAGGTGCCATCTGAATACTGCCTGATAACTGTTATTTTATGAGAATTCAACCAAATGCAAATGGTCCTCCAATGAACCTCCAAAATCAAGCATGCACGCCCTTAACATGTCTTCCAAAGTTTTTACAGTACGCTAAGATTGTCCATATGTCTGTGATGATAAGACGTGATGAACTTCAGATGCATACCAAGACTCTCCTGTATGCTCTGCAAAAAGTATAATATAAACCACGAGTCTCGATCTGACATGACGCGGATTGGCACTCCATGTAGCTGTACAATCTACTTTATGTACATCTCTGCTAGAACCTTCATAGATTGACCAACTCTAAAAGACAAGAAGTGTGATGCCTTAGTTAATCGATCCACAATTACCCACTCTGTATCATGGCCAGTCGAGCTTTTCGAAAATCCCATCACGATGTCTATAGTAATGTGCTCTTATTTCCATTCAGGTATGGGAAGTGGCTGAAGCAACCATGCTGATCGTTGATGCTCAGTCTTGACTTGCTGACACACCAAACACCTTGCTACAAAATATGCTATCATATTTCCCTCTTCATTATATGCCACCAATAATACTGCTTCAAGTCTCTATACATCTTGGTTCCTTTTGAATGAATAGAATATGCTAAACTGTGTGCCTCCGCCATCAGCTCCTGACAAAGCTCTTCATTAGGAATGTAGAGGCAATCACCACACCTCAATGTCCCATCCTCATGACTGCATAATCTAGTATACATACAGGCCACTGTCCTATATCGTAGTCGCTAGAATCCGGCATCTGTCGACAATGCGGCCTTGATCCTCTCCACTAATGATGACTACATCTGAAGGTTTGTCAACTGGCCAATCTACTCCTGGTATTATAACTTCTATTTTTATATTCCGTAGATACTCCAATAGATGTCGTTGAGTAGTCAAGAGAAATGCCGTATCTTACTCAAAATATCAGCTGCCATATTAGCCTTTCTCGGGTGGTACTGTAGATCAATATCAAAAACCTTTATTAGCTCCAACCATCTTCTCTGCCTTAGATTAAGATCTTTCTAAGTAAAGACATACTTCAAACTTTTATGGCTGTATATATCTCTACCCACTCTCCATATAAATAGTGCCTCCAAAGCTTCAAAGCAAAAATCACAACAACAAGCTCCAAGTCATGAGTGGGGTAATTCTTCTTATGAGTCCTCTTTTGTCTGGAAGCATAAGCTAAAACCATTCCATGCTGCATCAATACACATCCCAAGCACTTTACGAATGCATCATTGTAGATCACAAACCCTCCAGGTCCAGATGGTATAGTCAATATAAGGGCAATGGTCTGGCACTTTTTTAGGTCATTAAATACTGCCTGACATTTTTTTGTCCATACAAATTTATGCTTCTTGCGGGTCAAGCGAGTCAGGGGCTCAGCAATCCTTGTGAAGTTCTCAATAAACCTTTGGCAATATCCGACAAGTTTAAGAAAACTCCTCACCTCAGAGACACTGGTAGGCATAAGCTATGTGTCCACTACTGATATCGTGGTTGAATCTACTGATATGTCGTATCTCGATAAAATATGTCAGACGAAAGAGAAACTATATAGGATGAACTCGTACGTACTCTGCTTAGCATAAAGCTTCTCACTCCTCAAAGTCTCATAAACTATCTTCAAACTCCCCATGCTCCTAAAGACTTTTCGAATACACCAGTATATCATCAACAAAGACTACCACGAAATTATCTAAATATTGATGAATATACTATTTATCAAATTCGCAAACTCTGCTAGTGCATTCGTCAGTCCAAAAGGCATCACTGAGAACTCGTAGTAACCATCGCGAGTTCTGAATGTTGTCTTTGGAATATCTTCTCCTCACCATCACTTGATGGTACACCGATCACAAATCAATCATTGAGAGTGTAGAAGAATTAAAAATCTCAGCTGAAGACATCCCTTCGCCAAAGCGCAGAAGATGCAAAAGACTGAGGCTCAAAGCTAAAAAAACAAAAAATATGGAGAGAAGTCCTTTATTCTCATGTCTACTAAAGTCTAGTACAGACACATCAAGACTATACATAAGGGATTAATTCTGTTCTTCTACAAAGGATCTAGTACAGATTCGACAGAGCCTAGAGGGATCTACAAGAGATGCAGTCTTTGTCGAAGTGCAGCCTTCCTTCTTCTCGACAAGTACGCTTAAAAATTGATCTCCATCGAAGCGTATTCTGACTTTCTTATGGGTGCAGCCTCTCAGAAGCATATTAGTTACTCAGCACTTTGAAGAAGCCAGAGCCTTCAAGCCAGAGGCACAGCCACCTGCATGCGCCAACCTCTGAAGCAAGATGTTGGTTGGCCCCCTCCCCTTCTTTTACTTCAGAAGGCAGTGTCTTCACTACAGAGGCGCAGCTACCTACCTATGCCAATCTCAGACGCACAAGGGTGTCATACCATTCCCTTCACAGCCAACGCCTTCACTGTTCAGAGGCGCAGCTACTTACCTACATCCGTATGAGGCACAGGATGGTGATATCCTCACACCATCTCCATTCCAACGGCTCAGTCGTCTACTCCGATTCAGAATCTTAAGTCACTTTTCTACAAGAGACTTGGGAACTCCCATCACAACCAATACAAGTCAGTATGTCGCTCCGAAAGCACAATAACCTCGCCAACCTGAAGCACAAGCCTACTTGTCGCCTACAACACAGTGACTCCGGTATCCCGAAACACAGCTTCGTAAGTTTTTCTATATGCATAGAAGTCTTATCGTCATTCGAAACCAAGTCCACTCGTCGCCTGAAAGCATAGAGGTTTCGTCGTCTCCAGAACCACGGTCTACTCGTCGCCCCAGAAGCACAGCAATACATAGTCCTCACCAAAGGAGGAGGAAGCATGGGTCCACCCCAATTGGTTTGTTTAAACCGCCTCTTGCAGGGAAGATTGGGATTAAATCATGATTGATATCATATCAGATTAATTTAAATCTTAGACGAGAATCAATTAGACTCCAAATCTAAGATAAAATTTCAAGATTTACTCGGCTGTATCTGTACAAGCAAATCGGCATACGACACGTGGCACCTCCTTCGGTTATGTTTATAACCACCAGAGATCTCGTTTGAGGGGAATCACGATGTCCGTCATGTGTCAGCGCCGCAGAAGCCCGTGCCATACAATAACGACTGATTTTTCATATCTCAGGAACCCTAATGCACATCGCATATGTGTTCGGTTCTCTATAAATAAAAGGAGTTCTTCTTCCACCAAAGCATCAACAGATAGAAAATTGACAATCGACAATCAAAAGGATCAACAATCTATATCCACGAAGAGTTGACCACCCTCATCCACCGATCAACCAAATAACCAACCATCCATCTTCAAGGTATCTTTTCCTCCAGACAGCCTCTTGATTGTTGACCCCCAGAGTCCTATCAAAGGTGCCAGAGAGCCATCGCAAGGTTGAATCATCGTCATATTGTCAACGGAGTAAAGGAGCCGTTGTAGCGCTCGATCTCCACCATCACACTTTTCCAGAAACCTCTTCTCCCTGTACTTAGAATATCCTATTTAGGACTTCTTTTTTTGTACACAGACACCTTATACATTCAATAAAGTAAAAAAGTTCATTCAACCTTTCGTTATGTCGAACAAAATGGTGACTCTGCTTTGAGAAGGCAGTGTCGTAGTCTGATAACAACTTGTTGGAAGCTTCTGAAGACAGGCTGGTCGTATGCTTCGACTAGCAAGCTTTTGAAGATCTCCTCTCTGGTAAAAAAATTAAAGCCTTTGAAGCGGTTCATACAACCGAAGAAGACTCGACGTGTCTAGAGGCCTAAGGAAGCTGCAGCCAACAGTACGATGGTGGGAACTGCGTCTCAGAACCCCCTCAATAGCAAAGCCACAGAGAAGATTTTGGCTGTTACAGCCTTAACCCCTCGCCCGATTCCTGTCCCGGGAAAGCATGGCGAGGAAGATGGTGGTTCCATGGTTGATTTGACGAAGTAACGATGCAAAAGGAAGCACACACCGGTCCAACCCCTCACGGTGGGAGTATTGTCGGTAAGGAGATCTGCCTTCGACAGAATTGCTTTTCTTTCAGGTAAACCTTCGGCGGACTCTGAATACTACTCGCCCGCTAGGGATCGTAGGAAAAGATCCTAGGTGGCTCGCGCTTTGTACAACAAGCGTGCGATACCAATGGCAGATCAGAGGCCCGTGTTGACAGTTACATGTACAGCCGACGAAAAGCTATACAAGACTGGCTCTCGCACTCCAATGCCTCAACCAGTTGAATCTTCCTTCTCCTGGGGTACTCCTGTGCGTAAGCCAAGCCAGAAGGTGCATCCCATGGAGAGGGAGCTACGCGAGCAGCGTTTCCGTAGAAGCGACAAGAGGCTTCCTCGCCAGACCCGCTTTGACGCACTTACATGCAGCTTTCCTGCATGTACAATAGGAGTGCTACAACCGAAGATCCAACCCTCTTCCAAGCCGAAGAAGAATCTGTGGCACAGGACGTGCCTAAATCAAGGCACTCTTGTACCCAAATTACCATCAACTGCTATTGTCAGCAGACGGTTTCACCTTTCCCGAGTAGGCGTTCCGTCTTCTAGAGACTCTACTCTACGCTGACCCCATGCCAGAGGCTTAATAGGGGGTCGGTGAGCCATAGAGAAGACAAACCCCGCATCGCCACATACTAAGCCTCTGGCGTGCTAATCCTGTGGCCTCCTTAGATTGAAATACAGGGTTATTGTACCATAGAGAAGACGAACCCCGCATCGCCACAGGGACTCCTTCCAGAATCCTTCCTTATCGGTTGCTAAACCGAAAATGAGGTCAGAGAGCAGTAAAACTAAGGTACCCGATGCAGGTGTGTTCCAAGGCATTCATTTTAGATCTGTATTGGGTGCCTTATCAAAAATTGGGGGTAGCCAGCCTCCTACCATGCACGACAACCTTGTGTTCTAATCTGAGGAGGTGCAACACAACACGGATGTCTCTATTGACGCATCCAGTCACCAGACTGAGGGTAGCAACCGTACTGAGTCCGAAGAAGATCATAATCTTACGTTATATCCTTAGGACAACGAGGCTCAGGCGTCTGAGCCAGAAAGTGAAGGATCTACGGCTCCCTCGAGTCACCCTCATACTCGATCTCTGTTCATGGCCGATGGCAATAAGGAAGACAACAACGAAGCTCTCAGACGTATCGAAGTCCTCGAGACGAAGTTAGATACGCTGGTGGACACCATAAAGACCCTATCCTCGGTCATAATCGACCTCAAGAGTAGCATTGGCCCTGCTGCATCTACAACTGTATGTGATCCTCCAACCAATGATGAATCCAGCAGGCTGCCTACTGGCAATCAGGCAGGACCATTTGCGTCTACTCTATCGGCTACAGGCTCCACAATGTCGACCGAAATACAGCTGGCCATTAAGGAGCTGTATGCTCTTCATGATGCCAATGATAAGCAAGTAATGCTCTAGAAGATGGGGATCCGACAGCCGTACCCTGTCGAGTGGGACAACGTCGTCTATCCTCCCAAATACAATCCGTAGACGCTTACACCTTATGAAGGGAAGGGATCTCCCCGATAATACTTGAGGTACTTTGCCTCAGTAACAGGGCACCTGCCAAAGGATGACACCCTCCTGCCCAACATATTCATAGGAGCCCCACAGGGGGTTACCTATGAGTGGTTCTACAGGCCTGAAGACTCAGTTTGTGGATCGATTCTATGAATGAGGCATGGATATGACCATATCGACCCTCATGGAAATTATCCAGAGAAAGAAAGAGCCTGTCCGCGCATACATCGAGCGCTTCTGCCAGGCAGCCCTTAGATTACCACCCGGCATGCCCGAGCCTATGCTTATGGACTCCTGCACAAGAACATGTTGTCCGCTATAAAATTGTGGCACAGTGCTCCCTACACGGAGTGGACGCCTTTCATTATAGAGGCGGATGCCACACAAAGCAAAGCCCAGGATGCGCAGCTCCTAGGGCTACACTTTCCTGCGCTCGAAGACAAGGGGAGACTCTCGTCCAGCAACAACCCTAAAGATGAAAAAGGCAAGCAAGCCATGACCGTCAACATCTCCAAATGTTCAGCAACTGTGAACCCCAAGTCCGCGAAAGCACAGAGGTCGAGGGAGACTTACTCCTTCAATGACGCGGATACGCTGGAGCTCTTCGAGATGCTTACAAAGAGTGGCAAATTGTCCATTCCGGCACCCAGGCATCCTGATTAGGTGGGAAAGGTGGCCCATCCGAAGTACTGCTATTATCACCAGTACGTCCATTATTAAACACAAGACTGCTATGTGTTGAAGGGGAAAATTCAGCGCCTCATCAATGCCAATATTATATCGTTGGATTACGAAAAGAAGACCGTCACGGCCAACATGGTTACTCTCCAGTTCGGGAGTTTTCTAGCGACAGAGGTACAAGACGACGTCGCCCCGATTCCAAAGGCGACGATAGAAGTAGTCAACCTTCCACCAGCATGGGACAATGCTCGTGGGTTGGTCCCCTTTTCTACACCACAAGACGGAGTCATGAGGGTCCATCCGGACCAGGTTCCCGACACGATGAACCAATGATCATCGTGAATCTCTCGGGAAACATTTCATGACCTTCTCGCCTCTGAAATGTTATCCTAAGATGTGTCTACCATGTACTCTCTACCTTTTAGTAGCCACCTCCTCCATAATAGCTGTAAGCTGTCATAATCTTTAGAAAACATTTTACGTTTATATTATCTCTGAAGTGTTATTTTACATCGTGTCTACCATGTCCATATTACCTCTGAGTAGTCACCCCGTTATGATAACCCCAAAGTTGTCATAACTCCATAAGAAAAAATAGTTATGTCCATATTACCTCTGAACTATTATTCTAGGAAGAATGAGGCTTGCCATGTCCATATAACCTCTGAGCAACGCCCCCTTTCCCTGACAATTCCCCACAATTGTCATCTATAGAACCCCTCACGTCCATATTACCTCTGAGTCGTTCTATACCCCAGAAGAGTCTATCCTTACAATGTATATCATCTCTAAGTAAGGAAAGTGTCTCTAGCAAAAACTCTCGTGTTTGCCATGTCCACATAACCTCTGAGCAAACATCTTGTCCCCAGGAGAATTATCCCCCTGAGGGAATTCTCACCCCTGTACAGGATCCACACCGTGAAGATAGACAAAACAAAAAAGGAAAACAAAAACTTCAGATACAAAGAAGGCAATATTTTATATTGCAAAATACACATTGATCCCTCACAAGTTGAAGGACAAAAATAAGCAGGAAATCAAAACTGGGAAGACTGGTCCTGAAGGTCTTCCAACCGGCTCATCAGATGAGCCCTCCGCTATGCGATCCATGCGCGGGCCTTCCTGTCGGCCTCCCGGTATCTGGTATTTTTGTCTCTGATAGGGTCCAAGCTTGATGCACAAGAGCTAACTCGGCCTGACGGGTGCTGATATTTGCCCTCTCTTAAGTTATAACCTCCGAATGCTAGCAAAGGACTTCTTCCTGGTCATCTGATTCCTTTAGGTCACCCTCAGCAAGGGCCAGAGCATCCGTCAGCTTTCAAATCTGTTCACGAAGGTCTCTGTAGTACTCTTTCGTAGTTGCATGACGGCAGGCTCGAGCCCCTTCGGCATCGGCCAGTTCGGCAATCTTTGATTCGACTTCCATAAGTCGATCAGAAAAAGCCTTGCACATCTGCTCTTGGCGGGATTCCTCGAAGATTATCTTCTCTAGTTATGCTACGGCTAAGGTCGAAAGGTTGTCATCAAGGCCCTGAAGTTCCAGAGTAATGGCATCCAGATTATCCAGCAAGTCTCTCCCAATCACGACCTGAGCACTATACACGGGATGGACGCACAGTAGTGCCAACTGGCCTTCTACTAGGTTTCGCACCCACCCAGCCAGGGGTTAACCATGTAAAGTGCTCTCTATACAATGACTCAAAGCATCACGAGGGGTGCTCAGTAGGAGTTTGGCATAATATTCTTTATCAGCCTGACCCATAGCGGTCATCGGAGAAGCTGCAATAAAAGATCCCGGAACAGAGAGAACAACCAGCTCAGGGACAGGGGGCACAGCCGAAATAGGAGGCACAGTCATCAGTACCAAAGAGAGAGATAGAGCAAGAACAGAACACAACAGCGATTGATGTTCGGTAGGCTCTTCGACAGACCCCTTAGCTATGTCGGTCATAGCCTGCCCAATCGCAGGGATCGCCGGTTTATTAGTCCTAAACTGGCCCCTTTGTAGAGGCCGCAATGATCGATTCTTGTATGACCTCCTCAATAGGGATCTCAGAAGAAATTCTATCAGTAAGCCCAAATGAAGTCCTGGGAAGGAACTCCTCTAACAAATGCGACTGGAATAAAAAGTTAAGAGAATGTCTATGGGCCTACCGTATGACTGTTCGTACACCTACAGGCAGTACACAACTCTCCTTGGTCTATGGAAGCGAAGCTGTCCTACGCTTGGAGATTCAAATTCTATCCTTACGGTTAGCCATCACTAGTCAATTAACCGTCAAAGACAATCAGCGCAGGTGGTTACAAGAGTTAGAAGAGCTGGATGAAAAGCGCTTGCTCGTACAGCAAAGGATTAAGGTTTACCAAGCTCGTATCTCTGGGGCCTTCAACAAAAAGGTCCACGAAAGATCCTACCAGGTAGGCGACCTCGTCTTGGCAGTACGGAGACTGATGGTGATGACCCACAAGAGGGCAGGGAAGTACGAGCCCAAGTGGGAAGGACTGTTCGTCATAGAAATGACATACTCCAACGGTGCTTATCGGCTAGCTAAGCCTAATGGTGACTTGCTAATGATGCCCATCAATGGCATGTTCTTAAAGAAGTATTACGTCTGAAGACATAACCCGCATAGGCACCCATATCCTACGAAAAGGGTGCCCATAAGTTCTGGTAAGGGGATCTCTCTCCCTCCCTCCTATATATTCTCTCAAGTAGATGAAGCACTTCAAGTCCACATTACCTCTGGATTGCTCCTCTACGCCTAGAAGATACGACTACCATGTCCACATTACCTCTGAGTAGTCATTCTTTTCGCATCAATTCTATGATTATCCTGGTGGTCTACAAAATAGTTCACGTCCATATTACCTCTGGATTATTGTTCTATACCTAGGCAAAGATCAAGCCTACCACTTCCATATTACCTCTGGTCAGGCAAATCCATTATGAAGATTTCCTCTTTATTCTGAAGACAAAAACAAAGGGAACAAAAAAGCTTCTACATATAAAAATATGTGGCTACAAAGACCTATTAAAGACTCTTCGTATTTACATACATAGAAGCAAAAAAAACCTGAAATTGTGGTACAAGCTCTCAATAGCACGGGCGAGGCGGTGACAGAGCCAATCACTTCCTAGTTGAAAGAAAGCCACCGTTCGAAACTGCTACTGGCCTGAGCCGGGGATGAAAACCAGCACAGGACTCCCCCTATCTCTCCAGCTGGCCGGAGAGAGCAACTACAGCAGCAGGCCTTGCCATTCCTCGGTCGACATGGTAACCAATATGAATTCATGAAGCAAGGCTTCAAGGCACCATTAATGCCCATGACATCCAGGATGGCGGACGTCTCGAGATCAGTAGTAGTTCTACTACAGCTCATTTGGATGAAAAGATTTGTCACCGACGGCCGCTTCAAGCAAACTCCAGGGTCGTCAGGAGCCGAGCATCGGGCAAGCAAGGTCATTATTAAAGCAGCTGAGTCTTCTCTTGAAAGGGATAGTCCTTTATATAGGCTATTCGTATGGTCCAAGCACGAGCCAGATATCGGTCAGATGGAAGCTTAAAAGTTAACTAAAGCTCCACTCCATGTCAGATGACAGTGCTGCGATTGACCGAAGGAACGTGACTCTCAACCTCTTTTGCTAAAGAGATTCGTGATCCCAGTAAAGATGCAAGAGGATCCAATATCAGGAAGCCATCAGGAGCCCATGCTCTAAAAAGATAACTCAGGATAATTAATGCTAAGAGCTACGTGTGACACCAGCCATCACCCAGCTCGTACAGTCATGACACGTGTTCATGCTTCTGTTCAAAGTATCCCGAGCTTGACTCAAGTTAGGACACTTTGAAGGGGGTCTTGTAGAAGCATGAGAAATCTCAGCTGAAGACATACCTTTGCCAAAGCACAGAAGATACAAAAGACTGAGGTTCAGTGCTAAAAAGAAAAACAGAAAATATAGAGAGAAGTGTCTTTATTGTCATGTCTACCAAAGTCTGGTACAGACACATCAGGACTATACATAAAGGACTAATTTTGTTCTTCTACAAAGGATCTAGTACAGATTCGATAAAGCCTAGAGGGATCTACAAGGGATGTAGTCTTCGTCAAAGCACAGCAGTCCTTCTCGACACTCACGCTAGAAGATTGATCTCCATCGAAGCGTGTTCTGACTTTCTTGTGGGAGTAGCCCCTCAGAAGCATATCAGTTACTCAGCATTTTGAAGAAGCCATAGCCTTTAAGCTAGAGGCACAGCCACCTGCCTGTGCCAACCTCAGAAGCAAGATGGTGGTAGGCCCCCTCCCCTTCTTTTACTTCAGAAGTTAGGGTTTCACTCCAGAGGCACAGCTGCTTGCCTACGCAAACTCAGATGCGCAAGAGTGTCATACCCTTCCCTTCATAGCCAACGCCTTCAATCTTTAGAGGCGCAGACCCTAGAGTAAGGGCACGAGACGTGGGTACGTCCAGCCTATGCCATAGTATCGGCGGTAGAACGCTGTCCTAGGTCAAACATCTAACAATATAAAGGTACCTGTACAGTATATACACTCCGAATGGAGGTGACATAGCAAATACAGTCTCAATCACATATAAGGTAGAGCATGATAAAAGATAGATAAAAACAGAATGAAATCCACAGAGAATACAATCCAGATAAAGTCTAAGTGTCTAAGATAAATACATATCCAGAATCATCTCAATATCTCAATACAGTAATCCAGAATAGATAAAATGTAAGATAATCCTAATCTAAGTGAGTGTCATCCGCTGCTAGTGGGTCCTGCTGCTGGTCCAGGTCACAACAGTCCTCTAGGGTCGCACCATAATAGGAAGGGCAGAACGCCTCAGCCTCGTCCTCTGTAATAATTTCAACAGGTTCAGTCAGGACAGGAGCGAGTACAGTACATCTCAACAAATCATAACGGGTTAGGAAATATAAACATGCTAGAGAGTAAGATACAAGAAACTGAAAGAACAACATGATGTAAAAAGGGAAGACTGTAAGTAAATAGATATAATATATAAGAACTATCAGTGCTAGTGATTCAGAGTACAAGACGGTTATGTAAACGGTACGATGTTGTACATAAGTAATCTAAAGAGGTTGCACACGAGTAATCTACTGGATTGAATACATAACCACTTCTACTCTCCTGCCCCAATCAATACACAAGGATCTAGCCAAGTTATGTTATTGCACACGAAGTATAGTCGTACACGAATATCATGTGAGCACATGAGTATACACGTTTTCACACGATTTGCACACGAAAAGCACGAATACAAGGAGTATACGATGCTCATGATAAAGTACACGAACATGAAATACCCGATGTATCCGCTAAGGGGATAACATCGTACGACAAGGTCCATATAGTACTAATCCGTGTTTCCAATGTGCCAGCATCAAGTAAAGTAATCTAAAGCAGAAAATATACTCCTAAACAGGATATGAAATGATCAGAGAATGTACTCGCCTGTATCCTGAGTATCCGAAAAGAATCTACTGTCCGAGGAGTGGTGTTTGTCTCCTATAGATCAGTACAAGTCACTATAAGTCTAAAATAATATATCAGACTGCTATAATGCATCTACATAAAGTTTGGGGTCAAACTGTACTAAAGTCAACTCTCGGTCAACTCTAGTCAACTATACTAGTCAAACTAGGTCAACTAGGTCAAGCCTAAGCCAAACAAGTCTCACTAAGCCTAACCAGCCTATTCTAGCAAGCACACACACTATCTAGGCTATACAAGCCAACAACATAATCACTAGGCATACATGCCATACACATAGGCAATGAGCCATAGGCTATAGGCCATAGGCTAATCACCTATAGTCCATACCACACATTCACACATATTGACTATATCTAATTTAATATAATTAACCATATTATACATATATAGGCTACATGATAATATATATCACATATATATATATATATATATATATATGTATATACATATATATATATATATATATATATATATATATGTATATATATATATATACATATAAATATATACATAGGGTGATAGAGAACAGCATATGTGTGTGTTTGTGTACATTTGAGGGTGTATCATGTGAGGGTGTGCATGTGTAGAGAGTTATGAACATGTGTGTGATATGGTGACATGAGAGTGTGTGTGATACAAAGGAATTAGTTAGTGTCAATATGAATTTAGGATTAGGAAGTGTCACATGTGTGTGTAGAGTGAGGGTGATATAGTGTAGGACATGTTATTTGAAACTAAAATCAGTGAGCATAAACCCAGAATTTAGCATTTAGGAATGTGAGAACTGAGTGACAGTTCACATTAGTGATGGTGTAGAACATGTATGTGTAGGTGTATATTAGAGAGCAGTATCAAATAGAAATGGGAAATCAGTGAGGTGATCAACATGACAGTGCTAACAGTGTATAGGTGTAGTGTGGATGAGTGTGTGTGTGTTGAGTGCATAATAGGGACTCAAGATTTGTGAGGACAGTGAACTAACACATGTAAAGGGATTAGCCATAATAAATTAACATGAAAATTAGTGTTTTAAGGAAAGGGATCAAATGACAGTTCAACACAAACGAACCCAAGTAAAAACCCAATCTAACATGTATCAATTTCAGATTAAAACTGGAAATTAATCTCAGTTATTAGTTAAGGGAAAGAAATCAAGTGACAATTAACCAATTCGAATCCCTTTACCAATTGAATCCTAAATTAACATGAATTCAATCCAATAGTGAACTAGCATGCCTGTGAATGACTGAGCATGACAATAACATTTCAGAATTAGTTTTAAAATAGGAATAAAAATCAAAATCAAAAACTAAAATACATGTATAAGTCAACAGCCCATTGAACAGCCCAATCCCTACTCGAAAATCCAATTTGAACCCTAAAACCTAACACAAATCAGTAAACAATCTTGCAGTAGACTAATACACATGTATAGATGATTAAATCATGAACTTAACATTCAAATTAGTTTAAAATAGGAAATGAAATCTCAGGATTTACAAAACAGTAACTATGTATCAGTCCTAATAGGAAATTCCACATTCGAACACTAAAACATGTTAATTCATAATTTAAATGGTTGGTAATATATAAGATAAGTGTACACGTGTCAAGCAAGGTATTCGTGTCCAACCAAGTGGACACGAACGTGTCCAGCACACTCAAGGACACACGAGTGCACTGCACAGTACACAGTATCGTGCACGTATGCACGGGTGTCCCGCGCGCAACACAGGCCACATGGTGACATGTGGCCTTGCGTACATGTGCGCCAAGGGTAGGGCTACCCCTAGGACCGCCTGTACAGTATCCACGATACGTGTCGTGTCCGTGTCAGCTGCGTATCAGCAGCGCTCTCGTGCGCGCAACGACAGGCCGCACTGCCAGTGGGGAAAGGTTTTCTCCTCGCACACGCAACCATATCAACCCAAATTTTGGGAGGATGGTGGCAGACAATGCCCCATCATGCTCACCATTTTTGGCGTGTCCAAGTGTCTTGTGTCGGGAGTTATGAGCCCCGTGATGCAGGACACAGTGTTCATGCGTGCGGTCAGCTTGTTCGTGTCCCCGTGTGGACACGACACGAAACTAAAATTAGGAAGAAACATTAGAAATCCATAAGCAAACCCTAGATCTAGGTTTCTATTCAAATAGATTTGCAAAAACACTAAATCGAGTCGGTTCGGGCATTTCGTCGAACACCTAGCCTATAGGTTCGATACGTGTCTGATACGGACACGTAGCCTAATACAAATGACATGAAATTTCTACAGTAGCTAGGGAAGACCTATTCCTAAGCCATCATGCACTAAAAACAGGATTAAATCATAGTTTAAGGATTTTTACCTATGTGTATCAATCCTCCAAGAAAGCCCCAATGGAAAGATTCCAAATACCAACTTCAAAGCTCCGAATGAACCAAAAACTGAGATTAACCTCCAGAAATAATAAACAACTAGGAATTAGATCCTAATGCAAAAGACTAAGATTAAAAAGGAATTAAAATAAATTTATGGGGATTTTTGGAAGGGGAGAAAATACCTTTTCTTCAATTTCTAGGTCAAGCTCTAAAAGAGGCAACTCCTCAACATGATATTAAATAGGGAGGGGTTCTCCTATGGCTGGTCATGGGTTGCAAAATTAGGGTTAGGGTTTTCTAAATTGGCCCATGGGATTAAGTCATGATTAATTAAGTCATGAAGTCATAAGCCATTTCATAAAACCATAAGTCACGACTTAAACTCACAAAACCAAATACCCTCATTCTAAAACTAATCTCTAATGACTAAAATGAGTTAACTCAAGTTAGACTAGGGTTACCTTAGCTAGGGCTAGGTTCTAGGCTAGTCTATTAGTCTCAACAAGTCAAAGTCAAACTAGAATTCACCAATTCATTAAATTAATTAAAAATTCAAAATTCACCCAAAATGACAAAAATACCCTCAAGCTAGAAATGTGGTAATGACAAATATACCCCCCTTAAAATAATTTCGTCCTCGAAATTAAAAGGTAAAACTAGACTGATAAGAAGGATAGACAATCATAACTCAAGGTCCAAAAAGATAAGGGTATCGCTCGCGCATCTCATCCTCCCGCTCCCAGGTTGACTCTCCTGGAGAATGATTTCTCTATGCGACACGAACCAAGGGTATCACCTGGTTTCTCAGTACCTTCTCTCGGCGATCCAGAATCTCCACAGGCTGCTCTGGATAACAGAGAGTAGGTCCAACCTTAATCTCCGAGTGATCAAGCACATGGCTAGGGTCAGCCACGTACCGTCTCAACTGTGATACGTGGAATACATTGTGGACACCTACTAATGCAGGTGGCAAGTCTAGCCTATAAGCCACATCACCGACCCTCCCGCTAATCACGAAAGGTCCCATGAAGCGCGGGATAAGCTTCCCACCTCCACCAAAACGTATAGTACCACGAGTCAGTGATATCCGCCGAAAAATTATATCTCCAACCTAATCACAAGCAAGGTCTCAAGTTACCAAATAATCAAACACGATCAAACAAACACAACAACAACCTATTTCTAATCCTATCTCCAGTCAACTAAGTCAAACATAGACAATGGTCAACAACTAGTAAATTTGTTAACATCCAAGCATTTGGTCAACAACTGGTCAACTTCTTAGGATTTTACCTATGCTAGCTATCTAGGTGTTAGCAACTAGAATTTAGCAAAAGAAAAACTCTATAATAGACTAACCCTTAACTTCCCAAATCCTATCAAGTCACCCATAACTAAATACCCATAATCTAAACACACAAATCCCAAATACCACATATACATAAGCTCAAGAACAACAACCCATCCAATATATCCTAAGTATATATATATATATATATATATATATATATATATATATAACTGATCATCAAAGGGTTAAAGTAGACTAAACTTATAAGGGACTGAAACAAATGCTTAGAATTTAGGCTAAGGATGAATGGTCTGAAACATCAATATAGGCAAAAGGGAATGGTGCTAAGGAGACTGAATTTATAAGCTAAATGACAGGATATTTGGGTCCACTTGTAAAGTCAAAGTGAAAGAAAACCTATATGGTGACTGAAACATGCCTCTAGATCAACCTGGGCTCTCCTCTCTATCTGGCTGAACTAACTACATGCAGGACAGTGGTCTGAAAGATTTGAACCAAACTGGTGTACAAGGAATGCAATAGGCAGTATACTGCAAATGAGTGTAGGCTACATACCAATCAAAATACATTACATATATACAAGCTATATATATATGCTTTACCCTCATCACCTCAACTCTACTCAAAGTCTAATAACACCAACTCCCTACTACATGCCTATAACTCCAAGAAGAGATCAGATACTGCAGGGTATGTTGGGACAGAACAGTGGTGTAGCATGGCTATACATGAAGATACAGAACAATCACACGTAGGACAATGATATGTAGGACACCTTCATATGGAAAATTGAACCAATGCCCAGGTAGAGGCTTTTGGATGACTGAACCAACAATGAAAGAAATGGTTTGGACATGTATCTGGACAGATGGGCTATCATCTGTATCTAATACAATGAAAGAGGGACAGAACAATGATCAAAGGAGAACTCTTAACAACAACACACATTATGTCTCCAATGAATACAACTATCCTAAATGGACTGAACAACCCTGCCCAAAAAGGTTTTGTAGGGCAGGTACTGTAGGTTATAATGAAGGATATTGTAAGGCTATCAAGTAAGGTAAAATGCTAAGAGATGCAGTAGGTCACCATGTACAGAAGTAAGGATGAGTGCAGACCTCTAATATGCATGATACTAACTCTCTATATATACAGAATATGATAAGGGGTTGATGGTTATATTGGTGAGTCAATAATTGGGGTCTGAATAATGGTCCAGTGAAATCTATGATACAATATGGTAGGTGATGAAATGTTGAGTGCAGTGAACAACTTGTACAAGTATGATCCAAGGGAACAGGGTATCTAGTGAAGGGTCTGCACACTGCCTATAAAGGTTGATCAAACATGACTGAACTCAACACAAGAGAACTTAACTAAAATAGAAACTGGACCAATATAGGCTAACAACATGTCAATAATCCTATACAACAATGACCTATAGATACCAACCAAACCCATATCCCATATGCCAATACCATCTGTAACCTATCTATATATAGACCTCTCAGTCTTAGGTAAAACTACAACTATACTCAAGGAGAGGCTCTGGTCATGGGTGCCTCACTGGAAAAAGGTAAGGAAAAATAATAACAATCATCAAGGCTGTAAGGCATACTAACATCCTATATGTAAACTGGTTGGTATTATAAATAACAGGGAAATCACCTACAATAGGTTACTATTCTAATACCAATGCTAACTATCATCTCTAGGGTACAGACACTCTATAAGTCATCATATCATTACACTATAAAAGAACTATATATGAATAAGCTCTATAAAACTAAATATCCCTACTCCTAAGTTATTTGATGATGGAATACAATTTTTATAACAACAGAATGGTATGATAAGCATATGCGTCTGTCCAAAATCATGTTGTTCAGAGTCTTCGTCATGCTAGTGAGCAAGGCTACGATAATCACAGAGTCTTTGACTAAGGTACATACCACTAGGTTCATGGTATTTAAAATTTTCGTATTGCCGCATGCGACGGCAAAAACATTAAATTTCCACACCCGAGAAATACGTCCAAAATCTGACTATATGTCCTCACTATGCCAGCTAACACGACTATCGAAGATTCTAGATCCCATAACTGAGGTGACCTAGCCCATATGATTTTTTTCGGAAGAAAAACAAACATAACACAGGAACAACAGAACAAAATTGATCAGTCAACAAGGAACAGATGGAATCGAATTTCAAGATAGTTATAAGAGATAATTACGAAAATAGAATCAAGAAATTCGGAACCTGTAGCAAGATCTCCAATGGCCTGTGCATTCTCGACTGTCCTGGCGAAAGCTCGCCCTTGCTGGTTTCCCCTGACCTGCTGTTGATGCTGCATGAACCGCTGCTACTGAGAAAAATCGGGAATGACGGGAAAAAGGTCTCTGTACAGACGGAGGTGCACCTCCAATGTAGCAGAAACGTCAACCTGAGTCGGCACAACAGAAGCTGCGATCTCGAGGCCCTGCTGAACAGGACAAGAGGTGGTCGGCCTCTCGATAGAATCCCCCAGACCGGAGCGATGAGATCGTGTCTCCATAACCATCATGAAGACAGATCAAAACAAGAAGCAATTACTAAGAATGAAGCGAAAAATCAAAGGAGGACAGTTTATATTCAAGGGAAGACGATAAGTAGCAAATTTAGATAAAAGGAATCTGATAAGGAGTTTTTCCTAGTGTGATTGAGTACCTTCAAAAATATCCTAATCTACTGTAGGCTGTAGTGATACTCTAGTTCAAATACTACTACATTCTAATCTAGACCCGTATGGGCCACTACTAAAAATGTGTCACGACCCGTACCTAGAGTAAGGGCACGAGACGTGGGCACGTCCAGCCTACGCCGCAGTGTCGGTGGTAGAACGTTGTCCTAGGTCAAACATCTAACAATATAAAGGTACATGTACAGTATATTCACTCCGAATGGAGGTGACATAGCAAATAAAGTCTCAATTACATCTAAGGTAGAGCATGATAAAAGATAGATAGATAAGAACAAAATGAAATCCACAGAGAATATAATCCAGATAAAGTCTAAGTGTCTAAGATAAATACAAATCCAGAATCATCTCAATATCTCAATACAGTAATCCAGAATAGATAAAATGTAAGACAATCCTAACCTAAGGGAGTGTCATCCACTGCTAGTGGGTCCTGCTGCTGGTCCAGGTCACAGCAGTCCTCTAGGGTCGCACAATAATAGGTAGGGCAGAATGCCTCAGCCTCGTCCTCTATAATATTTTCAACAGGTCCAGTCAGGACAGGAGCGAGTACAGTACATCTAAACAAATCATAACGGGTTAGGAAATATAAACATGCTAGAGAGTAAGATACAAGAAACTGAAAGAACAACATGATGTTAAAAGGGAAGATTGTAAGTAAATAGATACAATATATATAAGAACTATCAGTGCTAGTGATTCAGAGTACAAGACGGTCATATAAACGGCACGATGTTGTACACGAGTAATCTAAAGAGGTTGCACACGAGTAATCTACTGGATTGAAAACATTACCACTTCTACTCCCCTGCCCCAATCAATTGTCACCCCCATTTTCTGTATTACGTATTTATGCTCGTATTTGATTTTGGCACGTATTTTAATTTTCTCGACTTGCGGATTTTGGTTTCTCGTAAATGGGTTTTGGACCATGGCTTGGTTTTATTTTGTGGAAGTTGGTTTGGTTTGGTTCATCATGAGTGGAACACTTTAACCTACACTCTACCCTCAATACAACACAACCACCCTCATTATATCTCCACCAAACTTTCTCTCTCCTCTTTACTCTCCATTAATTTTCTTCTTCTCCTTCTTCCACACAACACCACACCATAGGCAAGTGCACCTTGCCAACAAATAAGCACCCAATTTTATTTGTCCATTTGATAGATTAGGACATGTAGATCAATATTAGAACTTAAAATTTTGTGATTTGGAGTCTCCATTGTTCTAGATCTAAGTTTTGATTATTTTCGAAATTCCTTGGTTTTGATCTATTAAACTTTAATTTTTGCATATTTTGATGCTTCCATGTGGAAGAGAATTCGATTTTACTCAAGTTAGAACTTTGAAAATCTAGATTTGGTTTTGATTTGATCAAGTTATGAAGAATTGAAGTTTTGAAGTTCTTGGAGTTCTTCTCGGGTTGGAGAAGCAGCCCTCTCGGCCTGCGCTCTTTAGCGCAAGGCCGATTGCGCAGCTCACCCTTTGGTGAACTGCGCACCTTCCTTCTCGGCCAGCGCCTTCATTGCGCATAGCCGATTGCGCCCGGCCTCTTGGGCTGGACCGCGCATCTCCCTTGGCACACTTGACTCCTGCGCAGTCTACCTTCTGCGCAATCCACCCTGCGCAAGCCAGCCATACGCAATCCACCTATGCGCAATCCATCTGCTGCGCAGCTCACTCCTGCGCAGTTGGTACCCTACGCAGCTCACTCCTGCGCAGTTGGTACCCTGCGCAGCTCACCCTGCGCAGTTGGCCTCCTGGCGCACTTGACTCCTGCGCAATCCAACCCCCTGACCCCTTGCGCAAACCATTGGCTCTTGGAGATTTGGTTTATTTTCTTTAAGCCTGGCTCTTCTATCGTCCTATGTATATATTGGTATTTTATTAGGTATTTTACGTCCATTTTATATCCTTACGCCTTTTGTCATGAACTTGATTTTACTTAATATACTTGGAATGACTATTGTACATAGCATGGTATGACAAGGAACTAGCATAACATGATAGTGACCCGTACTGGTGCACTCCTGACATGACCAACCTGACTTGATAGTGGCCCGTCGTGGCGCACTCCTGACAAGTACCCTGACATGATTTATCTTGATAACTTGATAGTGGCCCGTGGCGGCGCACTCTTGACTTGTAACTTGTAACTTGTAACTTGACTCGTATAATCAACTTAACACCGTGGGTGTTCCTGCTTGCTTGCTTGTACAATCCACTTGTCTTGTCTTGCATCATGTCTAGGACGTGACTTCCTAGGTACCACGGCCAGGGACTCGCACTAAATTGGATTAGGCTAATGATTAGATCAAACTAGAACATGGAGAATTCCCAGTCACAGGCAATCTCGTTATCTGGGCGCTTTAATGGACTTGTAGCTTGCCGACGAGTGGAGCACATTTCCAGCACACTGTCATGTGTTGCACCCTCTAAGTCACCTAAGGGTACATTTGTCTCCCGGGCAATGTACCCACCTATAACTCTCAACCCGCGGAAGGATAACCAGATAGTCTGCAGGGCTTGGGACTGGGAGTTTCTCACTTGCATCTTGTTAGTAATTAGGCTTGTGATAACCCTAGTTAGTTAAAGTAGTAAGCCGTAGTATTTGTTTGGCCGATTGCGAATGGATGGTGTCCAGCCATGTCTAAGTCTTGTCTAGCTCCAGTACCTGCTATCTCCTGAGCATGCTTGTTTTACTTATCTTAACGATAAATGAGTAGAGACAGTGAGCTATTCAGGCGAAGGGTTACAACCTCGGTCCTTGTATGGTTTAAGGATTGTAACCTGGCTCCCGGAATGGTTCTACGTCCCTAGTTGTTTATCGCCCTGTGTAATTATTACTTGTACTTTCCTTTTTTTTTTATGTTCTGATATGCTGGCTTTTGTTCTTATTTGTGGCCTCCTTTGTGGCACTTGCTCTTTCTGGGGTTTGACCCAGCTGGTTTTGTGTGGCCAGATTTCGGAGCAGCTCCCGAGGATCTACCGAGCTTCCAGCCCAATGGTGACAACTAGACGGAACCCGGGCCAAGAGTGGGTTTTCCTTTTGTTTCACCCACTTATATGTAAACTTATTCTTTTGAGGCGTTTAGCCGACGAGCACCTGTTAGCTCGATGCACATTTACTTACTGTTTGCCTACGGGCTGTAAGCATGATTAACAAATCCTAGGGTTGATCATGTATGACTGAACTCTTGCTAGTCCCATCATTTTGTACGACTAGCTTCATGATCATCCAATATGTAATATTTGGGACGCCTTATATATATATATTTGATGCTCTAATATCTTGTAACTCTGTCAATTGCTTGAGATTGAGACAATAGGCTTGACCTTAAGAGACTGCTGGCTTCTAGTAAACCCTCATATCTAGACAGCCGTGACCGTATAGTTGAGATGTATTCTATTTCAATATACGTAGCTGGCTATGTCTGCCCCCGCTCTCCAGTATTCTGGTTCTGGGGCGTGACATGGTTTAAGTGGTGGCCCATGCAGGTCTTGTCAATCAAGAAATGTGAGGGTTTACCGAATAGATGTCTCAATCAATATTCGTCCTTGATCTCTGCTCGTATCTTCAAATCCCTGAGATTCTTGACCTGATCACATGCTTGTATCATTGATCTGTCTTGGTCCTTTCCTTACTGTTTCCTATGTCGTCTTCTTCAGCGGCATTACTTCCGGACCTGCCAACCAGCCAGAGGAAGCTCGACAAGCACTCCAGCGCCAGGAAGATCAAGCTCAGCACTCTGGAGTAGCCTCCCGAGTTATGCTTTTCGGAGGCTCAGAACCTCCAGTTCGGGCAGCTCCGCCCGCTCAACCAGCTAGACAGGATGAGGGACCTTTGGTAGGGCTTATCAGAGAACTGCTTGCATCCCAAGATCGTCGAGGCGATGCCTTGCACCAGGAAGTTCATGATGCACTAAACCGAGGAGGTCCCCAAGGGAATCAGGCGGCCAACAGTTTCAAGCGCTTGAACCCTCCCTTCTTTGACGGCAGTGAAGATGTGATTGTCGCGGACGCTTGGCTTCAGGATACCGAGGTGGTTCTAGAAGCAGCTAGGACACCTGAGAATGAGAAGGTGGCGGTGGTACGCCTACAGTTGTTAGATTTGGCTCGCGATTGGTGGGCAGCTCAGGCCATGGGGTTAGCAGCGCCAGTCACTTGGGCGACGTTCAGAGAGAGGTTCCAGACAAAGTACTTCGATGCGATGGCACGGTACGACCTGCAGACCCGGTTCACCAACTTGAAGCAAGGAGGCAGGACGGTCGATGGCCTATGCGACCGAGTTTTCCAGGCTGAGTAGGTTCGCCCCCACCTTGGTGGCGACCGAGTTCGATAGGGCTCAGCGATTCCAACAAGGGCTGCACTTAGAGATATTATTGGCTATGGAGCAGTTCGAGCACCAGACGTTCGATGCAGTGTTGAAGGCAGCAAGGAGGCATGAGTATATCTCCCGGAGAATTGTGGACAGGACCGGAGGCAGGAAGCGGTCCCACAACCAGATGCACCAATCTTCAGCTCAAGCCCCGGCAACTAGGGGTATAACCATTGGAACTCCGAGGCGGGCGGCCTCAGTGACGTCGGTTCAGCATTCGACCCCGACATACCCGCAGCAGCAGAAGCAAAAGCAGTCTTCCGCGGTGGGATGTTCGCATTGCGGGAAGCCGGGCCATGTAGTGGCAGAGTGTCGTAGGGCACAGGGATTGTGCCTGGCTTGTGGAGGAGAAGACCACCAGATAGGGACCTGCCCGAATAGGGGAGGTCCATCATCATCCAACCTTTCTAGTTCTTCGGTGAGAGGACCAGCCCCAGTTCCAGTCCAGCATCATGTCTGCACGATTCGCGACACGGATAGGATTGGAGCCCGAGTCATTATCAGTGAGACTCAATATACTTACTGGTAATGGTCTTGTGGGAGTAGATCGAGTATTTTCCTCGTGTCGGATCGTAGTTAGCAGTAGAGAGTTCCCCGCTAGGCTCATAGAGTTTTCTATGGCAGACTATGATGTAGTCCTTGGCATGGATTGGTTGAGGAACCATTATGCTAGGATAGACTACTTTGTTGGCAGAGTTGTCTTTAGTATTCCCGGAGAGCCAGAGTTTTTATTTTCCAGAGGCACAGTCGAGCCATCTCCTCCAGTATTGCGGATGGCAGTAGCAGCAGTGCAGTTGCCCCGGATAGTTAAAGAGTTTCCAGATGTCTTTCCAGAAGAACTTCCAGGGATGCCACCAGAGCGGGAGATCGAGTTCACCATAGACTTGATTCCTGGGACAGCACCAGTATCAGAGCGAGTCTACAGAATGGCGCCTTCAGAGTTGGAGATTTTGTACAAGATGATTGAAGAACTCAGGACCAAGGGATTCATTCGTGTAAGTGGATCACCTTGGGGAGCCCCGATGCTTCTTGTGAAAAAGAAGGATGATACGTCCAGGCTATGTGTAGATTATCGTACCTTGAACTTAGTGACAATCAAGAACAGATATCCTCTCCCGAGGATAGATGACTTGTTTGATCAACTCAAAGGGGCTTCAGTTTTCTCGAAGATAGACTTGCGGTCAGGATACCACCAGATCAGAGTCAGAGAGCAGGATATCCCGAAGACGGCGTTCAGATCTAGGTACGGGCATTGGGAGTTTCTAGTTATGCCCTTTGGAGCGACCAATGCGCCGGCAGTGTTCATGGACCTCATGAACCGTATCTTCATGCCTTACTTGGATCAGTTTGTGATAGTGTTCCTTGATGACATCCTGGTCTACAGCAAGAGTGAAGCAGAGCACAAGCAGCATCTCAGAATTGTCCTCCAGATTCTCAGAGAGCACCAGTTGTACGCCAAGTTCAGTAAATACGAGTTCTGGCTCGATCGCATTTCTTACTTGGGTCACATCATTACCAGAGGAGGAGTGGAAGTGGATCCCCAGAAGATTGTGGCTATCGAGGCATGGCCAGTACCCATCTCAGTGGCAGAAGTTCGCAGCTTTCTTGGATTGGTCGGCTACTACCGGCGGTTCATCTCTGATTTTACAAGGATTTCAGCGCCGATGACCCAGTTGACCCGCAAGGATGTGCCGTTCATTTGGACAGCAGAATGCCAGGAATCATTTGAGAAGTTGAAGCGAGGTTTGATAACGGCTCCCATTCTCACCCTTCCAGATGGGACCGGAGGATTCACAGTTTATTGCGACGCTTCAGGCAGAGGATTGGGATGTGTTTTGATACAGCATGGGAAGGTAATTGCTTATGCGTCACGACAACCCCGTGATCATGAGAAGAATTACCCGACCCACGACTTGGAGCTAGCAGCAGTAGTATTTGCACTTAAGTTGTGGAGGCACTACTTGTACGGAGACAGAGTGGAGATATTTACTGATCATAAGAGCCTGAAGTATGCTTTCACCCAGAAGGATCTTAATATGCGGCAGAGAAGATGGCTCGAGCTACTGGTAGACTACGATGTAGATTTGCAGTATCATCCAGGGAAGGCCAACGTGGTAGCAGATGCGTTGAGCAGGAGAGCCGGAGTCTACCTTCTAACAGCGCAACCAGAGCTATTGGCAGATCTTCAGAAGATGGGTATTGAAGTTGTCCTCCCTTCCAACGTGGCGTTGATGGCTAGCCTACAGATTCAGCCCACCATAGTTGAGAGGATCCGGACAGCACAGTTAGCAGATTCCAAGATTTAGCGGCTCAGAACAGAGTGCGAGGCAGGGAGAAGGCCAGAGTTATGCATCCATGAGGATGGTACGCTTCGACACGGCATGCGTCTTTGTGTACCCAGTGGAGATATCAGACAGGAAGTCATGGCAGAGGGTCACAGTTCGCAGTATTCTATCCACCCAGGCAGCACGAAGATGTACAAAGATATTCGTCAATACTTTTGGTGGAATGGTATGAAGAGGAAGATAGCCCGGTATGTCTCTCGATGTTTGGTTTGCCAACAGGTCAAGGCTGAACATCAGAGGCCAGCTGGACTTCTTCAACCTTTACCGATCCCAGAATGGAAATGGGAACACATAACCATGGATTTCGTGACTGGGTTACCCAGATCTCCGGTAGGCAGAGATGCTATTTGGGTCATTGTAGACAGGCTTACCAAGGTGGCACACTTTCTTCCATTTAGAGTTGGACAATCGACGGCGCAGCTAGCAGAGATGTATCTCAGGCAGATCGTCAGACTTCACGGAGTGCCAGTCAGCATAGTATCAGACAGGGATACGAGATTCACATCGCACTTCTGGCGCAGTCTTTATCAAAGTTTGGGGACTCGTCTCAAGTTCAGCTCAGCGTATCATCCGCAGACAGATGGGCAGTCAGAGCGTACTATACAAACTCTCGAAGATATGTTGCGGTCATGTACCCTTGACTTCGGTGGTTCGTGGGAGGATCACCTGCACCTGATGGAATTCTCGTACAACAACAGTTTTCAGGCCAGTATCCAGATGGCACCCTTCGAGGCTCTATATGACAGGAAGTGCAGATCCCCGTTAGCATGGGACGATGTCGGAGAGAGGCAGATGCTCGGTCCAGAACTAATTTCACAGACGGTTGAAGTGGTCAGGAGAGTCAGAGATCACCTCCGAGTTGCTCAGGATCGCCAGCACCATTGGGCCGATGCTCATCGGCATCCCTTAGAATTTGTCGTCGGCGACCATGTATTCCTTAGGATCTCGCCTATCCGCGGCGTCATTCGTTTTGGCGTGCGGGGAAAGCTTAGTCCTAGGTATATAGGGCCGTTCGATATTCTAGAGCGAGTAGGCGATGTGTCCTATCGTCTCGCTCTTCCGCCATCGCTAAGTGAGGTACATGATGTATTCCATGTGTCTCAATTACGACGGTACATCCCGGACCCGAGCCATATCCTAGATCATTCGGAATTGGTTGTTGGTACCAACCTTTCGTATGAGGAGAGGCCCGTGTCTATTTTAGACCGGAGGGAAAAGACGCTCAAGAACAAGACTATTAACTTAGTTCGTGTTGCTTGGGGTCATCACTCTCTAGGTGAGTCAACTTGGGAGCGTGAGGACGACATCCGATCGCGATATCCCTACCTGTTTGACTCGTGAGGTATAATGTCTTTCTTATGCCTTACGCTTTCCCTTTCCTTGCTTGCATTGTATGATTGTATGATTGAACTGCTTAACGTAGCTTGCCTGTGCTTAGTATAGCTTGTCGTGGCAATCTCTAGCTCCTTGATTAAATTCCGAGGACGGAATTCTTTGAAGGTGGGTAGAGTTGTCACCCCCATTTCCTGTATTACGTATTTATGCTCGTATTTGATTTTGGCACGTATTTTAATTTTCTCGACTTGCGGATTTTGGTTTCTCGTAAATGGGTTTTGGACCATGGCTTGGTTTTATTTTGTGGAAGTTGGTTTGGTTTGGTTCATCATGAGTGGAACACTTTAACCTACACTCTACCCTCAACACAACACAACCACCCTCATTATATCTCCACCAAACTTTCTCTCTCCTCTTTACTCTCCATTAATTTTCTTCTTCTCCTTCTTCCACACAACACCACACCATAGGCAAGTGCACCTTGCCAACAAATAAGCACCCAATTTTATTTGTCCATTTGATAGATTAGGACATATAGATCATCATTAGAACTTGAAATTTTATGATTTGGAGTCTCCATTATTCTAGATCTAAGTTTTGATTATTTTCAGAATTCTTTGGTTTTGATCTATTAAACTTTAATTTTTGCATATTTTGATGCTTCCATGTGGAAGAGAATTCGATTTTACTCAAGTTAGAACTTTGAAAATCTAGATTTGGTTTTGATTTGATCAAGTTATGAAGAATTGAAGTTTTGAAGTTCTTGGAGTTCTTCTCGGGTTGGAGAAGCAGCCCTCTCGGCCTGCGCTCTTTAGCGCAAGGCCGATTGCGCAGCTCACCCTTTGGTGAACTGCGCACCTTTCTTTTCGGCCAGCGCCTTCATTGCGCATAGCCGATTGCGCCCGGCCTCTTGGGCTGGACCGCGCATCTCTCTTAGCGCACTTGACTCCTGCGCAGTCTACCTTCTGCGCAATCCACCCTGCGCAAGCCAGCCATGCGCAATCCACCTATGCGCAATCCATCTGCTGCGCAGCTCACTCCTGCGCAGTTGGTACCCTGTGCAGCTCACTCCTACGCAGTTGGTACCCTGCGCAGCTCACCCTGCACAGTTGGCCTCCTGACGCACTTGACTCCTGTGCAATCCAACCCCCTGACCCCTTGCGCAAACCATTGGCTCTTGGAGATTTGGTTTATTTTCTTTAAGCCTGGCTCTTCTATCGTCCTATGTATATATTGGTATTTTATTAGGTATTTTACGTCCATTTTATATCCTTACGCCTTTTGTCATGAACTTGATTTTACTTAATATACTTGGAATGACTATTGTACATAGCATGGTATGACAAGGAACTAGCATAACATGATAGTGACCCGTAGTGGTGCACTCCTGACATGACCAACCTGACTTGATAGTGGCCCATCGTGGCGCACTCCTGACAAGTGCCCTGACATGATTTATCTTGATAACTTGATAGTGGCCCGTGGCGGCGCACTCTTGACTTGTAACTTGTAACTTGTAACTTGACTCGTATAATCAACTTGACACCGTGGGTGTTCCTGCTTGCTTGCTTGTACAATCCACTTGTCTTGTCTTGCATCATGTCTAGGACGTGACTTCCTGGGTACCACGGCCAGGGACTCGCACTAAATTGGATTAGGCTAATGATTAGATCAAACTAGAACATGGAGAATTCCCAGTCACAGGCAATCTCGTTATCTGGGCGCTTTAATGGACTTGTAGCTTGCCGACGAGTAGAGCACATTTCCAGCACACTGTCATGTGTTGCACCCTCTAAGTCACCTAAGGGTACATTTGTCTCCCGGGCAATGTACCCACCTATAACTCTCAACCCGCGGAAGGATAACTAGATAGTCTGCAGGGCTTGGGACTGGGAGTTTCTCACTTGCATCTTGTTAGTAATTAGGCTTGTAATAACCCTAGTTAGTTAAAGTAGTAAGCCATAGTATTTGTTTGGCCGATTGCGAATGGATGGTGTCCAGCCTTGTCTAAGTCTTGTCTAGCTCCAGTACCTGCTATCTCCTGAGCATGCTTGTTTTACTTATCTTAACGATAAATGAGTAGAGACAGTGAGCTATTCAGGCGAAGGGTTACAACCCCGGTCCTTGTATGGTTTAAGGATTGTAACCTGGCTCCCGGAATGGTTCCACGTTCCTAGTCGTTTATCGCCCTGTGTACTTTATTACTTGTACTTTCCTTTTTTTCTTTATGTTCTGATATGCTGGCTTTTGTTCTTATTTGTGGCCTCCTTTGTGGCACTTGCTCTTTCTAGGGTTTGACCGAGCTGGTTTTGTGTGGCCAGATTTCGGAGCAGCTCCCGAGGATCTACCGAGCTTCCAGCCCAATGGTGACAACTAGACGGAACCCGGGCCAAGAGTGGGTTTTCCTTTTGTTTCACCCACTTATATGTAAACTTATTCTTTTGAGGTGTTTAGCCGACGAGCACCTGTTAGCTCGATGCACATTTACTTACTGTTTGCCTACGGGCTGTAAGCATGATTAACAAATCCTAGGGTTGATCATGTATGACTGAACTCTTGCTAGTCCCATCATTTTGTACGACTAGCTTCATGATCATCCAATATGTAATATTTGGGACGCCTTATATATATATATTTGATGCTCTAATATCTTGTAACTCTGTCAATTGCTTGAGATTGAGACAATAGGCTTGACCTTAAGAGACTGCTGGCTTGTAGTAAACCCTCATATCTAGACAGCCGTGACCGTATAGTTGAGATGTATTCTATTTCAATATACGTAGCTGGCTATGTCTGCCCCCGCTCTCCAGTATTCTGGTTCTGGGGCGTGACATCAATACACAAGGATCTAGCCAAGTTATGTTATTGCACACGAAGTATAGTCGTACACGAATATCATGTGAGCACATGAGTATACACGTTTTCACACGATTTGCACACGAAAAGCACGAATACAAGGAGTATACGATGCTCATGATAAAGTACACGAACATGAAATACCCGATGTATCCGCTAAGGGGATAACATCGTACGACAAGGTCCATATAGTACTAATTCGTGTTTCCAATGTGCCAGCATCAAGTAAAGTAATCTAAAGCAGAAAATATACTCCTAAACAGGATATGAAATGATCAGAGAATGTACTCGCCTGTATCCTGAGTATCCGAAAAGAATCTACTGTCCGAGGAGTGGTGTTTGTCTCCTATAGATCAGTACAAGTCACTATAAGTCTAAAATAATATATCAGACTGCTATAATGCATCTACATAAAGTTTGGGGTCAAACTGTACTAAAGTCAACTCTCGGTCAACTCTAGTCAACTATACTAGTCAAACTAGGTCAACTAGGTCAAGCCTAAGCCAAACAAGTCTCACTAAGCCTAACCAGCCTATTCTAGCAAGCACACACACTATCTAGGCTATACAAGCCAACAACATAATCACAAGCATACATGCCATACACATAGGCAATGAGCCATAGGCTATAGGCCATAGGCTAATCACCTATAGTCCATACCACACATTCACACATATTGACTATATCTAATTTAATATAATTAACCATATTATACATATATAGGCTACATGATAATATATCACATATATAGATATATATGTATATACATATATATATATATATATATATATATATATATATATATATATATATATATATATATACATAGGGTGATAGAGAACAGCATATGTGTGTGTTTGTGTACATTTGAGGGTGTATCATGTGAGGGTGTGCATGTGTAGAGAGTTATGAACATGTGTGTGATATGGTGACATGAGAGTGTATGTGATACAAAGGAATTAGTTAGTGTCAATATGAATTTAGGATTAGGAAGTGTCACATGTGTGTGTAGAGTGAGGGTGATATAGTGTAGGACATGTTATTTGAAACTAAAATCAGTGAGCATAAACCCAGAATTTAGCATTTAGGAATGTGAGAACTGAGTGATAGTTCACATTAGTGATGGTGTAGAGCATGTATGTGTAGGTGTATATTAGAGAGCAGTATCAAATAGGAATGGGAAATCAGTGAGGTGATCAACATGACAGTGCTAACAGTGTATAGGTGTAGTGTGGATGAGTGTGTGTGTGTTGAGTGCATAATAGGGACTCAAGATTTGTGAGGACAGTGAACTAACACATGTAAAGGGATTAGCCATAATAAATTAACATGAAAATTAGTGTTTTAAGGAAAGAGATCAAATGACAGTTCAACACAAACTAACCCAAGTGAAAATCCAATCTAACATGTATCAATTTCAGATTAAAACTGGAAATTAATCTCAGTTATTAGTTAAGGGAAAGAAATCAAGCGACAATTAACCAATTCGAATCCCTTTACCAATTGAACCCTAAACTAACATAAATTCAATCCAATAGTGAACTAGCATGCCTGTGAATGACTGAGCATGGCAATAACATTTTAGAATTAGTTTTAAAATAGGAATGAAAATCAAAATCAAAAACTAAAATACATGTATCAGTCAACAGCCCATTGAACAGCCCAATCCCTACTCGAAAATCCAATTTGAACCCTAAAACCTAACACAAATCAGTAAACACTCTTGCAATAGACTAATACACATGTATAGATGATTAAATCATGAACATAACATTCAAATTAGTTTGAAACAGGAAATGGAATCTCAGGATTTACAAAACAGTAACTAAGTATCATTCCTAATAGGAAATTCCACATTCGAACACTAAAACATGTTAATTCATAATTTAAATGGTTGGTAATATATAAGACAAGTATACACGTGTCAAGCAAGGTATTCGTGTCCAACCAAGTGGACACGAACATGTCCAGCACACTCAAGGACACACGAGTGCACTGCATAGTGTACAGTGTCGTGCACGTATGCACGCGTGTCCCGCACGCGACACAGGCCACGTGGTGACACGTGGCCTTGCGTACACGTGCGCCAGGGGTAGAGCTACCCCTAGGACCGCCTGCACAGTGTCCACGACATGTGTCGTGTCCGTGTCAGCTGCGTATCGGCAGCGCTCTCGCGCGCTCAACGACAGGTCGTACGGCCAGTGCGGGAAGGATTTGTCCTCGCACACGCAACCATATCGACCCAAATTTTGGGAGGATGGTGGCAAACAATGCCCCATTATGCTTACCAATTTTGGCATGTCCAAGTGTCCTGTGTCGGGAGTTATGAGCCCCGTGATGCAGGACACAGTGTTAGTGCACGCGGTCAGCCTGTTCGTGTCCCCGTGTGGACACGACACAAAACTAAAATTATGAAGAAACATTAGAAATACATAAGCAAACACTAGATCTAGGTTTCTATTCAAATAGATTTGCAAAAGTCGGTTCGGGCATTTCGTCGAACACCTAGTCTATAGGTTCGATACGTGTCCGATACAGACACGTAACCTAATACAAATGCCACGAAATTTCTACAGTAGCTAGGGGACACCTATTCCTAAGCCATCATGCACTAAAAATAGGATTAAATCATAGTTTGAGGGTTTTTACTATGTGTATCAATCCTCCAAGAAAGCCCCAATGGAAAGATTCCAAATACCAACTCCAAAGCTCCAAATGAACCAAAAACTAAAATTAACCTCCAAAAATAATAAACAACCAGGAATTAGATCCTAATGCAAAAGACTAGGATTAAAAAGGAATTAAAATGAATTTATGGGGATTTTTGGAAGGGGAGAAAATACCTTTTCTTTAATTTCTAGGTCAAGCTCTAAAAGAGGCTAGAACTCCTCAACATGATATTAAATAGGGTGGGGTTCTCCTATGGCTGGTCATGGGTTGCAAAATTAGGGTTAGGGTTTCCTAAATTGTCCCATGGGCTTAAGTCATGATTAATTAAGTCATGAAGTCATAAGCCATTTCATAAAACCATAAGTCACGACTTAAACTCACTAAACCAAATCCTCTCATTCTAAAACTAATCTCTAATGACTAAAATGAGTTAACTCAAGTTAGACTAGGGTTACCTTAGCTAGGGCTAGGTTCTAGGCTAGTCTATTAGTCTCAACAAGTCAAAATCAAACTAGAATTCACCAATTCATTAAATTAATTAAAAATTCAAAATTCACCCAAAATGACAAAAATACCCTCAAGCTAGAAATGTGGTAGTGACACAGCTACTTACCTGCGTCCTTATGAGGCACAGAATGGTGATATGCTCACACCATCTTCATTCCATCGATGCAGTCATCTGCTCCGGTTCAGAAGCTTAAGTTACTTCTCTACAAGAGACTTGAGAACTCTCATCGCAACTAATGCAAGTCAGCCTGTCACTCCGAAAACATAGTAACCTCGCCAACCTGAAGTACAAGCCTACTTGTCGCCTACAGCACAGTGACTCCAGTAGCTTGAAAGACAGCTTCATAAGTTGCTCTATATGCACTGAAGTCTTGTCGTCAATCGAAGCCAAGTCCATTCGTCATCTGAAGGCACAGTGGTTCCGTCGTCTCCAGAAGCACGGTCTACTCGTCGCCCCAGAAGCACAGCAGTACTTAGTCCTCACCAGAGATGCAGCAAGCATGGGTCCATCCTAATTTGTTTGTTTAAACTGCCTCTTATAGAGAAGATTGGGATTAAATCATGATTAATATCATATCAGATTGATTTAAATCTTAGACGAGGATTAATTAGACTCCAAATCTAAGATGAAATCCCAAGATTACTCGGCTGTATACGAGCAAGCAAATTGGCATAGTATTACCCCCTTCAGTTATGTTTATAACCACCAGAGATCTCGTTTGAGGGTAATCTCGATGTCTCCCACGTGTCAGCGTCGTAGAAGCCCATTTCGTGCAATGACGGCAGATTCTTTCATATCTCAGGAAACCTAATGCACATCGCATATGTGCTCGGTTCTCTATAAATAGAAGGAGTTCTTCAACCAAAGCATCGACAGAGAAAAATTTGACAATCGACAATCTTCAAAGGATCAGTAATCTCTATCCATGAAGAGTCTACCACCCTCATCCACCGATCAACCAAAGAGCTAATCAACCAACCATCTTCAAGGGATCTTCTCCTCTAGACAACCTCTTGATCGGTGACCCTAGAGTCCCATCAAAGGTGACAGAGAGCCATAGCAAGGTTGATTCATCGTCAGATTGTCAACGGAGTAAAAGAGCCGCTGCAGCGCTCGATCTCCACCATCACACTTTCCCAGAAATCTCTCCTCTATGTACTTAGAATATTCTGTTTAGAACTTTCTTCTTTGTACACAGATACCTTATACGTTCAATAAAGCAAAAAGTTTGTTCAACCTTTTGTTATGTTAAACAGAGAGCACCTTTTCTCATGTCAGTTGGTCGAACGTGTCGTCAATCCGAGGCAGCACGAATACTTTTTTTTGATGGTCAGTGCATTTAGTACCCTATAATCAATAGACATGCGGACTGAACCGTCCTTCTTTGGTACGAACAACACTGGAGATCCCTATGGTGATGTACTTGGTCGTATGAAACCCTTGGCTTGCAACTATTCTAGGTGAAGCTTCATCTCATCCAGTTCCTTCTTTGCAAGTTGGTAGTCATTGGAAGAAACTTGCTCTGCTCCTGGTACTAGCTCGATGCTGAACTCTACTTATTTGTCAGGTGGTAGACCTGACAACTCCTCTGGAAAAATGTTAATAAATTCTTCAACTAGCGCCATGGCCATATATCTTGGCACTAGTCGGTCAACTCCTTTCTCGATGGTCCCTCGCATAAATTCAAACTTTGGGCGATATAGCGGTCTGAAAATAATACTTCCCATTCAACAATCTAATATAACATGATATTGGCTCAACCAATCCATCATAACACAAAGTCGAAGTTTGGCATTAGAAACACCAAAATTTGATCTCTTATCTCCTTTATACAAACAACGAAAAGCACATTCTACAAGTGCTAGTCATCGGCATGATACCTCCCTCGTAAGAATCATCCAATTCTTAGACAAGGACGAGGTGGCTACTCTATGCATGGCTGCAAAACTACTGCATATAAATGACAAAGTAGTCCCTGAATCAAACAGTAATGTAGCAGGTATGGATGCCACTAAAATAGTACCTATGATCGTCACACCTATTAGCTCCTCCTCTGCTAGAACTATTACAAAAGCCTGACCATGCCTCCGTCCTTCCGTCTACTATCTAGCTCTTTCTTACTAAACCTCTTGTGGTGGTAAAGGTGGTCCTCTCTAGGGTCCTGCTTGTACTGGTGGTCGAGGAGATGTAGTCACCTGAATAAGTGGTTTGGTCTGGTGGAACTAGCCTCTGATCTGCCCAGTCATGTCGCTGTGGACACTCTCGAACCTGGTGCTGACTCCAGCCTCACAGTAGGCACTGTGCAAGCCTCCGCCTCGAATCTTTCTTAACATGTCCCTTCTTACGATAATGGTGACAAGTTGGAAGCTCCTTTGCTGAGTATGGGGTAACTCGCTATTTCTGAAATCTGCCTGGTCATTTGATAGGTTCTCTTTGTTGTCCTTTAGCTGGTACTGCAGTAGTAGGGCATCTCGGTAGCACTCTATCCTTATTGTTAGCCTCCTAGAGATAAGCTTCAGCTAATACCTCATCGTACGAAACTCTAGACTATGCTGAAGTGTACCTTTGGATCTCCTTCGTCAACCTATAATGAAATCTCTGTGCATTCTCCACATTATTCGGTATCAGGATGGTACTGAATCGACTAGGGCGGCTATACTCAGCATCATACTCGTCTACGGTCATGCTCTCATGTTTAAGGTGGAGAGATGATCGTAGAAAGCATCTCTAACGGTAGCAGGAAAATATTTGGCCTTGAAATACTCCAGAAACTGCTCCTAAGTCTGGTATCGATCGATATCTTGCTTAATCGACTCCCACCAGTGAAGTGCATTTCCTTCAAGATGGCTCCTAACGAGTATCATCCATAAGTTTGCTGGTAGCTGCGAAGACTCTAGAAGCTTCTAAACTTTGTCATCCACTCGTTGATATCCTCTGGTGTTTCCTTGCGTTCAAATGGCTTCGAATTTATTTGTTGATAACCATGAGTCATGCCCACTGTCTGAACAGGTGCCGGTGTTGGTACAGGTGCAAGGGATGGTATTGTAGCACCCACTCCTAAAATACATAGGACCAGAAATACGGTACATGCCAGCAATATTTTGTTAATAGGCCAAAACTACCTATCAAGACTATTAGCTAATGCTTAAGTTGTAAATCATGATAACAATCCAGAATAATAACACAAGTCACAAGTACACAACTAATCTCATCTACGAAGAAATCATAAGACACAAGATATCCAAGTCCAATAAAATAATACCGATAAAAAGATCTTTCTAGCAGAAAATAAAAATAATAACTGCACAGGAAAAGACATCCCGAAACCAAAGTAAAAAACAAATAAAGTAATACTCAACTACAAATCTGCTAAAATGAAAAGAAATAAGGTAGAAAGTCTAAATAAATAGACGACATGGATTAAGAGAAGTCCTCTGGCACTATCTTGTCCTCCTGCGAAGGTGTGTCACCTATCTCGACTCTGGAATCGCAAACCTCTGGGTAGTACTCCTCTATAACTAAGCCTAGAGAGATCACCAGGTCCTAAAGGGACTAGCAAGACACATAATATACAAGCCTACTTTGACAGTAATAATAAGCAAGGAAAGATAGAAAGATAGTACAAGAAATAAAGACTGAAGAATACAAGAACAAAACATAAAGGAAATGGCATGCCGTCGAGAATTGTGCTAATAAACGTGACTATCGGTAAATCGAGGTAAACTGCAGCCCAATGGTTGCTAACGATCCTATAGATTACAACCCAGTGGTTGCTAACAACCTATAGTAAGTCTCTATCGCAGTCCGGTGGTTGCTAACGATTGAGAGTCGTCAACTATAGTCCAGTCCGTAATACAGTCCTCGCCTAAAACTAGGAATCAATCAAGTCAAGTCAACTATGTCAAGTCCAAGTCAAGTCCAGGTTATTCATGTCAAAGGAACATGGCATAGGCAAAGCAATTCTATCACTAGATATGAACAAGATAAGAAAAATAAGACAAGTAATATGAAAAAAGATAGGAATAATCTACGTACAACTAAAATAGCAATAACATGAACATAAGCAGCAGGCAATCAAGTATGACTGAAAAGAAATAGCAGTATGGAAATTCCTGAAATAAATTGTATAATTCGTAAAGTTGTACTTGCATGGTATAGAATCGTCCACGTCGAAATAAGAAACTAGTCAAATTAGTGAGCCACAAAAGCTGAACTTTTGTGAACGTCCCCAGATGCTGAAATAGACATCGCCAACATTTTTGATATAAGAAAAATATCTAAATTTGACTACCCATAAGTCCAATTCTGGACCCAGGGGCTGTCATGACCCGCACCCACTGTGAGGGTACGAGTACGTAACAGTGCCCAGCCTACACCGCAGTGTCGGCAGTAGAATGCTATTCTAGGTCACTATCTAACCAACAACTCACACAATTATATAATGTACTTGTCAAAATTTTTACTCCGAATGGAGGACAAGTATAGATATAATAGAATCTCAATCACAGTCTAAGCACGATATGATAACACAGAAGTTTGAAACTAAGACTAAATACAAAAATAAGACCAACTACTAAAATAATATAATCTCCAACAATCTCAAAACAAACATATTTCAACTTATTTACAATTCAAGTTCTAAAATATAAAAACTAAACCAAGTCAACTAGCTAGTCTCCCGATCACTCCTGAGTGTCGGGGCCAAAGGTAGCTAAGCCATCTCCTGGTCCATAGTAAGTAGGGCAAGTATCCTCAGGGCAATCATTTGTAAAATTTTCAACAGGTACTGTCAGGACAGGAATGAGTACAACTAATCAAGAAAACCGAAGTAAATGATAGAAAACTATAAAGCAGTTATAGACAGTTTATTGATGAACATGGTGGTTTATATTCAGGTGATGGTATAGAGAAACATATAAGATACAAGGAAAGTAAAGTAACTAAAACAAAAGAAGAATCATGGCAATAAAGACTGTAAAATAAAATTCTAACTGAACTAGAGTAGCATGATAAGTCTAGACAGTAAATGTAAACAAGTATAAATCCTATGTAAATCCAGTACGGGACGAATCTAATACAAGATGAATCCAGTACAAGATGATTCTAGTCAGTGATCAAGAATCCAGGTGAGACCAACTATATTCTAATAGTGTGTTTTAAAATACTGAGATCGACATGTAAACGACTGTAGGTATCAGGCACATCTCTCTCTGATCAGGCGAGAGATGGCTATGCTTCCAGTAGATTCTAGTTGGAAGATTACAGATTTGGGGCATGTCTACATGTCTTACTCAATATTTCCCTGCCCCGTAATACAAGTGAATCCAGTACAAGACACGAGAATCGAGCCCAGCCAAACATGATGATACTAGCAATGATTCTAGAATAATTCCAGTATTAGAGGCCCGACAATATGGTATGTGTGTCGTATACATGAATCCAGAAATATCCATACGTGTTGTAACAGAGAACCACATAAAACTAACTAGAACTAAAGTACAATAATTGTCAAATAAATGAGAGAACTATCAGAGAATGTACTCGTCCGATACTCTGAAAAGAGTAGTATAATATCAGATGCATGTACCAGAATCACAATGTCCTAAATAGAGCAGTACAGGTTATAATGTGTTTAAAACAAGATAAATGATGTTTACAATACAATCTACATGATTTCTAGGTCAATCTAGGTCAAAGTCAACTCTAAGTCAAACCTTGTCAACTGTCTAGGTCAAACTAGATCCAAGTCAAACTTGGTCAACTCTGGGTCAACCCAAGTCAACACCTAGTCAAACTAGGTCAATTGGTCACATTTAGACTCAATGTTGTCTTTTGGTCAACTCTAGTCAATCCTGAACTATTGGGTCAAACCTTGGTCAATTCTAGGGTTTGGTCAACATTTGGTCAACTATCTAGAGTTATGGCCTATGTGGACTATTTTGCTAGGCTAATGTGATGCCAAACACACCTTAACCTAAGTTAACTCATCTAGGACCTAACCCCTTCATTCATACCAAGGTCCTAAAATCCTATAATATGAATATATTCATATAACATATCTCAAGTATCCTTATAACTTATATTTTGGTACAAATCAAACTACTACCCTACATATCATAAAATTTCATATATGAAACTCAACTAATCTCACACCATATGCATACATCTCATATAATATAATATATAGATATTTATATATCTAGTATATATTTATATGGACTGATACAAAGTATACATAGATGGGTGCAGCACATTACCTAGTTAGCAGGACAGATCACTTAGGGTTAAATCAAGATAGGAAATACAGGGGATCACATCATGATATATAGGACAGGTGATCAAATGGGAGAAAACTGAACAATTAATATAGTTATGGACTGAACGTAAATGATAATAGACGCTAAAATAGAACATGTAATGTTCAAGGGTGACTGAGCAATTGCTCTATGATTAAACCCTCTGACATAAACACACCCACACACTCTAAAACTCACATATCTACATATACAAGCCCCAAACAAATACAAGCCTCACCTACATATATGTGAAACCTGATCATGTGAATCCTGAATACCATATCAACATGCAGGGGGTCAAGGGTGTGTACACAGGGGTATATAGGAGTGTGTCCAGTGGTGTCCAAGGTGTGTCAGTGAGCAGTTTGTGTAATGTGACAGGGATTCAATAGGGACAGTGGTGATAACGGGCTAGGGTGTTCCTGTGTGAACATGAGTCACATATATGTGTATGTGTGGTATGGTCATGTGTGTACAGTCACAGGTTTCTGTGAGTTCAAATCAGTGTGTCCATCTATATTGTATCAGGAAAAAAGAAAACTAGGATTGGGTATACAGTTAATACCAAAAGAAAATGAAATATGAATCAACTGAATTAAATGTTTACAACCCATTGAAAGAAAATGCATTGACTGAAATCATACCAATGAAACATCCACAAAGTTCTGGAAAACCGAGTATACATCTCAACCAAATCGAAACCATACAAAACCCAAAACTTGAAATAACATCCAATCAACCAAATCGAAATCACACTCAATACCTTAATATGGAACCTCAGTTCACAGACTGTACAGGAACTCAGTTTCAAAATGCCAATCCAATCAATCACGAAAAACCCAATAAATCCTATAATTCAAAATAACTAAAGTGAAACACATGTACAGTCATGGGGACATGTCCCACGTGTTAAATGGGACACCAACGAGTCCAAGAATTAGGACACGAGGTGTCCAAACCTAAATTAAAATGGTGTCAGAAAACAGAATTTCCTAGTCCTCGTGTACGCGTGCACACGTGTCTAGCACACGACACAGGCCACATGGAGACACGTGGCCATGCACATGTGTTCGCCTAGACTAGGGGAACGTGTCCAAGTGACTGTCCCGCGTCCACGTAAAGTGTGTCGCGCGTACGAGACGCATATCAGGACACGTCTGTGCGCCTGTGTACGTGTGTGCAAATTCAGTACGTGTGGGATTTCTCCCAATCTGCTCGATAAAATCCTTCCAAATTTTGTGTGTATTGTGTCAGTGATTGCCCGCACGACTCCACAAATTTTTGTGGTGTCTTATGCCGTGTCGTGTCCTGTGTCGACCCCGAGCAGCAGGACAGCGCACGGTGTCCTCGTGCGTGCGTATATGTCCCATTTTGGACACAAAAAGTATCCAAAAATATGCTCAATAGGACACGAATGCAATAACCATGTATAAAACAACATTTCCATTCAATCATTTTTCAAAAACAATAATTTATTTCCCTTTGAGACATTTCAACAAATACATGAATACATAGACTGATACGTGTCCGATACGGACACCAAACGGATACAATTTTCTACCAAATTTGAGGGACAGCTAGGGGACACCTAGATCTAGCCTAATATGTAAAGAAATCAGAATTAAAATGCAATTTGAGGAGTTTTACCTATAGGTGCAAAGATCAAGAAAAAGCCCCAAATCGATTGATTCCTGATGCTAGCCAAATCCTCCAAATTGTACTCAAACTGAAATTACACTCCATGAATATCAAATAGAGAGTGATTAGAATCTATTGCAAAAGATTTGGATGAAAAAAGAATTAAAATAGAATTAATAAGAATTTGGGAAGATGGGAATTTACCTTTCCTTTCTCTAAGTGTTGGAATGATACAAAAGAGGCAAGAACTAAATGAGAAGAATATTTATAGGGAGGGGAGCCCTAGTGGATGGTCACTTATGGCTAAAATTAGGGTTAGGGTTCAAGTCATGGGCCATGGGCCAAGTATCATAGGTCATGGAATTAAATTCTTAAGTCATAAGTTATTGCACCTATCATTATTTCTCCTATTTCAAACTAGTTTCTAAATGACTAAAATGAGATTGACTTAAGTTAGACTAGGGTCTCACCATGCTAACCAAGTCACCATAGCTAGGGTTAGCTTCTAGGTTAGTCTCTTAAGTCACAGCTAGCAAAAAGTCAAAATTAACAATCACCAATGCAATAAATCATAAAATAATTCAAAAAGGCCAAATGACCAAAATACCTTCATGCTCAAAATTAAAAATAAATTATCCTAATGACATGGTTAGGCTCTAGGTCAGACAGTCTCTCGGGTTTCACTAACAGCACATCAAAATCACAAGTCATGACTTAAAACAAATTTAAATTAATTAAAAATCACCAAAATCATAATGTGATATAAATATCAATAAATAATAATAATTTTAAAAGTTCAAAATTACCCTCATTTGAAAAACTGGGTGTTACAAGGGCAAAACGATAATTTTTGGTCAAAACAATGTCCGTCGTTGTACCCGCTTTGCACCAAAAAGTGTTATATAACCTACAGTCGCTAAAGTTAAAAATTATATACCTATAAGTCTGGTTATTTTGATATGACCCCAACGGTATGTCAAGTTTTGGATTCCGATGAGCCCTACACAAAATCGTCCGTTGAATTAAATCGTAGGCCCGCCAAATGACGTTATGGTCAACCATCTCAGAATTGAACCAAACTTGACTCACATGACCAAAAAAATGATACGAGTCCAGTGGCATAAGTTTCGTCGCAATGTGACGAATGTGCACAAAGTAATTTGAGTTTTTGCAACGGGGTCGATACAGTGTACCGCGACTGATACACCTCAAATTCGTTGTGCATACGCAACAAATTCGAGTTTCGTCAAAGCTTATATATCCCCAACATCTGTATGCACATTTTAATGCCCTTTTCATTTGACGAAGTTACCCGATTTGTAGGGACGGACCCGTATCGAGAAATTTTTATGTTTTGAAAACAGATTTTCTCAGTTTTTTTGATCTTTGAAAATGAATAACTATGCATACTATTGAACAAAAAAGTAATCTAAAAATAGTGTTTCAATCTCGGTTAGGTTGTCTAAATTATTGTTAAAGCAGTTTTCCAAGATTTGTGATATCCTTGTCGCAAATCGGCTTCCAAGTTGGGGTTTTGCGATAGTTTTTAATATCCAAACCTAGTTTATTCTTGATTTTGGAACTCAATTTTTGTTTTGTACATCACGAATTAATAAAAATACTTAATAGGATTTGAAGGTACATGAAATGGACGAAAGTGGAGGGAGAATCGTCGCCCCAAAGTTGCTATCGTGACTGCAACTACTGCTGTTGCTTGCTGTCGTGCGCTGTGTGGCTGGCCAGCAACCCCTGTTGGAATGTATATGGTGGCGAGGCCAAGGGTCTAGGGCAGTGTCGTATCGTGGCCATACGAGGGCGTGAACTCGCATGCGCACGTGGCTAGGGTTCCCATGTTGCTCGATATCGAGTACTCTGTACACACTGTACGAGATCGACTGCCACTTTACAGTGGAGAGGGGACTGTGTCTGCGAAGCAGTCCCCCAAGCCTCACGGCCAACGGCATCGTGTCAGACACGCTGCGTCGAGTGCACTGAAAATGCACTGACACGCGCGTATACGAGTTTGCCTTCTGATATGGGTCTCGTATCCGTTGTGGACACATTAGGGACACGTTGCAGGCTGTCTAGTGTATAGTCCTATCCTAGGCGAACCCCCAGGCACGAGCACGTGTCTTGGTTTGTATTATGTCGTGTCCACAAACATAGTGAACACGTACACGAGGCTGTGCACTGACACCGTATTCGTGTGTTGATCTAAGTGTCTTGGACACGATTGTGTCCACTTGGATGGACACAGACACCATGCTTGACACGTACAAGCATGGCACAACGATTACCAACCTTCACTTTGGGTTTTCACCATGGTTTAACATTCGAATTTGTGAAGTTCCCCTTTTCCTGATACATAAATACAGTATCAGTAAAGTTCTCTGATTCGAATGTTTTAATTCACATTTAATGATGTTTTGCATGTTTATTGTGCTGGGTTTACATGCTAGTGTATTAGGGTTTGTTTGTGTAAGTTTGCTTGGGTTTTATTGTGTTCGAATGATTTCATTTGTGCTCGAACAGAGCATGTTCTGTGCACACTGCCTTGATCCCAGTTTTCTTTATATCTGAACATGTATCTATGTGATACATGTATGCATCAACCTGAATATATAATGTATAATAATTTGAGTGTTAACCTAATATGTATGATTACCTAATGTAGCTGAGTGTAAACCGTATGCATACTACCAAGACATTGACACTTGAACCTGTGATACATTGATAACTGAGCATGAAATTTGTGTAAACTATATGTTATAAACACATAACCTGAGTATACATTACCTACATCTTAACCCATATGTAACTGTGTTGTGTTAACTTGATATACCTGAGCAATGCATGTGCATTCAAGATTAGGTCTTTGATTTTCTGTCATATATATGCCAAGTTAGGTTTCAAGTATTTATGTTTGTTGGGTTAAATACATGCATGTTGATAACTAGTAAGCTATAAACCTATGTTAATTAAACCTAATTCATTCCTAACACTCATCACACACACACAAATTGGTTCACTCTCTAAACCTCTCTCTCTATATATATATGCATGTTTATTCTCCCCTCTCACTCTATATGTATATATATTATAGGTCATTGCATATATATACTATATATATAATGATTGTTGTAATATACAATGTGTGCTTGTGATTATGCTAATATATATGTACGTTCCTATATGCCTATTGATGAATGCTTATGTATGTATGCTTGAGTACACATATATTTACACATGATTGGGTGTTTGATGGCTTGTATAGTCTTGTATTGATGTGTGATTGCTAGGATAGACTGGTTAGGCTTAGTGAGACTTGCTTGGGTTAGAGTTGACCTAGTTTGACTAGTACTGTTGACCAGAGTTGACCAAGGGTTGACTTTGGTCTAGATTGACCCAAACATCATGAAGAATGCATTTTAATGTTTCATATTACCATTCTGGACATGTTGTGACTTGTGTTGTTCTAAATAGGAGTCAGACACTCACCTCAGACAGTATATATTCCTCTTCAGACATACAGATAGCAGGCGAGTACATTCTCTGATCATTTCATAACTTGTTAGGATTATATTCTTGCTCTAGATTACTTTACTTGATGTTGTCACGTTGGTAACACGGATTGGTACTATATAGATCCCTTCATGAGATATTATCCCTCTCGGCAGCATCAGATACTCATGTCTTGTGTGTTTCACTTACATCATGTATCTCATGCTTCTACTATCATGAATCTATCATGAATCTGCTTGTGACTCATGTACTCTCATGAATCATAGAACCTTCACGAATCTATTCATGAATCACTCATTATGAGTCAGTAGCGTAGTCATGAATCTTAACGTAACTTGAATGGATCCTTGTGTATTGATTGGGAAAATGGGGGAGTAGAACTAAACATGTGAATGGTGTAGTCATGAATCAACTCTTTAGTATAGCCATGAATCATCTCCAGCTGTTCACATATTTGTCTTGTACTCTGATTCACTAGTCACTGATAGTTCTCTATTTCTAGTAGCTATTTACTTACAGTTCTCTCTTTTATACCATATTGTTCTTTCAATTTTATGTATCTTACTCTCTAGCATGTTTATATTTTCTAACCTGTTATGATTTGCATGAGATTTTTTGTGCTCGCTCCTATCCTGACTGGACCTGTTAAAAATATTACAGAGGATGAGGACGAGACGCTCTGTACTACATACTATGGGACAATCCTAGAGGATAGCTGTGACTTGGATCTCCAGCAGGATCCATTAGCAGTGGACGACACACCTTTAGTCTAGAGTTGTCTTTCAGTTGTACTTATTTCTTTGGATTATTGTATTTGAGCTTTGGATGTTTCTGGATTGCTGTGATATCTTAGACACTTAGATTCGCTATCTATTTATATGTTTTGTGGACTCGTTTCATATCTATCTACCTTATCGTATTTCTACCTTAGTTGTGATTGAGACTGTATTTCTGTATTGTCCTCCATTCGGAGTGTATATACTATATATGTACCTTATATTGTTAGATGCTGTGACCTAGGACATCGTTCTACCGCCGACACTGCGGCGTAGGCTGGATGTATTCACTTCTTGTGCCCTTACTCTAGGGTGCGGGTCGTGACAGGCAGAGGTCTCGCACGGCTAGTATTTAGGGTTAATGAATTTTCTTTATTAATTTTCACATATATACTTTTTTCATATATATATATATATATATATATATATATATATATATGAACACACGTATGGGAAGAGGGGGTCGCAGTTCTGTATTGTGGGTTTAGGGCGGATTCGTTTTTCCATTGAGGGAACAATGTCTTTTTGTTTGTTTTTTCTTTTTTTTCTTTTACCTATATATATAGATCTATCCATATATGTCCATATATTCATATATATATATATATATAATATATATATATATATTATATATATATTATATATTAATATATAATATATTATCTATGTATAACTACTCTATAAAATCCTCAAATTATATAATATGTTTTAGTGTAGGGTTTATTTATAAAAAATATGTACATACATAACAATATTTATTTCCAAATTACTATATATATATATATATATATATATATATATATATTTTTATATATATTATATATATATATATATATATATCTATATATATATATATATTATATTATAATATATTATATAATATATATCTATATATATAATTATATTATATATATAATATATTTTATATATATATAATTATATATAAAATATCTATATATATATATTTTATATATTAATATTAATTATATATATATATATATATTTTTATATAATATAAAATATTATATATATAAATACATAAATATATAAATATATATAAATATATAATATATATATAATGAATATTTTTTTATATACATACATATATGTATATAAATATATGTATAATAAATATGGTAACACTTGTACATGCATTTATTTAATAGTATACATAAAAATATGTATAGCCCAAAAATCCCAAAAATCCACAAGGTTATTTTAGAAAAAAATATTTATATTCTTTTCAAAATAAAATATCATTTTAATAGCATAACATATTTGTCATTTAATCATTATTTGAAATTATACTCTCTATACCATTCAAATAAATACCAATATAAATATATATGATATATATCTACATGGACTTTTTTGGACGCATCACACGATTACCTGAGCTTGGATTTTGTTCGGTTCAAGTTCGGGCTAAATTGGTACAGCCGGATCTCCTAAAAGTCAAAAGTCCTATAATAAAATAATTACATTGTTTATAGGGGTTAAGTCGCAACTTTCATTAAGGCTTATATATTTTTTTTGAAAGAAGGTAATTGTGGCGAACGCTCCCACCGGGAATCGATCTTCTGACCACTCGGGCCACATGCATCTCTCTTAACCACTAAGCTAGAGGTCATTTGCTAAGGCTTATATATTATAATATATATATAATATATATAATAATATATATAATATATAATAAGCTGCGGCTACGTAGGTCATATGGAAGAATCGCTACAAGGCTAGATATGAAGGCCTTCCATCCAAGTACAACGCAGACCAGATTATTGGGGAGACCACTAGGCAGTGCAGCAAGCGGAGATCTCTCTGTCCTCACGGCCAAGCGAACTTTTGGAACCCTCTCCTATCCTGAGATTAGTCGTTTGGCATCCCTCCCTTCTCGGCCTTTTTGTTATACGTGTATAGGCTACGTCATTTTGCGACTTCTGGTATACTTGTATAGCTGTTTCTTTTTGTTGAAATAAAATGGGAAAGTGTTTTGGTTGTGTCACCCCCATTTCTTGTATTACGTATTTATGCTCGTATTTGATTTTTGCACGTATTTTAATTTTCTCGACTTGCGGATTTTGGTTTCTCGTAAATGGGTTTGGACCATGGCTTGGTTTTATTTTGTGGAAGTTGGTTTGGTTTGGTTCATCATGAGTGAAACACTTTAACCTAAACTCTACCCTCAACACAACACAACCACCCTCATTATATCTCCACCAAATTTTCTCTCTCCTCATTATTTTCATTTATTTCTTCTTTCTTCCTTCTTCCACACAACTCCCCAACCCATAGGCAAGTGCACCTTGCCATCAAATAAGCACCACTTTTTATTTGTCCATTAACTAGATTAGGCCATGGAGAACAACTTTAGAATTTGACATTTTGTGATTTGGAGTTTCCTTTGTTCTAGATCTAGGTTTTTACTATTTTCGGATTTACATGGTTTTGATCTATTTAACTTTGATTTTTGTATGTTTTGATGCTTCCATGTGGAAGAGAATTCGATTTTACTCAAGTTAGAACTTTGAAAATCCAGATTTGGTTTTAATTTGGCTAAGTTATGAAGAATTGAAGTTCTTGGTGTTCTTGGACTTGCTCTCGGCCAGGAAGAACAGCCCTCTGCCTTGCGCTTTTTAGCTCATGGCCGATTGCGCACCCTCGGCCTGTGCTCCTTAGTGCTTGGCCGATTGCGCAATCACTTGGCCAGTGCTTTGCGCTGCGCTGGATTGCGCTGGCGCAAGCTAGCCATGCGCAAGCCAGCCATGCGCAAAGTAACCCCTGCGCAATCGACCATTGCGCAATCCACCCCTGCGCAATCCTCCTGTGCGCAATCCATCTGCTGCGCCATCCACTCCTGCGCAGTTGGTACCCTGCGCAGCTCACTCCTGCGCAGTTGGTACCCTGCGCAGCTCACCCTGCGCAGTTCACCCTGTGCAGCTCACCCTGCGCACTTGGCACCCTGCGCAGTTGGTACCCTGCGCAGCTCATCCTGCGCACTTGGCACCCTGCGCAGTACATACCCTGCACAACCTACTTGTCTATGATGAATTTGTTATTTCTTGAGTTTGGCTCTTCTATAGTCCTATATATATTGATATTGTATTAGATATTTTACGCCCATTTTATATCCTTATGCCTTTGTCATGAACTTGATTTTACTTAATATGTTTGGAATGTCTATTGTACATGGCATGGTATGACAAGGACCTAGCATAACACGACAGTGACCCGTAGTGGTGCACTCCTGACATGACCAACCTGACATGACAGTGACCCGTAGTGGTGCACTCCTAACAAGCACCCTGACATGATTAATCTTGATAACTTGATAGTGGCCCGTGGCGGCGCACTCCTGACTTGACTTGACTTGTAACTTGTAATTAACTCGTATAATCAACTTGACACCGTGGGTGTTCCTGCTTGCTTGTTATACATCCACTTGTCTTGTCTTGCATCAGTCTAGGACGTGACTTCCTGGGTACCACGGCCAGGGACTCGCGCTAAATTGGATTAGGCTAATGATTAGATCAAACTAGAACATGGAGAATTCCCAGTCACAGGCAATCTCGTTATCTGGGCGCTTTAATGGACTTGTAGCTTGCCGACGAGTAGAGCACATTTCCAGCACACTGTCATGTGTTGCACCCTCTAAGTCACCTAAAGGTACATTTGTCTCTCGGGCAATGTACCCACCTATAACTCTCAACCCGCGGAAGGATAACTGGATGGTCTGCAGGGCTTGGGACTGGGAGTTTCTCACTTGCATCTTGTTAGTAATTAGGCTTGTGATAACCCTAGTTAGTTAAAGTAGTAAGCCGTAGTACTTGCTTGGCCGATTGTGAATGGATGGTGTCCAGCCTTGTCTAAGTCTTGTCTAGCTCCAGTACCTGCTATCTCCTGAGCATGTTTGTTTTACTTATCTTAACGATAAATGAGTAGAGACAGTGAGCTATTCAGGCGAAGGGTTACAACCCCGGTCCTTGTCTGGTTTAAGGATTGTAACCTGGCTCCCGGAATGGTTCCACATCCCTAGTCGTTTATCGCCCTGTGTACCTTACTACTTGTAATTCTTTTATTCTTTATGTTCTGATATGCTGGCTTTGTTCTTATTTGTGGCCTCCTTTGTGGCACTTGCTCTTCTGGGGTTTGACCCAGCTGGTTTTGTGTAGCCAGATTTTGGAGCAGCTCCCGAGGATCTACCAAGCTTCCAGCCCAATGGTGACAACTAGACGAAACACGGGCCAAGAGTGGGTTTTCCTTTTTGTTTCACCCACTTAATATAAATTTATTCTTTTGAGGCGTTTAGCCAACGAGCACCTGTTAGCTCGATGCACATTTACTTACTGTCTGCCTACGGGCTGTAACATGATTAACAAATCCTAGGGTTGATCATGTATGACTGAACTCTTGCTAGTCCTATCATTTTGTACGACTAGCTTCATGATCATCCAATATGTAATATTTGGGATGCCTTATATATATATTGATGCTCTAATATCTTGTAACTCTGTTAATTGCTTGAGATTGAGACAATAGGCTTGACCTTAAGAGACTGCTGGCTTGTAGTAAACCCTCATTCTAGACAGCCGTGACCGTATAGTTGAGATGTATTCTATTTCAATATACGTAGCTGGCCATGTCTGCCCCCGCTCTCCAGTATTCTGGTTCTGGGGCGTGACATGGCTTAAGTGGTGGCCCATGCAGGTCTTGTCAATCAAGAAATGTGAGGGTTTACCGAATAGATGTCTCAATTAATATTCGTCCTTGATCTCTGCTCGTATCTCCAAATTCCTGAGAATCTCGACCTGATCCCATTGCTTCTATCATTGATCTGTCCTGGTCCTTTCCTTATTGTTCCCTATGTCGTCTTCTTCAGCGGCATTGCTCCCGGACCTGTCAACCAGCCAGAGGAAGCTCGACAAGCACCCCAGCGCCAGGAAGATCAAGCTCAGCACTCTGGAGTCCTCCTGAGTTATGCTTTCCGGAGGCTCAGAACCTCCAGTTCAGGCAGCTCCGCCCGCTCAACCAGCTAGACAGGATGAGGGACCTTTGGTAGGGCTTACCAGAGAACTGCTTGCATCCCAAGATCGTCGAGGCGAAGCCTTACACCAGGAAGTTCATGATGCACTAAACCGAGGAGGTCCCCAAGGGAATCAGACGGCCAACAGTTTTAAGCGCTTGAACCCTCCCTTCTTTGACGGCAGTGAAGATGCGATTGCCGCGGACGCTTGGCTTCAGGATATCGAGGTGGTCCTGGAAGCAGCTAGGACACCTGAAAATGAGAAGGTGGCAGTGGTACGCCTACAGTTGTTAAACTTGGCTCGCGATTTGTGGGCAGCTCAGGCCCTGGGGTTAGCGGCGCCAGTCACTTGGGCGACGTTCAGAGAGAGGTTCCAGACAAAGTACTTCGATGCGGTAGCACGGTACGACTTGCAGACCAGATTCACCAACTTGAAGTAAGGAGGCAGGACGGTCGATGGCTATGCGACCGAGTTTTCCAGGCTGAGTAGGTTTGTCCCCACTTTGGTGGCGACCGAGTTCGATAGGCTCAGCGGTTCCAGCAAGGGCTGCATTTAGAGATATTATTAGCTGTGGAGCAGTTCGAGCACCAGACGTTCGATGCAGTGTTGAAGGCAGCAAGGAGGCATGAGTATCCTTTCGGAGAATTGTGGACAGGACCGGAGGCAGGAAGCGGTCCCCAGTCAGATGCACCAATCTTCAGCTCCAGCCTCGGTAGCTAGGGTTATAACCATTGGAACTCCGAGGCGGCGGCCTCAGTGACGTCGGTTCAGCATTCGACCCCGACGTATCCGCAGCAGCAGAAGCAGAAGCAGTCTTCCGCTGGGATGTTCTCATTACGGGAAGCAGGGCCATGTAGTGGCAGAGTGTCGTAGGGCACAGAGATTGTGCCTGGCTTGTAGAGGAGCAGACCACCAGATAGGGACCTGTCCGAATAGGGGAGGTCCATCATCATCCAACCTTTCTAGTTCTTCGGTGAGAGACCAGCCCCAGTTCCAGTCCCAGCAGCAGCAACAGCAGTACCCGCGGCCATTGTTGCCTCAGGCCCAGGCCTTTCAACAGCAGAACCAGCAGCAGTTCACCCAGGCTCCAACACAGAACCGACAGAGGGGTTTCCAGCAGAGGGGACCCGCAGCTAGAGGTCAGGCTATGATAATGACCATGGAAGAAAAGTTGCACCAGGTGAGGTAGTGGCAGGTATTATTCTCGTCAACACCTTTCCAGCATCGTATTATTCTGGTGCATCGTATTCATTCATGTCTGTACGATTCGCGACACGGATAGGATTGGAGCCCGAGTCATTATCAGTGAGGCTCAATATACTTACTGGTAATGGTCTTGTGGGAGTAGATCGAGTGTTTTCTCGTGTCGGATCGTAGTTAGCGGTAGAGAGTTCCCCGCTAGACTCATAGAGTTCCCTATGGCAGACTATGATGTAGTCCTAGGCATGGATTGGTTGAGGAACCATTATGCTAGGATAGACTGCCATGTTGGCAGAGTTGTCTTTAGTATTCCCGGAGAGCCAGAGTTTTCATTTTCCAGAGGCGCCGTGGAGCCTTCTCCTCCAGTATTGCGGATGGCAGTAGCAGCAGTGCAGTTGCCCCGGATAGTTGAAGAGTTTCCAGACGTCTTTCCAGAGGAACTTCCAGGGATGCCACCAGAGCGGGATCGAGTTCACCATTGACTTGATTCCCGGGATAGCACCAGTATCAGAGCGAGTCTACAGAATGGCGCCTTCAGAGTTGGAGATTTTGTACAAGATGATTGAAGAACTCAGGACCAAGGGATTCATTCGTGCAAGTGGATCACCTTGGGGAGCCCCGATGCTTCTTGTGAAAAGAAGGATGGTCTGTCCAGGCTATGTGTTTATTATCGTACCTTGAACTCAGTGACAATCAAGAACAGATACCCTCTTCCGAGGATAGATGACTTGTTTGATCAACTCAAGGGGGCTTCAGTTTTCTCGAAGATAGACTTGCGGTCAGGATACCACCAGATCAGAGTCAGAGAGCAGGACATCCCGAAGACGACGTTCGGATCGAGGTATGGACATTGGGAGTTTCTAGTTATGCCCTTTGGAGCGACCAATGCGCCGGCAGTGTTCATGGACCTCATGAACCGTATTTTCATGCCTTACTTAGATCAGTTCGTGATAGTGTTCCTTGATGACATCCTGGTCTACCAAAGTGAGAAGAGCACGAGCAGCATCTCAGGATTGTCCTCCAGATTCTCAGAGAGCACCAGTTATACGCCAATTCAGTAAATGCGAGTTCTGGCTCGATCGCATTTCTTACTTAGGTCACATCATTACCAGAGGAGGAGTGGAAGTGGATCCTCAGAAGATTGTGGCTATCGAGGCATGGCCAGTACCTAGCTCAGTGGCACAGGTTCGCAGCTTCCTTGGATTGGCCGGCTACTACCGACGGTTCGTCTCTGATTTTGCAAGGATTTCAGCGCCGATGACCCAGTTGACCCGCAAGGATGTGCCATTCATTTGGACAGCAGAATGTCAGGAATCATTTGAGAAGTTGAAGCGAGGTTTGATAACGGCTCCCATTCTCACACTTCCAGATGGGACCGGAGGATTCACAGTTTATTGCGACGTTTCAGGCAGAGGATTGGGATGTGTTTTGATGCAGCATGGAAAGGTAATTGCTTATGCGTCACGTCAACTCCGTGATCATAAGAAGAATTACCCGACCCACGACTTGGAGCTAGCAGCAGTAGTATTTGCACTTAAGTTGTGGAGGCACTACTTGTACGGAGACAGAGTGGAGATATTTACTGATCATAAGAGCCTGAAGTATCACTACAAGAAAAATGGCTTTTCTTGACGGTTTTTCCCCGTCAAGAAAGACTTTTGTTGACGGTTTTGGATCCGTCATCTAGGCCCCCGTCAAGAAAAGTCGACACTTTTCTTGACGGTTTTTTGTTTGTTTTCTTGACGGTTTTAAACCGTCAAGAAACAAGCTTGTCTTGACGATTTTAAACCGTCAAGAAAACAAAAAAAAACCGTCAAGAAAAGTGTCGACTTTTCTTGACGGGGGCCTAGATGACGGCTAATGACCGTCAAGAAAAGTCTTTCTTGACGGGAAAAAACCGTCAAGGAAAATATTTTTTGATGTTTAAAAACCGTCAAGAAATGAATTTTCTTGACGTTTTGCAATCGTCAAGATAAACATGTTTACAATAATATCAATATATTCCAGAATCCAATTACCAAACACACATAATATCAATATATGCCAGTTACAACACACACATAATATTAATACACAAACTTTTTATTGATCACAAATACAAAGTTTGTACATCACAAACATCCAAGAATGATATACAAAGTATACAAATGTGAATACAAAGAGTTTAAGCACTAACCCAAAAAAAAAAACTTGTCAACTATTTTCTTTGAGATCTCTAGGCTTTGGGCAATGGTGTAGTGTACACAGAGAGGGAGAGGAAAAGCCAGCCATCGTCTCTAACATGGTCCGAGATACAAGCCTTGAAGTTTTCGATACACCTGCTGTTCTTGGAATCCAGGTTGAGATAGATGAGAACATCCCAGCACTTTCTGAACTGCTTCTTGTTGATCTTCAGCTTCTGGCGAACAATCTCAGTCACGTGGCGGGTGATTATCATAAACTATAACAAGAAAGTACAAAAATGAGGAACGAATAGCAATGTACCTGTAGTGGAAATTAGTCGCATTGAACGAGGATTAGCAATTTCAAAATTTTGAGAAGGCAAACCCAAATGATTAACATAAGCTTGGCGTGAAAGCGACTTCGGACCCACTCACTGTCAGCCTACAAACCTGGAACAATAGAAAATAAAATTGGATGGCAAACAGATGCTATGAGAAACTAAGGATACAAGTTAATTTCACACAAGATGAACATAATCATGAACATCAGACAGTTTTTTTCCCAACAAATTCACCTAAACAATGTGACAGGAATAATGGCACGAGTTATCTTGGTTTCTAGCAAAATGTAAGAAAGTTTTATAACTCAAAAGGGCACAGTTGAAGATCAGCAAGAGTTGATTCTTTAGAGGATCCAATACTAATTTTTTGGAAAATCACTGACCATACTGCAAAATGAAATGATGAAATGATAATCAATTAAGCATGGGTACAGTGAATATATACTCATTGAGTATCAGATGAAATTGTTAAATGATAATTGGACAGGTGAAAAGATGGTTCCAATATAGAAATTTTCACACTTCTACATAATAATATATGTGGTAATTGATTCGAGGTTAATTGCAAGAATATAGGCAAATAAATGTAGTTTCTGCTTCACAATCCCTTAGTAATCAATGCCCTATGCCACTACTCTTTGAATGGCTTCTCCTCTTTGTCTCTATAGCAGCTATTTCAGACTCAGTATTGGTTATTTCTGCCATCTATACATTTTTGTTTCATAACCTAAATTTATTGTATACCTACATTAAGTAGTGGATTTAAAACTGAGAAATATAGAATTGTCTTAGAACTACCTAGACAAGAATTGCTGATGGTACCTTCAATGATGAATAAAACATAATTGCTAACAGAATCTCTGATTAGGAATGCAATATTAAAATGCATCTAAAATTATAAGTGGGTTTAGCAAACAAACTGAATTTTCCTTCAGCTTTTCGTTGGAGGCATTGGACTCATAATTTGGGTTTAGTATCCTTGGAGGTATCCCAACAGGAGACTTTTAAGACAAATCTGGGGGGGGGGGGGGTGATCACAATATGAGAAATTGACTTACACACCTGACTAGAATTTTATATCCTGAAAGACAGATGAATGTGAGTCTTCAGTAGCATACTTCAATGAAGATAAATCATCAATAATTTTTCCACAATCGAAAAGTTTGCATCTCAACAATTTGAGTAACTTCTTGTGCCTCGCTTGCTTCTTTTTGAGAATCCAGATATATGCAGATAGTCCAAGCCATATCATTTCTTCTCTCTTTAATCTTAGAACTGGATGAGTATTATGAACTTTCATACTATACATCTGATTCTTGACAAGCTTGTACATATACCTTGTAAAATAGACACCTTCCAATCAGTTGAAAAAAAAACATGTCAAAAGTCAGCAAAAGGAGTCCATATATGTACTTGTATGTCCAACCCTACAATAAATGGCACAAAGACAACTTCCAAGGAAGGGAATATCTTTTATGAGAAACAAAATGATTGATATAGCTATCAAACTTACCCACAGTCCCAAACTAATAGATACTAGAAACTAAAAAGAAGCCTTAGGACATCATCTTAAAACACTACAATTGATGACCATGTTAAATGAGAAATAAAATCAAGAAGAACCAAATGGAAATACAAGTTCAATGGTTTCCAGGAGTATAGTTTATCTAAATTGCAGAAATTGTTATTGATATATACCTGAAAGACCGCTCAATTATTTCAAGGAGGTAACTTGGGTTCAATTCAGTGTTATTTGGAATGCAACAAACATAATAATGAAACTTCATTGCACAGAGAAGAAAGGCCTGGTAAGCATTTAATCTAACAACAGTAGAAGAGTTTATGTTGGAATCATAGAATATTGCGTTACACTTTGGATGCATATAGTCACACAACTTAGCCTTCAAACTGGAGCCAGCGTTATCATTCGCTTGTACAGTAATGGTAAACCTGATATGAATATTCAAGTACCTGTTACAATTTTTAGTCTAGTTAGTAAATACCCACTGAATGAGCATAATATACTGATATTGTTTTCTATAAAGATGAGTGTATGCATAATCTGCAGGAAATAAATAAAAAAAACTTAACTCTGGATCCAGAGATAACTATAAGAAAATATAGCAAGAACATGTTCCAACTAATGTGTTAATTAACTTCAAGCTTTGGGGATGCTTAATATACTGCACATAAAACTACAGCATGCTATATGCAGATATATAATAAATAGAATACAGATAAAGAACCAGGGAAGGTATGAATATTCATCTTAGTATTAAAAGGAACGAGGAGAAAAACCTTGTATAATCTGCTTGAATTTCCAAGGTACGGCAGTTGATGAGTAACCCGCTCCATGGAAGAAATTGTATACCATCTGCTCCGGTGTATAGACGATTAGGTAGATGCTTAGCCTTCCCCAAATCAAAATTCAGACCAAATTTTGAATTGTTCATGTTGCAATTGTATTCTCCAAATCCCTTGCACACTCTATTAAAGAACGTGGTAGCTTGTTCCTTTGACGTAGATATAAAAAGAAAATCATCTATCAGCCTCAACAACATATTGCTAGGAGATGAGGAATTCTCATGTCTGACATCATCAGTGCAACCACTTGTATGATCTCTCCGGTGCCAAAGGTCTGTTTCTAAACTAACATCTTGTTTGTGAAGATTAATTATTGCTGAATCTCTATGCATGACATATCATCTCTGTCAAGGTCTTTCTTACGGTAAGCATCGCAAGAAGGCTCACTCTTAAGACCACGTGCTTTTTCAAGATGAGGCAAAATCTTACTCCTTTCTAAGTGCGCAAGGTAAAATGAACAGAGAAGTGAGGATATCGAACCTCCTTGACATATTCCAACCTTTTGCAGGTAAAATCTCCGACCGATTCTCAGTATGTTACCTAGTAAATGTTTAGCCATCAAACTATGCAACGTTTTTTATCAACACACTCGCTTCTTCCCTGAAAAATATACACAGCTCAATGCAATCAATTATATTGAAATACTATTAAATTTTTGCAACATACACCAAAATATTGAAAGCAAACAAATAATGCAGCACTTGGGATACTTGATCATGCTAGAATTGAAACCAAGTGATTGCTGATACTAAATTATTAAACTACAATATAGAAAGAAAATATAGTATCGTTGTGAATGCATGCCCTAGACATAAGCACCTTGATTTCCTGACATTCATAATATTACTATCATGGATAGAAAAATAAGACATAGTATCCGTGTGAATGCTTTGGCTTAGCATTGTGATCCTATATAAAGGGGATGCCAAGAGCCATCATCAACCCATCATTAATTCTCAAACAACTCAACTAAAGAGCATTACAATTTCTTGAGCCCTAATTTCTCCTTGTCTCTAGCTTTGAGTGTCTAGAATCACACTTTTGAGAGAAATCTCGTTCCATAGCATCTACTATCAAGATCTATTGGTTTGAAACTAATTCTTGTACCCTATCCTTCGGGCTATGAGGGAGGCGGACTCTCCAAATTGTGGACTCTCTTGGGGTAAGAGAGGGCAGGGATGCTTCAGTTTGTAGACCAGTGGATTGTAAAAGAATTGGTCGTAGCAGAGAACTGCTCGGGGAATAGACTGCCACAATTAATTTTGGACTTTGTGTTTGCTTTCTCCAACTCTCCATTTACTTGCTATACTTATTGTGTTAATTTTAATTGGTAGAAATTACTGACAAATCGGGATGAAGAACATGGGAGAGGGGTTTAGGGCTGTGGGGAAAATCGGGGTCGGAAGGGAAGGGGGAAGAGGGAACGATTGAAGTCGGCTGCGGGGATGAGAGGGGAGACGGCGGATCGCCGGAGAACAGGGTTAGGGCACGGTCGGGAGGGCTGTGGAAGTCGGGGTGGCTGACGAGATGGTCGGAAAAGAAGCTAGGGAAGAGGGCAGAGGAGAGGGGGAGACTTACGGGCTCGGTCGCCGGTCGGGGTTCGCCGGCCGGGGGAAGACTTCCACCGGAGGGGGAGCTCGAGAGGGAGAGGCTGAGAGAGTTGTGGTGTTGGGGATCGGGGGGGAAGGAGGAAAAGAAGTACTTGGATGTGAAATATATAAGAAACCCTCTATTCCCAAATTTTGTTAAAACCGTCAAGAAATTTTTTTTTTTTGAAAAAATTACGAAAATGGCATCTGAAATGTGCGCGCCTTTTTTTTCTGCACATGCATTACTTGACGGTTATCAGCAAACCGTCAAGTAATGCAATGGGTTTTCTTGACGCTTTGTATAAAACCGTCAAGTAATATGGTCAAATTTTAATATATAACAGAAAAATGGGTGTTTTGTTGACGTATGTCTAAAACCGTCAAGATAACTGCTTTCCTTGACGGTTTTGACCATACGTCAATAAATTGACCGTCAAGAAAGGTCATTTTTCTTGTAGTGTATGTTTTCACCCAGAAGGATCTTAATATACGGCAGATAAGATGGCTCGAGCTACTGGTGGACTACGATGTGGATTTGCAGTATCATCCAGGGAAGGCCAACGTTGTAGCAGATGCGTTGAGCCGGAGAGCCGGAATTTATTTTCTGACAGCGCAACCAGAGCTATTGGCAGATCTTCAGAAGATGGGAATTGAAGTGGTTCTTCCTTCCAATGTGGCCTTGATGGCTAGCCTACAGATTCAGTCCACCATAGTTGAGAGGATCCGGACAACACAGTTAGCAGATTCCAAGATTCAGCGGCTCAGAGCAGAGTACGAGGCAGGAAGAAGGCCAGAGTTATGTATTCATGAGGATGGTACACTTCGACACGGCACGCGTCTTTGTGTACCCAGTGGAGATATCAGACAGGAAGTCATGGCAGAGGCTCACAGTTCGCAGTACTCCATTCACCCAGGCGGCACGAAGATGTACAGAGATATTCGTCAACACTTTTGGTGGAATGGTATGAAGAGAGAGATAGCCCGGTATGTCTCTCGATGTTTGGTTTGCCAACAGGTCAATGCTGAACATCAGAGGCCAGCTGGACTTCTTCAACCTTTACCGATCCCAGAATAGAAATGGGAGCACATAACCATGGATTTCGTGACTGGGTTACCCAGATCTCCGGCAGGCAGAGATGCTATTTGGGTCATTGTGGACAGGCTTACCAAGGTGGCACACTTTCTTCCATTTAGAGTTGGACAGTTGTCACCCCCATTTCCTGTATTACGTATTTATGCTCGTATTTGATTTTGGCACGTATTTTAATTTTCTCGACTTGCGGATTTTGGTTTCTCGTAAATGGGTTTTGGACCATGGCTTGGTTTTATTTTGTGGAAGTTGGTTTGGTTTGGTTCATCATGAGTGGAACACTTTAACCTACACTCTACCCTCAACACAACACAACCACCCTCATTATATCTCCACCAAACTTTCTCTCTCCTCTTTACTCTCCATTAATTTTCTTCTTCTTCCTTCTTCCACAACTCCCCAACCCATTAGGCAAGTGCACCTTGCCATCAAATAAGCACCACTTTTTATTTGTCCATTAGCTAGATTAGGCCATGGAGAACAACTTTAAAACTTGACATTTTGTGATTTGGAGTTTCCTTTGTTCTAGACCTAGGTTTTTGCTATTTTCGGATTTACATGGTTTTGATCTATTTAACTTTGATTTTTGTATGTTTTGATGCTTCCATGTGGAAGAGAATTCGATTTTACTCAAGTTAGAACTTTGAAAATCTAGATTTGGTTTTAATTTGGCTAAGTTATGAAGAATTGAAGTTCTTGGTGTTCTTGGACTTGCTCTCGGCCAGGAAGAATAGCCCTCTGTCTTGCGCTTTTTAGCGCATGGCCGATTGCGCACCCCCGGCCTGTGCTCCTTAGCTCATGGCCGATTGCGCAATCACTTGGCCAGTGCTTTGCGCTGCGCTGGATTGCGCTGGCTCAAGCTAGCCATGCGCAAGCCAGCCATGCGCAAAGTAACCCCTGCGCAATCGACCATTGCGCAATCCACCCCTGCGCAATCCTCATGTGCACAATCCATCTGCTGCGCCATCCACTCCTGCGCAGTTGGTACCCTGCGCAGCTCACTCCTGCGCAGTTGGTACCCTGCGCAGCTCACCCTGCGCACTTGGCCTCCTGGCGCACTTGACTCCTGCACAATCCAACCCCCTGACCCCTTGCGCAAACCATTGGCTCTTAGAGATTTGGTTTTATTTTCTTTAAGCTGGGCTCTTCTATAGCCCTATATATATTGGTATTTTATTAGATATTTTACGTCTATTTTATATCCTTACGCCTTTTGTCATGAACTTGATTTTACTTAATATACTTGGAATGACTATTGTACATGGCCTGGTATGACAAGGAACTAGCATAGCATGACAGTGACCCGTAGTGGTGCACTCCTGACATGACCAACTTGACTTGATAGTGGCCCGTGGCGGCGCACTCCTGACTTGACTTGTAACTTGTAACTTGACTCGTATAATCAACTTGACACCGTGGGTGTTCCTGCTTGCTTGTTTGTACAATCTACTTGTCTTGTCTTGCATCATGTCTAGGACGTGACTTCCTGGGTACCACGGCCAGGGACTCGTGCTAAATTGGATTAGGCTAATTATTAGATCAAACTAGAACATGGAGAATTCCCAGTCACAGGCAATCTCGTTATCTGGGCGCTTAAATGGACTTGTAGCTTGCCGACGAGTAGAGCACATTTTCAGCACACTGTCATGTGTTGCACCCTCTAAGTCACCTAAGGGTACATTTGTCTCCCGGGCAATATACCCACCTATAACTCTCAACCCGTGGAAGGATAACTGGATAGTCTGCAGGGCTTGGGACTGGGAGTTTCTCACTTGCATCTTGTTAGTAATTAAGGCTTGTGATAACCCTAGTTAGTTAAAGTAGTAAGCCGTAGTAATTGCTTGGCCGCTTGTGAATGCATGATGTCCAGCCTTGTCTAAGTCTTGTCTAGCCCCTGTACCTGGAACTCTTGATCATGATTGTTTTACTTATCTCTAACGATAAATGGGTAGAGACAGTGAGCTATTCAGGCGAAGGGGTACAATCCCGGTCCTTGTTTGGTTTAAGGATTGTAACCTGGCTCCCGGAATGGTTCCACGTCCCTAGTCGTTTATCGTCCTGTGTACTTTACTGCTTGTACTTTCCTTTTATTCTTTATGTTCTGATATGCTGGCTTTCGTTCTTAATTGTGGCCTCCTTTGTGGCACTTGCTCTTTTTGGGGTTTGACCCAGCTGGTTTTGTGTGGCCAGATTTCGGAGCAGCTCCCGAGGATCTACCGAGCTTCCAGCCCAATGGTGACAACTAGACGGAACCCGGGCCAAGAGTGGGTTTTCCTTTTTGTTTCACCCACTTATATGTAAATTTATTCTTTTGAGGCATTTAGCCGACGAGCACCTGTTAGCTCGATGCACATTTACTTACTATCTGCCTACGGGCTGTAAACATGATTAACAAATCCTAGGGTTGATCATGTATGACTGAACTCTTGCTAGTCCTATCATTTTGTACGACTAGCTTCATGATCATCCAATATGTAATATTTGGGACGCCTTATATATATATATTTGATGCTCTAATATCTTGTAACTCTGTTAATTGCTTGAGATTGAGACAGTAGGCTTGACCTTAAGAGACTGCTGGCTTGTAGTAAACCCTCATATCTAGACAGCCGTGACCGTATAGTTGAGATGTATTCTATTTCAATATACGTAGCTGGCTACGTCTGCCCCTGCTCTCCAGTGTTCTGGTTCTGGGGCGTGACATGGTTTAAGTGGTGGCCCATGCAGGTCTTGGCATTCAAGAAATGTGGGGGTTTACCGAATAGATGTCTCAATCAATATTTCGTCCTTGATCTCTGCTCGTATCTTCAAATCCCTGAGAATCTCGACCTGATCACATTGCTTGTATCATTGATCTGTCCTGGTCCTTTCCTTATTGTTCCCTATGTCGTCTTCTTCAGCGACATTACTCCCGGACCTGCAAACCAGCCAGATGAAGCTCGACAAGCACCCCAGCGCCAGGAAGATCAAGCTCAGCACTCTGGAGAAGCCTCCCGAGTTATGCTTTCCGGAGGCTCAGAACCTCCAGTTCAGGCAGCTCCGCCCGTTCAACCAGCTAGACAGGATGAGGGACCTTTGGTAGGGCTTATCAGAGAACTGTTTGCATCCCAAGATCGTCGAGGCGACGCCTTGCACCAGGAAGTTCATGATGTACTAAACCGAGGAGGTCCCCAAGGGAATCAGGCGGCCAACAGTTTCAAGCGCTTGAACCCTTCCTTCTTTGACGGTAGTGAAGATGCGATTATCGCGGACGCTTGGCTTCAGGATACCGAGGTGGTTCTAGAAGCAGCTAGGACACCTGAGAATGAGAAGGTAGCGGTGGTACGCCTACAGTTGTTAGACTTGGCTCGCGATTGGTAGGCAGCTCAGGCCATGGGATTAGCAGCACCAGTCACTTGGGCGACGTTCAGAGAGAGGTTCCAGACGAAGTACTTCGATGCGGTGGTACAGTACGACCTGCAGACCAGATTCACCAACTTGAAGCAAGGAGGCAGAACGGTCGATGGCTATGCGACCGAGTTTTCCAGGCTGAGTAGGTTTGCCCCCACTTTGGTGGCGACCGAGTTCGATAGGGCTCAGCGGTTCCAGCAAGGGCTGCACTTAGAGATATTATTGGCTGTGGAGCAGTTCGAGCACCAGACGTTCGATGCAGTGTTGAAGGCAGCAATGAGGCATGAGTATACCTCCCGGAGAATTGTAGACAGGACCGGAGGCAGGAAGCGGTCCCACAACCAGATGCACCAATCTTCAGCTCCAGCCCCGGCAGCTAGGGGTATAACTATTGGAACTCCGAGGCGGGCGGCCTCAGTGACGTCGGTTCAGCATTCAACCCCGACGTACCCGCAGCAGCAGAAGCAGAAGCAGAAGTAGTCTTCCGCGGTGGGATGTTCTCATTGCAGAAAGCCGGGCCATGTAGTGGCAGAGTGTCGTAGGGCACAGAGATTGTGCTTGGCTTGTGGAGGAGCAGAACACCAGATAGGGACCTGCCCGAATAGGGGAGGTCCATCATCATCTAACCTTTCTAGTTCTTCGGTGAGAGGACCAGCCCCAGTTCCAGTCCAGCAGCAGCAGCAACAGCAGTACCCGAGGCCATTGGCGCCTCAGGCCCAGGCCTTTCAGCAGCAGAACCAGCAGCAATTCACCCAGGCTCCAGCACAGAACCGACAGAGGGGTTTCCAGCAGAGGGGACCCGCAGCTAGAGGTCAGGCTATGATGATGACCATGGAAGAAGAAGTTGCACCAGGTAAGGTAGTGGCAGGTATTATTCTCGTCAACACCTTTCCAGCATCTGTATTATTTGATTCTGGTGCATCGCATTCATTCATGTCTACACGATTCGCGATACGGATAGGATTGGAGCCCGAGTCATTATCAGTGAGGCTCAATATACTTACTGGTAATGGTCTTGTGGGAGTAGATCGAGTATTTTCCTCGTGTCGGATCGTAGTTAGCGGTAGAGAGTTCCCTGCTAGGCTCATAGAGTTCCCTATGGCAGACTATGATGTAGTCCTAGGCATGGATTGGTTGAGGAACCATTATGCTAGGATAGACTGCCATGTTGGCAGAGTTGTCTTTAGTATTTCCGGAGAGCCAGAGTTTTCATTTTCCAGAGGCACAGTAGAGCCATCTCCTCCAGTATTGCGGATGGCAGTAGCATCAGTGCAGTTGCCCCGGATAGTTGAAGAGTTTCCAGATGTCTTCCCAGAGGAACTTTCAGAGATGCCACCAGAGCGGGAGATCGAGTTCACCATCGACTTGATTCCCGGGACAGCACCAGTATCAGAGCGAGTCTACAGAATGGCGCCTTCAGAGTTGGAGATTTTGTACAAGATGATTGAAGAACTTAGAACCAAGGGATTCATTCGTGCTAGTGGATCGCCTTGGGGAGCCCCGATGCTTCTTGTGAAAAAGAAGGATGGTACGTCCAGGCTATGTGTTGATTATCGTACCTTGAACTCAGTGACAATCAAGAACAGATACCCTCTTCCGAGGATAGATGACTTGTTTGATCAACTCAAAGGGGCTTCAGTTTTCTCAAAGATAGACTTGCGGTCAGGATACCACCAGATCAGAGTCAGAGAGCAAGACATTCCGAAGACGGCGTTCAGATCTAGGTACGGGCATTGGAAGTTTCTAGTTATGCCCTTCGGAGCGACCAATGCGCCGGCAGTGTTCATGGACCTCATGAACCGTATTTTCATGCCTTACTTGGATCAGTTTGTGATAGTGTTCCTTAATGACATCCTGGTCTACAGCAAGAGTGAAGCAGAGCATGAGCAGCATCTCAGAGTTGTCCTCCAGATTCTCAGAGAGCACCAGTTGTACGCCAAGTTCAGTAAATGTGAGTTCTGGCTCGATCGCATTTCTTACTTGGGTCACATCATTACCAGAGGAGGAGTGGAAGTGGATCCCCAGAAGATTGTGGCTATAGAGGCATGGCCAGTACCTAGCTCAGTGGCAGAGGTTCGTAGCTTCCTTGGATTGGCCGACTACTACCGGCGGTTCGTCTCAGATTTTGCAAGGATTTCAGCGTCGATGACCCAGTTGACCCGCAAGGATGTGCCGTTCGTTTGGACAGCAGAATGTCAGGAATCATTTGAGAAGTTGAAGCGAGGTTTGATAACGGCTCCCATTCTCACCCTTCCAGATGGGACCGGAGGATTCACAGTTTACTGCGACACTTCAGGCAGAGGATTGGGATGTGTTTTGATGCAGCATGGGAAGGTAATTGCTTATGCGTCATGTCAACTCCGTGATCATGAGAAGAATTACCCGACCCACGACTTGGAGCTAGCAGCAGTAGTGTTTGCACTTAAGTTGTGGAGGCACTACTTGTACGGAGACAGAGTGGAGATCTTTACTGATCATAAGAGCCTGAAGTATGTTTTCACCCAGAAGGATCTTAATATACGACAGAGAAGATGGCTCGAGCTACTGGTGGACTACGATGTGGATTTGCAGTATCATCCAGGGAAGGCCAACGTTGTAGCAGATGCGTTGAGCCGGAGTTTATTTCCTGACGGCGCAACCAGAGCTATTGGCAGATCTTCAGAATATGGGAATTGAAGTTGTCCTCCCTTCCAATGTGGCCTTGATGGCCAGTCTACAGATTCAGTCCACCATAGTTGAGAGGATCCGGACAGCACAGTTAACCGATTCCAAGATTCAGCGGCTCAGAGCAGAGTACGAGGCAGGGAGAAGGCCAGAGTTATGTATTCATGAGGATGGTACACTTCGACACGGCACGCGTCTTTGTGTACCCAGTGGAGATATCAGACAGGAAGTCAAAGCAGAGGCTCACAGTTCGCAGTATTCCATCTACCCAGGCAGCACGAAGATGTATAGAGATATTCGTCAACACTTTTGGTAGAATGGTATGAAGAGAGAGATAGCCCGGTATGTCTCTCGATGTTTGGTTTGCCAACAAGTCAAGGCTGAACATCAGAGGCCAGCTGGACTTCTTCAACCTTTATCGATCCCAGAATGGAAATGGGAACACATAACCATGGATTTCGTGACTGGGTTACCCAGATATCCGGCAAGCAGAGATGCTATTTGGGTCATTGTAGACAGGCTTACCAAGGTGGCACACTTTCTTCCATTTAGAGTTGGACAGTCGACGGCGCAGCTAGCAGAGATGTATCTCAGGCAGATCGTCAGACTTTACGGAGTGCCAGTCAGCATAGTATCAGACAGGGATACGAGATTCACATCGCACTTCTGGCGCAGTCTTCATCAAAGTTTGGGGACTCGTCTCAAGTTCAGCTCAGCGTATCATCCGCAGAAAGATGGACAGTCAGAGCGTACTATACAAACTCTCGAAGATATGTTGCGGTCGTGTACCCTTGACTTTGGTGGTTCGTGGGAGGATTACCTGCACCTGGTATAATTCTCGTACAATAATAGTTTCCAGGCCAGTATCCAGATGGCACCCTTCGAGGCTCTGTATGGTAGGAAGTGCAGATCCCCGTTAGCATGGGACGATGTCGGAGAGAGACAGATGCTCGGTCCAGAACTGATTTCACAGATGGTTGAAGTGGTCAGGAAAGTCAGAGATCACCTCCGAGTTGCTCAGGATCGCCAGCGCCATTAGGCCGATGCTCATCGGCGTCCTTAGAATTTGCCGTCGACGACCATGTATTCCTTAGGATCTCGTCCACCCGCGGCGTCATTCATTTTGGCGTGCGGGGAAAGCTTAGTCCTAGGTATATAGGGTCGTTCGATATTCTAGAGCGAGTAGGCGATGTGTCCTATCGTCTCGCTCTTCTGTCATCGCTAAGTGAGGTACATGATGTATTCTATGTGTCCCAATTACGACGGTACATCCCGGACCCGAGCCATATCCTAGATCATTCGGAATTGGTTGTTTGTACCAACCTTTCGTATGAGGAGAGGCCCGTGTCTATTTTGGACCGGAGGGAAAAGACGCTCAAGAACAAGACTATTAACTTAGTTCGTGTTGCTTGGGGTCATCACTCTCTAGGTGAGTCAACGTGGGAGCGTGAGGACGACATCCGATCGTGATATCCCTACCTGTTTGACTCGTGAGGTATAATGTCTTTCTTATGCCTTACGCTTTCCCTTTCTTGCTTGCATTGTATGATTGTATGATTGAACTGCTTAATGTAGCTTGCCTGTGCTTAGTATAGCTTGTCGTAGCAATCTCTAGCTCCTTGATTAAATTCCGAGGACGGAATTCTTTGAAGGTGGGTAGAGTTGTCACCCCCATTTCCTGTATTACGTATTTATGCTCGTATTTGATTTTGGCACGTATTTTAATTTTCTCGACTTGCGGATTTTGGTTTCTCGTAAATGGGTTTTGGACCATGGCTTGGTTTTATTTTGTGGAAGTTGGTTTGGTTTGGTTCATCATGAGTGGAACACTTTAATCTACACTCTACCCTCAACACAACACAACCACCCTCATTATATCTCCACCAAACTTTCTCTCTCCTCTTTACTCTCCATTAATTTTCTTCTTCTTCCTTCTTCCACAACTCCCCAACCCATTAGGCAAGTGCACCTTGCCATCAAATAAGCACCACTTTTTATTTGTCTATTAGCTAGATTAGGCCATGGAGAACAACTTTAGAACTTGACATTTTGTGATTTGGAGTTTCCTTTGTTCTAGATCTAGGTTTTTGCTATTTTCGGATTTACATGGTTTTGATCTATTTAACTTTGATTTTTGTATGTTTTGATGCTTCCATGTGGAAGAGAATTCGATTTTACTCAAGTTAGAACTTTGAAAATCTAGATTTGGTTTTAATTTGGCTAAGTTATGAAGAATTGAAGTTCTTGGTGTTCTTGGACTTGCTCTCGGCCAGGAAGAACAGCCCTCTGCCTTGCGCTTTTTAGCGCATGGCCGATTGCGCACCCCCGGCCTGTGCTCCTTAGCTCATGGCCGATTGCGCAATCACTTGGCCAGTGCTTTGCGCTGCGCTGTATTGCGCTGGCGCAAGCTAGCCATGCGCAAGCCAGCCATGCGCAAAGTAACCCCTGCGCAATCGACCATTGCGCAATCCACCCCTGCGCAATCCTCCTGTGCGCAATCCATCTGCTGCGCCATCCACTCCTGCGCAGTTGGTACCCTGCGCAGCTCACTCCTGCGCAGTTGGTACCCTGCGCAGCTCACCCTGCGCACTTGGCCTCCTGGCGCACTTGACTCCTGCGCAATCCAACCCCCTGACCCCTTACGCAAACCATTGGCTCTTGGAGATTTGGTTTTATTTTCTTTAAGCTGGGCTCTTCTATAGCCCTATATATATTGGTATTTTATTAGATATTTTACGTCCATTTTATATCCTTACGCCTTTTGTCATGAACTTGATTTTACTTAATATACTTGGAATGACTATTGTACATGGCCTGGTATGACAAGGAACTAGCATAGCATGACAGTGACCCGTAGTGGTGCACTCCTGACATGACCAACTTGACTTGATAGTGGCCCGTGGCGGCGCACTCCTGACTTGACTTGTAACTTGTAACTTGACTCGTATAATCAACTTGACACCGTGGGTGTTCCTGCTTGCTTGCTTGTACAATCCACTTGTCTTGTCTTGCATCATGTCTAGGACGTGACTTCCTGGGTACCACGGCCAGGGACTCGCGCTAAATTGGATTAGGCTAATTATTAGATCAAACTAGAACATGGAGAATTCCCAGTCACAGGCAATCTCGTTATCTGGGCGCTTAAATGGACTTATAACTTGCCGACGAGTAGAGCACATTTCCAGCACACTGTCATGTGTTGCACCCTCTAAGTCACCTAAGGGTACATTTGTCTCCCGGGCAATGTACCCACCTATAACTCTCAACCCGCGGAAGGATAACTGGATGGTCTGCAGGGCTTGGGACTGGGAGTTTCTCACTTGCATCTTGTTAGTAATTAGGCTTGTGATAACCCTAGTTAGTTAAAGTAGTAAGCCGTAGTACTTGCTTGGCCGATTGTGAATGGATGGTGTCCAGCCTTGTCTAAGTCTTGTCTAGCTCCAGTACCTGCTATCTCCTGAGCATGTTTGTTTTACTTATCTTAACGATAAATGAGTAGAGACAGTGAGCTATTCAGGCGAAGGGTTACAACCCCGGTCCTTGTCTGGTTTAAGGATTGTAACCTGGCTCCCGGAATGGTTCCACGTCCCTAGTCGTTTATCGCCCTGTGTACCTTACTACTTGTAATTTCTTTTATTCTTTATGTTCTGATATGCTGGCTTTGTTCTTATTTGTGGCCTCCTTTGTGGCACTTGCTCTTCTGGGGTTTGACCCAGCTGGTTTTGTGTGGCCAGATTTCGGAGCAGCTTCCGAGGATCTACCAAGCTTCCAGCCCAATGGTGACAACTAGACGGAACCCGGGCCAAGAGTGGGTTTTCCTTTTGTTTCACCCACTTGTATGTAAATTTATTCTTTTGAGGCGTTTAGCCGACGAGCACCTGTTAGCTCGATGCACATTTACTTACTGTCTGCCTACGGGCTGTAACATGATTAACAAATCCTAGGGTTGATCATGTATGACTGAACTCTTGCTAGTCCTATCATTTTGTACGACTAGCTTCATGATCATCCAATATGTAATATTTGGGACGCCTTATATATATATATTTGATGCTCTAATATCTTGTAACTCTGTTAATTGTTTGAGATTGAGACAATAGGCTTGACCTTAAGAGACTGCTGGCTTGTAGTAAACCCTCATATCTAGACAGCCATGACCGTATAGTTGAGATGTATTCTATTTCAATATACGTAGCTGGCTACGTCTGCCCCCGCTCTCCAGTGTTCTGGTTCTGGGGCGTGACAACAGTCGACGGCACAGCTAGCAGAGATGTATCTCAGGCAGATCGTCAGACTTCACGAAGTGCCAGTCAGCATAGTATCAGACAGGGATACGCGATTTACATCGCACTTCTGGCGCAGTCTTCATCAAAGTTTGGGGACTCGTCTCAAGTTCAGCTCAGCGTATCATCCGCAGACAGATGGGCAGTCAGAGCGTACTATACAAACTCTCGAAGATATGTTGCGGTCGTGTACCCTTGACTTCGGTGGTTCGTAGGAGGATCACCTGCACCTGGTAGAATTCTCGTACAACAATAGTTTCCAGGCCAGTATCCAGACGGCACCCTTCGAGGCTCTTTATGGCAGGAAGTGCAGATCCCCGTTAGCATGGGACGATGTCGGAGAGAGGCAGATGCTCGGTCCAGAACTGATTTCTCAGACGGTTGAAGTGGTCAGGAAAGTCAGAGATCACCTCCGAGTTGCTCAGGATCGCCAGCGCCATTGGGCCGATGCTCATCGGCGTCCCTTAGAATTTGCCGTCGGCGACCATGTATTCCTTAGGATCTCGCCTACCCGCGGCGTCATTCGTTTTGGCGTACGGGGAAAGCTTAGTCCTAGGTATATAGGGCCGTTCGATATTCTAGAGCGAGTAGGCGATGTGTCCTATCGTCTCGCTCTTCCGCCGTCGCTAAGCGAGGTACATGATGTATTCCATGTATCCCAATTAAGACGGTACATCCCGGACCCGAGCCATATCCTAGATCATTCAGAATTGGTTGTTGGTACCAACCTTTCGTATGAGGAGAGGCCCGTGTCTATATTAGACCGGAGAGAAAAGACGCTCAAGAACAAGACTATTAACTTAGTCCGTGTTGCTTGGGGTCATCACTCTCTAGGTGAGTCAACGTAGGAGCGTGAGGACGACATCCGATCACGATATCCCTACCTGTTTGACTCGTAAGGTATAATGTCTTCCTTGTGCCTTACGCTTTCCCTTCCTTGCTTGCATTGTATGGTTGTATGATTGAACTTCTTAACGTAGCTTGCCTGTGCTTAGTATAGCTTGTCGTGGCAATCTCTAGCTCCTTGATTAAATTCTGAGGACGGAATTCTTTGAAGGTGGGTAGAGTTGTCACCCCCATTTCCTGTATTACGTATTTATGCTCGTATTTGATTTTGGCACGTATTTTAATTTTCTCGACTTGCGGATTTTGGTTTCTCGTAAATGGGTTTTGGACCATGGCTTGGTTTTATTTTGTAGAAATTGGTTTGGTTTGGTTCATCATGAGTGGAACACTTTAACCTACACTCTACCCTCAACACAACACAACCACCCTCATTATATCTCCACCAAATTTTCTCTCTCCTCATTATTTTCATTTATTTCTTCTTCTTCTTCCTTCTTCCACACAACTCCCCAACCCATAGGCAAGTGCACCTTGCCATCAAATAAGCACCACTTTTTATTTGTCCATTAACTAGATTAGGCCATGGAGAACAACTTTAGAACTTGACATTTTATGATTTGGAGTTTCCTTTGTTCTAGATCTAAGTTTTTACTATTTTCGGATTTTACATGGTTTTGATCTATTTAACTTTGATTTTTGTATGTTTTGATGCTTCCATGTGGAAGAGAATTCGATTTTACTCAAGTTAGAACTTTGAAAATCCAGATTTGGTTTTAATTTGGCTAAGTTATGAAGAATTGAAGTTCTTGGTGTTCTTGGACTTGCTCTCGGCCAGGAAGAACAGCCCTCAGCCTTGCGCTTTTTAGCGCATGGCCGATTGCGCACCCTCGGCCTGTGCTCCTTAGCGCTTGGCCGATTGCGCAATCACTTGGCCAGTGCTTTGCGCTGCGCTGGATTGCGCTGGCGCAAGCTAGCCATGCGCAAGCCAGCCATGCGCAAAGTAACCCCTGCGCAATCGACCATTGCGCAATCCACCCCTGCGCAATCCTCCTGTGCGCAATCCATCTGCTGCGCCATCGACTCCTGCGCAGTTGGTACCCTGCGCAGCTCACTCCTGCGCAGTTGGTACCCTGCGCAGCTCATCCTGCGCAGTTCACCCTGCGTAGCTCACCCTGCGCACTTGGCACCCTGCGCAGTTGGTACCCTGCGCAGCTCACCCTGCGCACTTGGCACCCTGCGCAGTACATACCCTGCACAACCTACTTGTCTATGATGAATTTGTTATTTCTTGAGCCTGGCTCTTCTATAGTCCTATATATATTGATATTGTATTAGATATTTTACGCCCATTTTATATCCTTACGCCTTTTGTCATGAACTTAATTTTACTTAATATGTTTGGAATGTCTATTGTACATGGCATGGTATGACAAGGACCTAGCATAACACGACAGTGACCCGTAGTGGTGCACTCCTGACATGACCAACCTGACATGACAGTGACCCGTAGTGGTGCACTCCTAACAAGCACCCTGACATGATTTATCTTGATAACTTGATAGTGGCCCGTGGCGGCGCACTCCTGACTTGACTTGACTTGTAACTTGTAATTAACTCGTATAATCAACTTGACACCGTGGGTGTTCCTGCTTGCTTGTTGTACAATCCACTTGTCTTGTCTTGCATCATGTCTAGGACGTGACTTCCTGGGTACCACGGCCAGGGACTCGCGCTAAATTGGATTAGGCTAATGATTAGATCAAACTAGAACATGGAGAATTCCCAGTCACAGGCAATCTCGTTATCTGGGCGCTTTAATGGACTTGTAGCTTGCCGACGAGTAGAGCACATTTCCAGCACACTGTCATGTGTTGCACCCTCTAAGTCACCTAAGGGTACATTTGTCTCCCGGGCAATGTACCCACCTATAACTCTCAACCCGCGGAAGGATAACTGGATGGTCTGCAGGGCTTGGGACTGGGAGTTTCTCACTTGCATCTTGTTAGTAATTAGGCTTGTGATAACCCTAGTTAGTTAAAGTAGTAAGCCGTAGTACTTGCTTGGCCGATTGTGAATGGATGGTGTCCAGCCTTGTCTAAGTCTTGTCTAGCTCCAGTACCTGCTATCTCCTGAGCATGTTTGTTTTACTTATCTTAACGATAAATGAGTAGAGACAGTGAGCTATTCAGGCGAAGGGTTACAACCCCGGTCCTTGTCTGGTTTAAGGATTGTAACCTGGCTCCCGGAATGGTTCCACGTCCCTAGTCGTTTATCGCCATGTGTACCTTACTACTTGTAATTTCTTTTATTCTTTATGTTCTGATATGCTGGCTTTGTTCTTATTTGTGGCCTCCTTTGTGGCACTTGCTCTTCTGGGGTTTGACCCAGCTGGTTTTGTGTGGCCAGATTTCGGAGCAGCTCCCGAGGATCTACCAAGCTTCCAGCCCAATGGTGACAACTAGACGGAACCCGGGCCAAGAGTGGATTTTCCTTTTTGTTTCACCCACTTATATGTAAATTTATTCTTTTGAGACGTTTAGCCGACGAGCACCTGTTAGCTCGATGTACATTTACTTACTGTCTGCCTACGGGCTGTAACATGATTAACAAATCCTAGGGTTGATCATGTATGACTGAACTCTTGCTAGTCCTATCATTTTGTACGACTAGCTTCATGATCATCCAATATGTAATATTTGGGACGCCTTATATATATATATTTGATGCTCTAATATCTTGTAACTCTGTTAATTGCTTGAGATTGAGACAATAGGCTTGACCTTAAGAGACTGCTGGCTTGTAGTAAACCCTCATATCTAGACAGCCGTGACCGTATAGTTGAGATGTATTCTATTTCAATATACGTAGCTGGCTATGTCTGCCCCCGCTCTCCAGTATTCTGGTTCTGGGGCGTGACAGGTTGAAATATATATATATATATATATATATATATATATATATATATATATAGGAACCGGATCAATGGCCCCGCCCGCGGAGCCCCGTCGAAGCCCCGCCCCCCCTGCACCATCGGATCGCGCGGGGCCCGCGTGGGGCCCGCACGAGCCCGCGCGATCCAACGGCTAAGGATCGCGGGGGCTTCGGCGGGGCTCCCGATCCGCTCCCATATATATATATATATATATATATATATATATATATATATATATATATATATATATATATATATATACACACACACACACACACAAAAAATTGTATTTAAACCTATTTGGCTGTATAATATCCCAAAATAAATTCATAGAAATTCTCTTAAGTAAGTGCAACCTAACATGGCTCTACCACGTGGGCTAAGTTAGGGTCCAAATATACTTTCTTGTCAAATCGAATCCGAAAGTCAACTAATGAGTTCCTTGTGCCATTCGCAAATAAATGGCACATGGAAACCCGATTGAGGGCACACCCTTAGCATATGTGTTGTAGGTTCAAAATGGGTCAAAACCATATATTGGATCAAATGATTTTCATCAATGTCGAGTTTCGAACTCACGTTGGAAGTTAGGTAAAGAATTACAGTAAATAGTCAAATAGCCTAAATTGACCCGAAGTTGTGCGAAGTCCAAAGAATGTTAGAAAATAAATTTGGATGGGACATGATATATCAAATTGAAGATGGAGTTGTCTACTTGAAAACTCATGAAGGACGTTTCGAAAGATAGGTATTTCTTGTTCTTCAAAAATTAAAACTACGACAAACTATAACTTATAGTCATAATAATAATAATTTAATGTGTATAACATCATACATAATAAAATAAAATAATTTCCAAAAATCAGGGTGCTTACAGGTACTGCCATCCTCTCTATAGCCGTCATAAAACTCTGCCTCATGACCTCCTTCTTGTTGCATCTTTTGTTACATCATGGCTTAGAAGAATTGAAACATCTGACCCTATCCATCTAGCTATGGAATCTGAGGTGGCATAGTGGGGTACTGAGACTGTTGTAAAAATGCATCGAATGGCATCTGAGGCAAAAAAGAAGATTGTGGAGGCAAATGATCCTCATGCTGAGTCTGTGTATGTAAAGCCTGACCCTCCTGCTGTATCGGTGCAACATGTGGCACTAGCCCCTCGTGAGTAGTCGGAGTCATTAGGTTGATCAGGTCTTGCCCCTGGTTTTGTCCTTCTGGTGGTGCTGATGTAATGCCGCCGCTGGGCGTGGTATCAGGTGTCAGAATGTCATCGGTAGCTACACATCTACTACACAAATTCATCTCTCTGAAAGAGATACAACTTATTACAAAGGTACAGAAACAAGCAAGATACAAGATAATATAATAAGAATTTAGAATTTCAAGGACCGTAATCAACTTAAGTAGACAAAATCGTATCATTTTTATTTGTAATTGCAGGCTCGCATTGGTACATTAATGTAATCAATACGACTTTCTGACCTGCATGGGCCACCACTAAAACATCTAGTTTCAACTTTTTGAAAGAGAGAAAACATATTACAACGGTATATAAAAAAGCGGGATGCAAGATAATGTAACAAGAATTTGGAATTTCAAGGGCGGTAATCAATTTAAGTGGACCAGATCCTATCATTTATATTTCTAATTGCATGCTCGCATTGTACATTAACGTAACCAATACGACTTTCTGACCTACATTGGACATGGAAGCGTTATAAGAAAAAAATGGTAAAATCATCCATGAATAATAGAAATGTGAGATCCATAGTACTACTCATGAAATTTGTATTAAATATATATTAGTCAATGAGGTAGGTTTTTGTTGATCAAGGTTCACAATATTAGTTTTGGACCTGCCCTATCCTATGAGTATTGTTTTAAGAAGATTTGTGGGATTTCAGTGGTTTTGATGTTTCGATAGATTCGATAGTACAATTTCGTTATAGGTTGCAGTCGAATCTGTAAACCCGTCTCAGAAAGTCCATAATTATGAAGTATCTAGTTTCATTTCATATATTATTGGCATCAACTACTGAAAGAAGATACCAGACTTTCTTCTGCAATCTCACAAAAATAACTGAATGACACTACAAAAATGCCGGCTTTTGGGACAACATTATTAGGAACGCTAGTCTGGAATGTCCTAAAAAATAGTTTTTGGGACGACTATATTTTTGTAACAAAAATAGTATTATTTGGGACAGATTGAAAAATAGATCTCTTATTTTGGACTATTAAAATATTTTGTCCCAAATAAATTTTAGGACCGTCCCAAATAATCTCGACGGAAATGCCAAATATCTTGCGGCTCATTACCAACTTTTTTGAGAATTTTTTCCCTCTTTCGTATTCTTTCATAGCCTTCGGATTTATCAGCAGAAATTCCCACTGTTGGATCTCGCACATCCATCTTCGTTTTGGGAGAAACCAAAACCCTGGCCACTTTCCTAATCCTAATCATAACCACAAACCCTTCCACCAAAACCCAAATCCTCTATGTCCCTTCTTCTCACCCCGCTCTCCCACCTCCCTCCTCGGCAACACCCACCCCACCACCCTCTCACCGTCGACCACCGCATCCTCCTCTGGTTCTGCTATGACCTACGCCTTCATGACTACGAGGACTTAGTCGTCGCCCACTCCGACTCCATTTCCCCCTCCCTTCTGGTGTTTTCTATTTTTGATGAATTCATGTTTATTTTTGAGTTTTCTTTGTTGTTGTTTAATGATCGATTTTTGATGTTCTTGTTTATTTTGGCACTTTTGCTAAAATTTTACATAGCGATAACTGCTCTATTGATTTTGAATAATTAGGGCATGCCATCGTTTCAAATGCAAAAAGCACACTAATTTGTAGGTTTTTAATTATTTTAGGGTTTTCATAGTTTGTTCATTTTGGATTTTATTTGTTATTCTCTTGTGGATTTTAAAATTTTTCTGTTTCATCTTAGGGTTTTATGGATTACTATATCAGAATTTACAATTTGAAGGAATATTGCTTATAAAATCTTTATAGTTCTCTGGATTTTGCCTAATTAAGCAAAAAGTCCATATTTTCCACTTTATTTTTTAGATTTTGTAGGGCTTTAGTTATTTTTTGTTTTTTGATCTACACATGTTTATTTTTAGTTTTATACTTATCGATTGTTCGTAAAAATGGTTTTAAAGCGATTTCGTGCTAAAATTTTAATACAAATTTAAGAATTTCTCTCTAGATTTTACCTAATTTAGCACAAATGTGATATTTTTATCTTTTTTGGCCATTTCTCCTCTTTCTAATTGAGTAATTGGTTTCTTGGAACGAATAGGTATACTCTTTGCGGTTTTGGGAGCTCTGTTGTTCTTATCGGGGTTCTATTATACAAGGATCGCCTATTATGCTTACAATGCTACCAAGGTTTCTCCAGTGAGATCATACCACCAGTGTATATGCATTTACTACTGTAACTCATGTCAAATTTAAGTATTTTTTCCCTCTTTTTAGTGTAATCTGAAGTACTTAATACTGATGTACATACTCTTCTAATAAGTATATGAAAACTGGGATTTTTTTTTGATGCCTTATTCTAGTTATTACTTGTTTAACAATGTGAGATTTTTAGCTTATTGATAAAGTAGAAGTTGGACTTGGAATTATTCATAATTTATTTGATATATCACATTAGATGCATTGCATAATGATATGGAGTAGTTGGACAGTGAAAGGCTGAATTATGTAGCTTCCTAATGATAAGATAGGTAGGTACAACCGAGGAGAATTGTAGGTGAAACTGTGAAACTCAATAGAACATATAGCCAAAGAATCATAACAAAGTTGGATCCCTTTGGTTGTTCCTGCTCCCCAAATTCTTTTGACACATATGTGATTATCTCCAACCGTTTTTCAAATACTTTTTGCTACAAAAATAACAAAGACTTTATCAAACGTTTAGTGTCATGTTCTTTGTAACATTAATAGCCTAGCCCAAGTTTTAGGCTCTAGCAGCTCCATGACCTACTATCTTATCTCTCATCCCAACTGGTGCATCTATTGGTTGCTTGGAACTATGGTTCATACATCAACTAATGCAACAAAGAGAAAGTATGGTGTGTTTAAGCTCTTATGATTGTTTACCAACATTTTTTTATAGGTATTTTTCCATTTTGACTTGTTCCAAGTCTCTATGTCATAATAAATATTCTGGAAGAATTTTCATTCTATATGTTAAAAGAAAAAATAAATCAGCTCTTTAGAATAAGTCGGTTGTTAAGCTCTAGAACTCTGGAGTTTTTTGTTTTACACTGATGCTTGTGTTTGTTACATGGCTACTTGGTAGTATTTCTTCATGCAATTTGGGTTTTCATTGTTGCTTCACTTATAATGTTCTTTCTTGTGTAAATCATTAGTTGGCTATATATAACTATTTTTTGAGCTATAGAGCTTTAAAATGAGAGTATTCTTCTGGAAAAAACATATATTGGTGGGTCATTGACCATCCACCCACTACATATCTAGCTAGTTCAACCTATCACACCCTCTCAAACGCCAACCTTGCATGTGTTAATGCAATAAAAACATCCACCATGCCCAAAATTACAGTTTAGATATAGAAATACAATGTCTGATTGTTTAGATTACATTGTGCAAGGTGTAGAAGCATTAAGTAATAAAAAGGATCAACATATTGCTATATATACTCAATTCTTGAGTTGATATAAAAACCATAATACATCATAAATTAAATTTAACAACTGAATTACTGGTGTTAGATTGATTCTTGTTAAGGGACAAAGCTTGAGGGATATCTAAGTATGTTATAGGAAATTGATATTGTTCTAGTATATTTTAGTGGGATGGTCTAATTTAAAAACTATGGTTGTACTTTCCTCTAACAAGATGTACTTTCGTTTACTATTTGGCTTAATATGTATGCATGATGGCTTCATAACTTTTCAAAATTGTAATTATGGTTAGCGCATCAATTCTAGCCAAGGATATTCATGGTCATTAGTTAATAGTGCAGGGACCTTGTATGGTCTGTTATTATGACTTAGCAGTAGAATCTATTCATAGATAATTAATATAAAAACCATCTTCTTGAAAGAAGTTAGTTATGTTGATCCAAAATTGAGATTATCTCGTTACTTACTTTAATGAAACAATTATTCTCTAGTGTTAAAACTTAAAAGTAGTGTAGGCAAACAACCCTTACATCGAGCTTGGAGTTAAACCTATTCTATGTTCCTTCTTAATAGTTGAACCTTCAACTTATTTGGGCTTCTTTTCGTGTTTTAATATTCTTTGTAGGTAGTAGGTGAGGCAGAAAAGGCAAGGGATTTTCTCTGGATCACTTGATTGTGTCCAACTATCAGAACAACTTCTTGAGGTTTGAATAATTTATCCATAAAGTGAAGAATATTTGTCGATTGCTGTAATTAATGATTTTTACTGGAACTTGGAGGGTGCTCCTTGGTTGGGTGAGCTGAGCCAAGACTGCATGACAAAAAAAATAGGTTTTTCTACCTACAATCTGGCCTTCTAGGTCTTAGGGCAAGGGCCTCCCTTGCCTATAGCTACCATAGATAGGAATTTGTTATCAGTAAAGAGGGTTGACCTCATGGTTGGTTATGATAAGTTTTTCATTTATTTTGTGGAGCTTCCTTGTGCAAAGTTGATGCCATTTTCATGGGAGAAAAAACTTGTACTATTATGATGATGAGGGTGATGATAATGCTTATCATGTATCTTTAGCAAACTTACTTTTATGACTTATGTAGGCTACCACCTACCTAGACTTTGTTCAATCCCACTTCCTAAATGTATCAATATTCTTTGTTGGAGAAGTTTGTCACACAGAGTTCTGAGAATTCTAATATGGAAAGCCCGATAGACAGAAGAAGTTTCTTGCATTTTTATGGAGGTACTACTTAATTGTACAACTTGACTTTGTTGTGGAAATTTGCACTTCTTTAAGCTAGAAACCAATCAACCTTATTGTACTATAGCCAACCCTTTGTTATTAACATAACTAAATTTATATGTGGCCTTTTGTACTCACCAGAACACTAAGATTGTTATATTCATGTTGTTCTTAAAGAGCTTAACTAAATGTCATGCTTGAGAATATCTTATTTCAAATCAATATAGACATAGTAATAAAGATAAGCTTCACATTTTCTCATTTAATAGTTCAGATATTTTCTTTGTTAAGTTTGTGAAATGAAAATTATTATCTTGATATCCTTCTTGGTCATTCAACCAAGTCCTCGCTGTGAAGTTAACTATATCAATACCCATTAGAAGATATGCATGTCCATGGAGGAAATTGGTCTTTTCCTAGTAATAGGATTCCTACCATCGTGTGTATGTGGTGGGCACGTATTAGACACATCATGGAAAATCTAAAATATGGTTAATATAAAATATTTACCATGTATACTTTGGCAAGCATGCTTGGAAGTAGTGTCGTATTTATGTTTATTCAACATGTGTTCTCCAATTAACAAGATGGATGGTAACAGAGGAAAGATTTTGAATAGGTAAGGTGTTCATTTTTGTTGATAATAGCCACACATGCTAGAGGCAAACTAAGACATAAATTTTTAAGGTGCATATGTTACTATGGTTTTCCTTATTATGATTCATGAGCCAAGTGAGGGTCTACACGATAGTCTGGTATTCTTAGCATATGCTTAAGTGAGAAAATGTTACTGTAGGATTAATGTGGTTTATAGAGGTCAGTTCCTCTTCCTAATATACATAATAAATATCAATAGTATGACTGCTGAAGAATTTGAACGTGTTCATGACTATAATTTTGACCATCAAGGTAATTCGATTCTTACTATGGTTTACTTTTGTTCCTTTGAGACGGACTAAATATATGTTACATATTTTACTTATAATTAAGCTTGCAATATCTCGTCTCTTAGAAAATTTGTTTATATCTTTCTAGGTGGCTTCGATGCAGAATAAGTAATTCTTATGTGTATGGGTCAGCTTAAAAGTAGGCATTATGTCAACATTCCAAAATATGATTTTAAGAACCATCGAGGATGGCCCATAAACATATGATATCAAGTTCTAGTTAAGATGATTTTTTCCCCAAGTTCTATATATTAACAACCATGAACTCACTATCAAGCTTAAATAAAATTGGATCTTAACTGTTGATTCACTGAAGAAACATAATAACATAGGCTTGTCTCTCATTCAATTCACTGAATAAACTGAATACACATGTATATCTATACGACTCTCGTATACTTTATATCTAATGAGAAACTATTTTGAATCTAGATTTTTGTAGGCATCACTATCCTTGTTTTATGTGTTCCAAGAAATATTACATGTAAATGTTAAGAGGAAGGTTTTTCACGTTAGGGGCTGTTTGCTAAATATAAAGTGAATTGGATTTGGATTTGAACTTTCAAGGAGGAAAGAAGGATTGGAATCCATGCACTTCCTTGTCCCCCTAGTAGGTGACAAAGGTGTTTGGTTGAGATAGGAAAATAAGAAATGGGAAGTGGAATAATATGTTATAATAATAAAAATTATTTTAATTAAAATAATAATAACTATAACAATAATAATAATTTTAATTACACAAGAAATTTTTTTTTACTTCAATCTAATTATTATTATTATTATTATTATTATTATTATTATTATTAATATCTTTTTTTCTTTCTTCCTTCCATTTCTCAAATAAATTCCTCTCCAGCCTATCCTTCCTTTCTCCTGTCAGTGGAGCCGTTCTTTCTCCAACCTCTCCTCCATTCGGTGGCGTCGTCTCCTCCCCCCGGTGGTGTCGCCTCCTACGTTCGGTGGCGTCGTCTCCTTCATCTGGTGGCGTCATCCGTCTGATTCGTGGTCTCCTCCGTGATCTTTCTCCAGCCTCTCCTCCGTCCGGTGGCATCGGAAGTCTCCTCCATCCGGTGGCCTCATCCGCTGTCGGTGGCATCGGCGGTCTCCTCCGCTCGATCGATTATGGCGTCGGTGGCCTCATCTGTTTGCCATAGCCAATTCTAACGTCCACATCCTCTTTTTGGGAGGTATGGGAAACAAAATTTGGAGGATTTTTACAGGGGACAGAAACTGCAAAGAACAGTTTGAGAAAATCTTGTCCCCTAAAATCTTTGTTACCAAACAAGAGATTATGTGGATTTGGTTTCACTTTCATGAAGAACTCAAAATCTTGCTCAAAATCGTTGTTACCAAACGGACCCTTAGTGTATTAATACTACTCACTTCCATTGATTTTTATCGCAGTAGACAACTTTTATGATTAAATATCCTCTTGCACTAGAGTTTGTAATATTAGTTCTTGGCATGAGACATGAGACGTTCATTTATAGTTTAAACTTGTCTACCTGCAGCTCTCTGATACAGGTGTTTTTGTTGTCTGTCGCAGTGACTTGTATATCAATTTATGTTTCAGGTGCTAAGCTATGTGACTTGGGGAACAGAGATGGAGTCTGTTCAGTTCAATAAACTTGCAACCGTTACAAGTTTGCATGTATGGCTTCAAAAGTATTTTTGGGTTCATTTTGCGAATGATGGAAGATGACGCAAAATGATGTAAAGCGTTTTGGATTTATTTTGTAAATGATGAGAGATATTATTAATGATGTAAAAAAAATTGTATACGTTTAATGATGTGAAGAATTTTTATTTCATTTTGTAGATACTCAATGATGTAAAGTACTTTGGGTTTATTTTGTAAACGATTAGATATAAGTTTAATGATGTTTCATAAATAGTATTTTTTTCTAATGCTATACTATAATATGCAATTGAACTTATATAGTTGGTTTATAAATGGATTTTGTTATATATGTATTTTAATTGTATAATTTATAGGTGGATCATGGAAATAATAATTTCATAATAATTAGCACAAGTGTTATTGTTTTTTGGGACGATTATATAATTTTCCTAAAAATAAACTACATTCTTTTACGACTTCGTCCATAATATTTAGAACGGTTTTTATTCGTCACAAATATTTATATTTTGGGACGGCTTAATAATCCGTTATAAAATATAATAATTCAAACACTTTTGGAATAGTTAGTTTTTTCGACCCTAAAACTCAATTAGGACGGTTTTTTTTCCGTCCTAAAACTTTTTGCCACGCCACCCTAATAGCACTATTTCAATCCGTCCTAAAATCTATACTAAATTACAACTTAGGATGATTTTGAGATTTTTTTAACATGGATTTTAGATGTCCCTGTAGAAGCTGAAAAATTATTACAACTGATGGCGCTGGTCAATAGGCACTCAGAAGTCAAATGGCGCTCAAAAATTAAATAACGCTCATCATCAAACGGCAGTCAAAATCAATGGCGCTGGCGCGAGATCCTACGTGGCAAGCTTCCTTGAGAAGCTCAGGCGCTCGTCATCATGACTCACAGCATGTCAGTCGAAAAAAATTCTTTCGAATTCCGAGCACACGGCGCTCGAGAAGATTGTGTCAGACTTAGTCATAATAACTTATAGCTGCCTCGCGCTATTTGTCATTTGTCGCGAGGAAATCATTGTTTATAGATTTAATGAATGAAGCAGAGGGCGCTAATAATCAAATTGCGCCAAGCGCCATTTATGAGTTGGTGCCAATTGATCAAATCATCCAAAAGCAGTTAGATGGCGGGACGTGCATGCCACTAATCTCGAAGAACGTGTATGTGACATTGCCCACGACCAAGCGCATCTCTCTCACAGAATGCCATGCGTCCCCAGCAGTTAAACTAATCGTTCGTGGCAATGGATGATAGCGCGCCAATTGCAAATGTGTGCCAACCAGGATAACTACTTAACAGTTATCTCTAGAACTCTATAAATAGAGTTCCAAATCACTTCATAGGCATCACTAATGATCATAATCTCTTGAGCAAATTGCTACAACACTCTCCAAAGGCTTTCTTCTTCGACATCGCATCGTCCAAGGGATAAAGTGATCGTCTTCTGATCAGATTCCTATAGATGTACTTTCCCAGAAATTAATTATACTTTTCTTTTTTCTTAGTTTGTAATCAAACTTTTGTTTTTGCAAACAAATTGACGACTCTGCTAGGGAGGACTTTCTCCTCTGACGAGAAAGTGACAACTCAATGCGATGTTGCATCGGTTGGCACGACGCATAAGACTTTAGTCGTAGAAGTCGACCAAACTGCCTATGAAGCCATGATTGGCGTAGGGGTGCCAAGCGCTCATTTACTTCTGCTATCTCTAAAGATAAGAAGACTCGCGCCATTTGGACTCCAAAGTCCTCCAGTGCGCCAATCATAGCTCCTGCACAAAACAAGGGGAAATGCTCTGTGGCTATTTCCTATTCTTCACCAGTTCTGAACTTGGTGGAGGATGCGCCAACCACTACCTCTGCGCCAATTAAGGGACATTGCCATGTAGCTATCTCTCATTCCTTCCAACAGGCGCCAACCAATGTCTCGACGCCAAACAAAGGAAAGCGCCCTGTGTCTACTCTTCACTCATCTCCAGTTCAAAACTTGGTGGAGAATTTATCGATCATTTCTGCTACGCAGAAGAAAGGGAAGCGCCCAATGGCTTCTCCTTATCCTTCCCCAGTCCTGGACTTGGTGGAAAATGCATCTGGTTGTGCCTTTGTGCCATTTAATGCAGGAACACTTCATAGTAGAAACTCTACTTTTTTTGGCAGAGATAATCAAATCAATGCCAAGAAACAAGACGTTGCTCGAAGCCCACTTCCTGATGCCCATCTGCGCCATGCCAAACGTGCTGGAACAGGGTGCGCAAGGCAGCAGGACATCTTGCCTACTCCTCATCAAACTGGCCAGCGCCAATCAAGCCAAAGCCAGGATCTTCCTACCTTGCGCATATCAAGGTCAAAGCATGGAAAATTGATGGTGTCTCAGACTGACAAGCAAATGGCGCATGATTCTGACATGTGCACTTACCTTAACCAGCGTAAAATAGCACCAACTTCTTTAAGTCATATGATGCATCAGGCACAATTTGCACCACCTACCAAATTGTACACAGTGAAGACTTCTAAGATCAAGAATCCTCTCACCTATGTCAATGAACTCAGTACTTCTCTGTACACACAGGGGACACAGCATCTCAAGAACAGGAACCATGTTTCTAACATAATCAAAGAATATGTGCCTCCGACTTCTCCTTACCCTGTCATTGTAACTGATCTCCGCGATCTTCTTGTACAAAAGTGAAAGATTACAGGATCATCTCATACACCTGTAGCTCCACATCAGGAACATTATTGTAATTGACACCATGAGATAGTAATCAAATGTTGCTATCAATCAGCAAAATGGTCTGTCTTTGACCGCTTGAATTACGTTCGGATTACTGAAATGATTATGGTGGACGAAGATGAACTACTGTATGCTTCGGTCAACATAACATCCCGAAATACTGGGGTGTAAAACGTCCAAGACGTAACGCATCCCGCAATCCTAGTCAGCAGTACCTTGATCGAATTCGTGACTCCGACGAAGGAGTTTACCAAAATACAAGATCAAGAGGCCCAGACTTCCTCGGTCAAAGGAATCTTTCCACTCTTCATCTTGGAGATGTAATCGGTCAAAGGAATCTTCATGATTTCGACCAAGACTTCCTTGGTCAAAGGAATCTTCTCACTCCTCATCTTAGGGGTAGTTCGCTGAATGACTTCGATGCCGATAGCGAGGACTCTGATTGGACTATCATATCCACTAGTTCATCATTGGTGGCTAGAGAAGTGATTGCCTACGTCATTAATGAAGAATAAGATGCTTCCAGCTCCGCCAGTCAGGAGCAGCGGATCGCTGCTTTAGAGGCCAACTTGAAAACCATGGTTGAAATGGTTACAAGTATGAATGCCATAATCGTAGCACAAGATACTGTTCCACCGGTTGCGAATCCAATTCCAACTCAAGAACACATAGTGGCATCTGCACCTGCCAATACTGGATTGGGGGTACAATCTCCTCTCAATGCTACCATATCGGCCCAGGCTACTCCAAGTCAGTCTGGTACTGGGGGTGGTGCTTATCATGCGCTTCCACCTCCTAATACATCAAACCAGTCTACGGCTGCTCAAGCATCAGGGGATCCTCTCGAAGCAGTCAAGCTTCTGCGAAATCAGTTTGAAGCATTTAAGCAGAATGATGGTCTACAAAAGCTAGGGATCAAACAAACCTATCTTATATAATGGAAGGAAGTTTCATTTCCACCCAAGTATAAGCCGCCAATCATAATGCTATTTGACGGCAGCACATCTCCTAGTCAATATCTCAACCATTTCGAGGTGATGACTGACCAGATCCAACCAAACAATGCTCTACTCACTAAAGTATTCGTTAGGTGCTTGGCAGGGGTAGCCTAAGACTGGTATCGTAGCTTGTCAGATGGCTACATAACATCTTTTGCAACACTGAAACAAATATTCCTGGAACAGTTCTATGAGGGAACAAATGATATGTCCATGTCGGCCCTTATCAAGATCAAACAAGGGCCTAATGAAACTGCTGAACATTTCATACATCGCTTTCGTCGCGAGGTACTCAAGATGCCTCTGGGTACTCCAAATGCATTGACTATAGATACATACAAATCAAACTTGTTATCTATAGTCAACATATGGACCAGACCCACACAATTCAAGATTGGGTCTACTTCATAGTAAGTGCCAGGGCAGCTGAAGACAGTGGTGATAAATTCAAGCAACTGAGCATTCAAATGCCTAACCTGGACAAGGATGAGCATTCTACTACCAATAGCGGTGGTCGTCAGAACAACCGCAAAGGCAAAGAAGCTTTAGCCATCAATATGGGTCAACCAACACCTACAACGACGACACCTCCACAGAGAGCACTGTAGGAACAAATTGTAAAGTGCAATACTCTAGGGGGTGAATAGAGTAGGTAGCGGAATTCAGCTAATTAAAAATGTTAGCAACAAGATCACATATAATATATCACAAGTAAGTAAATGAAAAACAGAGATCAGAAAGCAAACGCAAACACGACGATGTATACTGGTTTTCCTCTTGTGAGGACTATTCCAGTCAAAAGAACTCTAGCTTCCAGTTGAATCCATTATCGAAAAATACCGCAAGTTTTCATCCGAAGATCTTGCAACTTTTATAATGCGAGCTTTGATCCGAAGTACTCGAACAACTTCAATTGTGAAGTGTCTTTCTTCTATCAAGCCTCTGACTACAATCACTCTAAAACTTCTAGACCGTACTGCACTGGCAAATCGACTAGAGGATTATAACTGGCTTGGCATTTAAAAATAAAAGAGCTTAGAACACTTTGGAAGAACGTATTAGTTTTAGAGAGAAGAGAAGAGAGGTGTATTGAAATGAAGAAAATTCTTCTCTATTTATAGTTTTTTTAAAGGTAGAACTCAGGCAGAAGTCGAACAAAATTCTTTGAGAGAATCTCGGCAGATAGCCGTTGCATCCGTAACTGCGGGATGACCAAGTTCAAAATCCAACGTCCACTAACCGAACTTGAGCCGAATTCGGGATGAATTCTATTCTAGTTCTGTTAGGGTTTTTGCAAATTGATTTTTGGAATTTTTGAAAAGTCAGGCAGTTTAGGAAGTAGTTTGGGCTTATTTTCAAAATGAAAGTGTATTTTGAGAACGTTTCTTGGGTAGCCTATTTGTCAGTACGACGCAGTGCACATCGTATTCCTAGACTCAATAAATATGTAAAATATATTGATAAAATAGGAAAACCAATATTCCTTTGATGGCGCCTTTTTTCTGATATTTGAGAGACCTGAAGATACCTTTTTTTCCTTGACGGCGGTCGTCCAAAGATAAACAGATCTGAAAATCTGAATACCTTTCGGGACCTTCGCCCCCGAACCCCCACGGGGGATGGGGGCACTTCCCCCTCGACCCCTGTCCGCTGACCGGGCAGCGGAACCTCCGATGCGAGGCACCACATAGGTTGTTGGACGGTTCAGAGAAATCTTCTTGTGTAACGCCATCTTTGGCCCATTAATAATTCTCCACTAAGTATGTCCTGGTTTGATCATGTTTGATCATGCTTACTGCATGTCTAAAAGTATATGTTAAGTGAACAAAGCTGTATGATGCATTATGATACAAACATAGAAATATGATATAGAACATTAGGACAATGCTAAGTTTAAGTAGCAACATGATAGTGATTACATGAATATTGGTGACGTCATTATGTTAAACTTAATTGATTAACCATATTCAAAAACATGATATAATCATTTGGCTAACAATCACTACGTCCCAAGGAAGAATATTCCTTTGACGAGGATGACATTCTAAGCATATTTGATTGTCTAATCAAAAGCTACAAACTTCAACTGTCCGAAGCTAAACAGCAAGATAAAGTAGGTAAAATTCACAATCCCAAATATTATATGTTTCATAGGTTCTTGGGGCATCCAACCAGGACGTGCTACGTACTTAAAGGGAAGATCCAAGAGCAGTGCCAACGCTATTACTCTTCAGCAAGACGAGAAGACGGTGACTGCTAATTTTAGGAACGATTTTGTAAAGCACAATACTCTAGAGGGGGTGAATAGAGTAGGCAGCAGAATATAGCTAATTTAAAAAGTTAGCAGCAAGATAACAGAGACAATATATATCACAAATAAATAATATAAAAGCAGAGATCAGAAAGCAAACGCAAAGACGACGATGTGTACTGGTTTCCCTCTTGTGAGGACTAGTCCAGTCGGAAGAAACTCTAGCTTCCAGTTGAATCCACTATTGGAAAATACTGCAAGTTTTCATACGAAGTCCTTGCAACTTCTATAAATGCGAGCTTTGATTCGAAGTACTCAACCAACTTCAATTGTGAAGAGCCTTTCTTCAATCAAGCCTCTGATTACAATCGCTCTGAAGCTTCTAGACCGTACCGCACTGGCAAATCGACTTAGAGGATTGTAACTTGCTTGGGATTTGAAAAATAAAGCTTAGAACTCTTTGGAATAGAACATTAGGCTTTAGAGCGAAGAGATGAAAGTGAATTGGTGTCTTGAAATGATCAAAATCCTTCTCTATTTATAGTTTTTCCAAAGGCAGAACTCTGGCAAAATTTGGGCAGAATTCGAACAGAACTCTATGAGAAAATATCATAAAAATTTGTAATTGCAGGGAGACCAAGTTTTCAAACGTTCAAAACACAACGCCCACTAACCGAACTCTGGCCGAACTCGGGCCGAACTCTGGCCGAGTTCTGTCAGGGTTTAGTCAGGGTTTTTGAAAATTGATTTTTGGTCTTTTGAAATTCTTTTAAGCAGTTAGGAGCTTTTTGTAAATAAGGGCTGTTTTTCAAAACATGGGATATTTTTGAAAATATTTTTAGGGTAGCCTATTTGCCAGTACGACTAGATGTATAATGTATTCCTAGACTCAATAAAAAATGAAAATTATATTGCATAAAGGAAATACCGACTTGAATGGCAAACACAGCTTCGGTCTTGAACAGACCGGATAGTTATTCTCTGGCAGTGTCCAAGAGTCCAAAACATCTTTAAGTAGCCCTTATACCGAGACAGAGTTTGATCAATTATAAAATCAAGTTTGACCATGACCAATGGGCCAATAATCTCTCCTATTTTGATAATTGACAAACCTTGACCGATATAACATCTTTGATCGATAATATTTGAAAGATGATCAAAATTGCAAATTATACTGTATCCTGAAAAAAAGTTCTTGTATCCTACAATAGATGTTAGATCCTATTTCTCCCCCGTTGTCACTTAGCAAAATAATTGCAAAGAGAGAAGTTCCTCCGCAATATATGCATAAGAAACAATCGTTGAAGAAATATAAACATAATAAATAGAAAAATAACATTTCACAGGTAGTTTATATTTCACAGGCAGTAAATATTGAATCATAAAGAGATAGTGCTATGATAAATATGGAATAATTCTAAACTGCATGAAAATATGCTAAAGAAAGCATAAAACATGTTCACATAATATCATCTCAGACAAACACAATCTCAGTACAAAATAAATAAAAAGGATAGAATACTAATGATATCTTGGAATGTCGGAGCATTTTCATGTTAACAAAGACATAATCAAAGTCTGAAAAAAGTGATCATCTAGACAAAATACAGTACGTCTAGATAACAAATCCTCATCATCATCATCATCTGCAGTGCCAGCACGTCCACCATGTCCGGATGGACCATCTCCAGAAGTGCCAGCTCCAGAGGTGTGTGGAGTACCACCTGAACCACGGTACCAATCATAAGTGTTACCGGGCTGGGAGAGAGTATGTACCGCTTTATCCTTATAGCGGTAACCTGAGACAGCTGGATCTCGGGGAAGAGAACTGGCAGAATGTCCAGTCTGAACAAATCAGAGATTAGCGAAGGAGTTGGCTAGTGCCTGAAACTGAGTCACATCACGAAACTCGCGTTCCCTGGATGTGTCAGTGATGAACGGCCGGAGATCAGAAAGGTGCTGATGGATACCCTCAAAAGACATAAGGTAATCCTGATGAGGTGGGGCAGGTGCAGGAGGTGTGACAGCACTACGATGAGATAACTGGAGGTACTTGGGCTCAGGATCCAGAGCACAAGTAGACAAATCGATGTCAAATCGCTGAAAGATGCGTGGAATGAACATCGCATAAGACAGATTTCGATCTTTTGTGCGACATCGTCCCATCAACCGGATAATAGTCTTGGGAACCGAAAATGGAATTCCTTTGATGATGTGGTAGAGGGCTGATAGTTCAAGATTTGTAACATCATCTTTTCAAGTAGATTTTGGAAGAATATTGGAATAGATGATGCGATGTAACTCATAGTTAAACAAGTTCAAGTTTGCAGCCTTGAACTTTCCAAAACGAACACGTACATGTACACAAAGATCGTTCTTGAAGCTGAGAAGAGTAGTGCCATCGGAAAAATCGAAATCAGTGATATCATCGGGCGGGGCACCTTCGTTTGGAACACCAAGGATTTTCGCTAACAAGACATCATTGAACTCGATGTTAATACCTCTGACACGTGTCTTAACATCAAAAGTGTCTAACACAAAGTTGCAGTAAAACAATCTAATGGCATTAGTAGCTATAAGGAATTTTTCGGTTACAAGTTGGTGTAACCCTAATGCCTCAAAGTAAGGATGGTGGTCAGAAAATGCAGTCCACTTAATCCGGGTGCCAGTGCATATGTTGCGCATGATAAAATCACCATACCATAGCAATGATTGGTCATGAGTTTTAAAATAAAACTCATTGTATGCACCGTCGGCCGATTGGACCGGACAAAAGAGTGAATTCGCTGGTGGATTCTAAGACGATGCCTCTTCACTGACATTGGTCTTCTTCCTCTTGGAAGGAGTGAATCCCTTAGGCATTTCTCCCAAAATTGAATTGAAACTAAAGAACTTGAAGGAGATGGAAGGAGAGAGTTATACCTTCCAGAAATTGAGTATGTTGTAGAGACAAGAATTCTCCGCACGAACCCAAAATTTGGATAGAGATCTCCAAGTGGATTAGAAGCAATGGATTGGAGATTTTCTAGGGTTTAGAAATGCTTTCGGGTGGCTGCTGTTGCTGTGGGAGAAGTTTGGAAGACATAAAGAGGAGGGGGCCTCGGGTTCTGACATAAAAGCAGATACCACCAAACTCGGGCCGAATTTGCCAAGGGTTCTTTTGGTGAATTTTAAAAAAAGAAAATTTTGCGGGCCACATCCTTTTCATCAACTCCTTTCAATTATTTAATACTAAGTTTAGTAATTTTAAATTTTAATTAATATAAATAATATTATTTTACAAATTAAATTTTGTTACACAACGACTATTTCAGATCAGCTGTAGGGGTACTGTCCCAGCTAACGGGAGTTCACCGGGGAACAATTAAATTCCGCTTCGCTTCAACCATAGTCTTGGTGACAGACAGACCCTTTGTAGGCTTGTCTCAAAACTAGTTTTTGAGTATTAAAAAATAATTGTATAAAAGAAAATTAATTAATATTATTGACATCTAAAATTCCTAATTCCCGACGTAAATAATTGAAACGATCTTCCGCTAGAGGTTTTGTGAAGATGCCAGCTAATTGATTCTCTGTGTCAATGTATACAAGGTTTATATCTCCACTTTGTTGATGATCTCGAAGAAAATGATGTCGAATCTCGATATGTTTAGTGCGAGAGTGACATACTGGATTCTTATTCAAATTGATAGTGCTAGTATTGTCATAGAAAATGGGTATATATGTGTATAGTAGGCCAAAGTCTTCTAAGGTTTGCTTTATCCACAAAATTTGTGCACAACAACGTCCTGCGGCCATATACTCAGCCTTAGTTTTTGATAATGCGACAGAATTTTGTTTTTTGCTAAACCAGGAGACTAAAGCTTTGCCTAGGAAATGACATGTACCGCTGGTACTTTTTCTATCTACTTTGCATCCATCAAAATTAGCATCCGATTAATAGATTAGGTCAAATGACGTAGTTTTGGGATACCATAAGCCGACAGAAGAAGTGCTTTTAAGGTATCGGAAGATACACTTAACCACACACAAATGTGATTTCTTAGGATTGGCTTAAAAATGTGCACGCACGCAAATACTAAACATTATATCAGGTCGACTAGCAGTTAAGTAAACTAGCAATCATACCTCGATACTTACGTATGTCTACAGGTTTGCCTTGTTCATCAATATCAAGCTTGGTTGAAGTTGCTTTCCGAGTGCCAAGTGGTTTGACTGCTTCCAAATCGAACTTCTTCAATAAATCTTTTGTGTACTTGGCTTGATTTATGAACGTCCCGTTGTTGGTTTATTTGATTTGTAGTCTGAAAAAGAATTTTAGCTCTTCCATCATGCTCATCTCAAACTTATTCTGCATACACTTTGAAATTCTTGACAAAGAGATTCATCAGTAGATTCAAAAATAATATCATATACATAAATTTGAATCAAAAGAAGATTGCCATTAAAAGACTTTATAAACAGTGTAGTATCAACCTTCCCTTTTGAAAAGCCGTTATCAAGTAGAAAAGAACTTAGACGATCGTACCAAGCACGAGGGGTTTGTTTCAAACCGTATAATGCCTTCTTTAACTTGAAAACATAATCAGGATTTTTGAAATTAGTAAAACCAGGAGGTTGAGCTACATAAACTTTTTCTTTTATAAAACCATTCAAAAATGCACTTTTAACATCCATTTGAAATAACTTAAAATTATGAAAACATGTAAATGCACATAACATACGAATGGATTCTAATCTCGCAACTAGGGCATAAGTCTCACCGTAGTCGATACCTTCTTCTTGATTGTATCCTTGAGCTACGAGTCGAGCCTTGTTACGAGTCACTAAGCCATTCTCATTCAGTTTATTTCAGAATACCCAGCGGGTGCCAATGACCGTATGATCAATATGCTTGGGAACAATATCCCAAACTTGATTCCGTTCAAATTGGTTCAATTCCTCTTGCATAGCATCTAACCAAAAATTATAACTATATGCTTCTTTAATATTTTTGGGTTCAACCTGTGAAATAAATACAAAATAGGAAGTAATATCTTTACTAGAGGAATGAGTACTTACACCCCTGGTAATCTCACCAATTACCAAGTCCTTTGTATGGTCTGCCAAAAATCTCATTTCTTTTGGCATATCCTCTAGATTGCTGGCTCCGACTTCTGGTTCTGTACGTGATTTGCTTGGAGACTCAGCTGGTGCTTTGTGTGAGGGTTCTGCAGGAGCAGTACTAGGTGTACTTATGTCTTTATCATCATTATCGACAAAATGTTGATTGAGTTCGTCAAATTTAACATTTATTGATTATTCGATGATCATCGTTCTCTTGTTGAAGACTCTGTACCCTTTGCTTTTCGTCGCATAACCTAAAATTATACCTTCATCGGCCTTTTCATCAAAATTTCCCAAATTATCTTTAGTATTAAGAATAAAGCATTTACAACCAAATACTTTGAAATCAAAACCAGAGGGAGTTCTATCAAACCATAATTCATAGGGAGTCTTCTTCGATATAGGTCGAATTAGAACCCTATTGAGAACATAGCACGCTGTATTTACAGCTTTAGCCCATAGGTATTTAGGTAGACTAAACTGATTTAACATTACTCTAGCCATTTCGGATAGAGTCATATTCTTACGTTCCACAACTCTAATTTGTTGTGGAGTCCTAGGGCAAGAGAACTCATGCAAATAACCGTGTGTGTCACAAAATTGCTTGAACTCTACATTCTCAAATTCGTCACCATAATCGCTTCGAATATGAGTGATCATGAAACCCTTTTCATTTTGAACCTTCTTGCAAAAGGTGGCGAATTCTGATAATGCATCGTTCTTGCGTGCAAGAAAATATACCCACATATATCTAAAGAAATTATCTACTATTACAAATGCATATAACTTACCACCTAGGCTAGCAATTCTACTAGGTCCAAATAAATCTATATACAACAATTGTAGAGTTTTAGTGGTACTTACAGCGTTCTTGGACTTAAAAGCGGATCAGGTATCTTTGTTCTTTTCACATTCACAACATACTGCATCCTTCTTGAAAGAAATGTCCGGTAAGCCTCGTACCAGCTTCTTTGTGGAAAGTCTTGAAATTGTGTCCATGTTTGTATGACCGAGTCTCACGTGCCATAGTTGACTCTCATCACTTTTGGCCATCAAGCGTCTACCTGCTTTGTTAGCATCTTGTAACAGATAGAAAACATATATATTGTTTTCCCTGATACCTTCAAAGATAGTACTACCAATTGAGCTATCAACTATAGTATATTTGTCTTTGACAAAGTTAATACCATAACCGTGATCAGCTAAATGGCTTATGCTGAGCAGATTATGTTTTAACTCGGTAACTAGACATACATCTTTAATCACAAGGTAGGAAGCCTTACTAATATTACCAATACCAATTATGTACCCTTTTAAATTATTACCGAAGGAGACATATCCTTCTTTGTTCTTCGACAGTATTGCGAATAATGAAGCATCACCGGTCATATGCCGTGAGCAACCGCTGTCAAGGATCCATTTGCTTCTAGCATGTGAAGGACATTTCACCTGCAAAAGAATTTGCAGATAAAAACTTTGGTACCCATTTCTTGTAGGGTCCTGAAATGTTAGTTTTTGGTATCCATGCATATATCTTCAAATCAACAAGCATTCTAACTCTATATGAAGAAGAAATATGACCAATGGTGCCACAATAGTGACGTCTAGCATATTGAGTGTTGAAAGCAGAGTATTGTGCATTATTGGCATGTCTAGGTTTTATAGTGGAAAAGAATGCATGCCTATTTGTCTTCTTGGGCAATGGTTTGTTTTGATTAGGTCTGACAGTATTGGGTTTGATCGTGTTCCGATGATTCAGTAAGTGACACGTGTTAGGGTAGGAAGCAGCAGCTTTAAGCTATTTTCCTGTCCTAATTTCCAACTTTTTGGAGGTGTCATATAACAAGCTATATTTAGCAGTGAGTGCATCATTTCTAATAGTATCTTGTTGTTGAATTTTTTTCTCTTTGAATAAGTCTTCCTCTAATTGGGTAATGGTCTTGTCCTTCTCTTCGGATAGTCTTTGGGTCTCGTGTAATAACAGCTTAATAGAAGAAAGCTCACCTTCCTCACTAGAATAATTATTACTTCTAACCTCATCTAGTAGGTCGGTAAGTCTTTCTATTTCACTTTTGTACTCTTTGAGTACCTTCTTAGAGGTTTGGTATTTACTACACAGTCTTCTATAATCCCCTAAGAGGTCAGTAAAGGCTTCTCCTAGTTGCTCAAAGGTAAAATAAGTATCAAACAGGGGGTTAGTGGTTACCTAATCGTACGCCATCAAGCATACGTTTGCAGTGTCATCTGATTACTCGTCTTCTGAGTCGCTAGCTTCACTTTCATGCCATATGCTTGTATTGGCATATCTTCGGGACGTAGACTTCTTCAGGTAGCCCTTGTCATATTTGTTGTTCTTCCTGGTTGATGATGATGCTGTTGGACAATCTTTTCTTATGTGTCCTTTCTTCTTACAATCATAGCAAATAGGATCTTCATCGTTGTTGTTGTTGTTGTTGTTGTTGTTGTTGTTGTTGTCCCTTGTTCTTCTGTTGAACCTCATGATCTTCTTAAATTTTCTCACCATAAGAGCTTAATCTTCAGTGTCAGACTCACTGTCGTCGGAATCATCTTCTACAGTTCTTCTATGTTGAGCCTTGAAAGCGACCGACTTCTCTGACTTCTCCTTTGGTGCAACATCTTCAAAGTCTTGAAGTTTCAGCTCGTGAGTGAGTAGCTTACCGATGAGTGTTTCAAGAGACATTGTTGAGAGGTCGTTTCCTTCAATAATTATTGTAGCCTTTGGAATCCAATTCTTTATGAGAGCTCGCAGCAGTTTACGAATCTTCTCATGGTTACTGTAATCCTTGCCTAATGATGACAGAGGATTTAAAATATCCAGGAATCTCGTAAACATCTGGGTGACAGATTGCCTTAAACTCCTGAGTAAGTATGCTGATATTTGATTCTTTAACTTGTGTCGTACCTTCGTAGGTTACTTCAAGAAGTTTCCACACTTCATTTGATGTTGTGCAAGTAGACACCCTGTTAAATTCAGTCCTGTCTAAGGCACAAAATAAAGCGTTAATAGCACATGCGTCAAGACTGGCCTTTTTCTTTTCCTCATCAGTATACTTATCATGCAATTTTTCAACCAAAACATCTTCAACAAGACTACGAGAAGGCATTTTATAGCCATCAACAACTATAGACCATAAGTCAAAGTGTAGAGATTTTAAGAAGAAACTCATCCGTGTTTTCCAATAGGTATAATTTGTACCGTCAAACAAAGGAGGTCTGTTTGTGGCTTGGCCTTCACTTGTGAACTTCACAGTTGCCATGTGATATGCTGTGATCTATGTAACAGTTAAGAAAGACAAAATTATAACTGCAATGTTACCTTGCTTTACCTGTATAACCTGCTCTGATACCAATTGTAGGAACAAATTTGTAAAACATAATACTCTAGAGGGAGGTGAATAGAGTAGGCAGCGGAATATAACTAATTTAAAAAGTTAGCAGCAAGATCACAGAGACAATATATATCACAAATAAATAATGTAAAAACAGAGATCAGAAAGCAAATGCAAAGACGACGATATATACTGGTTTCCTTTTTGTGAGGACTAGTCCAGTCGGAAGAACTGTAACTTCTAGTTGAATCTACTATTGGAAAATACCACAAGTTTTCATACGAAGTCCTTGGAACTTCTATAAATGCGAGCTTTGATTTGAAGTACTCGACCAACTTCAATTGTGAAGAGTTTCTTCAATCAAGCCTCTGATTACAATCGCTCTGAAGCTTCTAGACCGTACCGCACTGGCAAATCGACTTAGAGGATTGTAACTGGCTTGGGATTTAAAAAATAAATCTTAGAACTCTTTGGAATAGAACAGTAGGCTTTAGAGAGAAGAGATGAAAGTGAATTGGTGCCTTGAAATAATCGAAATCCTTCTCTATTTATAGTTTTTCTAAAGGCATAACTGTGGCAGAATTCGGACAGAATTCAGACAGAACTCTATGAGAAAATCTCGTAAAAATCTGTAACTGCAGGGAGACCAAGTTTTAAAACGTTCAAAACACAATGACCACTAACCGAACTCTGGCCGAATTCGGGCCGAACTCTGGCCGAGTTTTGTCAGGGTTTAGTAGGGTTTTTACAAAATGATTTTTGGTCCTTTTGAAATTCTTTTAAGCAGTTATGAGCTTTTTGTAAATAGGGGCTATATTTTAAAACATGAGATATTTTTGAAAACATTTTTAGGGTAGTCTATTTGCCAGTACGACTCGGTGTACAATATATTCCTAGACTCAATAAAAAATTAAAATTATATTACATAAAGTAAATACTGACTCGAGTGGCAAACACAGCTTCGGTCTAGAACAGATCGGATAGCTATTCTCTGGCAGTGTCCAAGAGTCCAAAACTTTTTTAAGTAGCCCTGATACCGATATAGAGTTTGATCAATTATTGAAATCAGGTTTGAACATGACCAATGGGCCAACACTAATGTTGTCTATCTGCAATTCGACAACTTTCCTGCTCAACTGGTACAGGATGGAGTCGTCCTCATTCCAACGACTACCCTGGAGATCATCAACCTTCCACCAGCAAGAAGTGAGGGCTTGGTTCCTCTATCAACCCGAAATTATGCGGATTCACCCCGACTTGGTCGCTGACTTTGAATCAAAGACACCTGCTTCTTCTAATAAGACAAGAAAGAGAGCCAAATATAAGTCGTGCCATATGACATCATTGGGTGATCATCTTCCACCTTTGGAGGCTACATTCATTACAGCAGTGGCTTCACCTTTTTGTTCCAAGAAGGAGGTACCAAAGTCGAAAATCAAGTACCAGCCAGAATTCTATCGGTACAGTCAGCAGTCCCGAGAACTGATGACAAAGATGGGATACGATCTACAGAAGGTCCTTGGCTTGAATAATGGGAAAGGGTCTCCTATACCTCTTTTTCTACGTCTTCAACATAATCAATCCCATTTTGGCCTAGGATTGTGAACAGATCATTCATCTCTCCCAAAAAAGTCTTCCAGATACAAGACATAGATGAAGAACTGCAACATGGTTTCTTTTGCACCAGTTCTAGAAGAAGAAGCTATGACCGATACCAGATCTGGGAGGCTCTATCTCAGAGACTATCCAGAAGGTCAAGAAAATGTTAGTACTCTTCCTCCTGTCTCGGATGCTCCTCCGGCATCTTCTCCTCCTGTCCCCAATGTTCGTTCGGCATTATCACCCCAAACGGAACCTGTTTCTCCCAAACCGACAGTAGCTGACAAAGGCAAGAAGCCGGCTCGTTTTGACAAAAGCTTAAAGAAAACTCCACTTCAAGGACTCGAAAAGCCGTATAATTTTGACATATTGGCTCAATTGGCCAATACTCCGACAAGATTATCAATTTTCTAACTCTTGCATCTCTCGAAGAAAACTCGAGAAACTTTAAGTGAAGCTTTGATGCAAGCTGACTCTTGTCTGGCCCATCTCAAGAAACCAGACGAGGAACCAATGACATGCTCTCACTGTCATAGTGTGACGGAACTGATTCCCAATATCACCTTTACTCAGGATGATATGCTTCTGGAAGACAATCGACATGACCGACCTCTCTGCTATACGGGGTATGTCAATACAATGAAGGTCGATCTCATTCTAGTCGACCCGGGATCTGAACTCAGCATTATGCCAAAAACATTGTTGGATGCATTTAAAATCCTAGTCCATAACCTCTCAACAACGATCATGAATATTCTGTAGAAGAAGTGAACCATTGTGGAAGATTCGCCAAAAGTCCAAATTGATAATCTCCGTACGAAGGTCACCTTCTATGTGATTGACAATCACGTCTCCTACAACGTATTAATAGGAAGGCCGTGGTTGCATGAACATGACATCGTGCCATCTACTCTCTATCAATGCTTTAAATATATTGATGACAACGGAGAAGTACGGAAGGAAGCGGCTGACCTTAATCCCTTCTGAGGCATCGAAGCATATTATACAGACTCCAGGATGTATAAAGAAGAATTTATGAAAGTTGTACTAGCTATGGACACCGAAGAAGACCGGAAAGAGAGTCTGGACGAGGTCTTGGTGATTCCAGTCAAGGGACGCACTTTTCGTCTATCGTCTTCTCACACGATAACCATCAATCTCTCTCCTTCTACCAAGCATCGTCCTGCTGAAAAGATGGTGCATAGGAAGCTCACCTCTTTTGAGCCTCTTGTTATCAACCTTCATCGTAACAAGCCTCCTTCTTCTCATCCTCTTGTTATTAATCTTCGACAGCCATCAGCTAAGGTTAAAAACACTATTGTAAATGATGATATAAATATCAATAAAGTAGTATCTCCTTTGCAATATATTGATGTCAATTATTACACACAATGTTATCTAGAAATCCTGGATAACTTCAAATCCCTTACCTTAGGAGCAGTTCAACCTTTCAAAGATGAGGTATCCCTCGAAACAGTACAAGACTCATACTTTCTAGTTCCCTTCCAGAAGTAGGATGAACATCTTATCCTCTTCAGCAAAGGGTTAAATCAAAAGGTTACAACCGATAGAGACTTTGAAAATGATGATAGTGGGCGACTTCAACTACGTCATTACAGTCAACAATCTAAGAACATCATCCAAATGATGGGCTATAATTTCAAATCTGGCCACAACAGTGGTAAGGAAAGACGAACTTCTATTCGTATACCTGTTCCAAAAGGAAAGTCACCATAATATTATAATAAAACAAAGCATGAGCTAGGCTATACTTCACCAATCTCAACCCCGGATGTTTCTGAGTCTGACAGAGAAGAACTATCTAACTCTTCTGACTCTGCATCATAGGATTCAAATACCAGCATAGGGCACGTTCATCGAGTGACTCTATCTTCCAATATGGTGATCGCTGTGTTCTCGGAGGACGATGATGACTTCATCGAAACTCCTAAAACTGAGCCTTAGGCACAAAGGATGGATACTCAATGGGAACTCCACTTCGAACAATATGAACCACCCACTGAGGATCAATTCGTCGAGATCGATGTCAAAGACGAAGCTTCTCCAAGGCCAATCTTCATCAGAAAAAGTCTTCTGGAAGCAGATAAACAAGAACTGATCCAGCTCATTAGAGAATATATTGATGTATTCTCCTAGAGCTACGAAGATATGCCGGGATTAGATCCTCAGTTTGCTACTCACAAGCTCAACATTCTGCCAAATGCTAAGCCAGTCAAACAACAACAATGTTGATTTCGACCTGATATGATGTACGCCATAGAAGCCGAAGTCAAAAAGTTAATTTCTTGCTACTTTATCAGGAAGGAACAACATCCAGACTGGGTAGCTAACGTTGTCATAGTTATGAAGAAAACAGGAAAGGTCCGAGTCTACATCGACTTTAGAGACCCTAATGAAGCTTGTCCCAAAGATGAGTTCCCTCTTCCGATCACTGATGTCATGATCGACAACACTTGCGGGTTCGAACGAATGTCTTTCATGGATGGATTCTCCGAATATAATCAGATCAGGATGAATCCTGAAGATAAAAATTATACATCTTTCTGCACTCCTCTAGGAGTCTACTGCTACACAGTCATGCCATTTGGTCTCAAGAACGCTGGTGCAACCTATCAGCGGGCCTTGAGCACCATCCTCCGTGAACGTTTACGGATGACAATTGAATGCTACATTGACGATATTGCTTTCTGTCACGACCCGCACCCAGGGTAAGGGCACGAGACCGTGGGTACGTCCAGCCTATGCCACAATATTGGCAGTAGAACGCAGTCCTAGGTCTCAACAACATCTAACACAAAGTAAATGTACCTGTATACAATATACTATCAATCAGAGGACAATCTCAGAAGATACAACTCAATCACAATATCTAAGATGGATAATCAGCACAAAATAAGATAGATAGAAAACTCAAAGCAAGATACAATTCAGAATGGAAATGAGTTTAAGTGTTATCAACACCACACACTAAGTACGACATAAATATATATCAAGTAGCTAAAACATATCTAAACAGTCCTAGCAATCTAGCCTAGGAAGTATAAGAGTCTCCTCTAAGCTAACTGGATCCTCCTACTGATCCAGATCGCAGGTATCATCTATATCCGCACCATAATAGGTGGTACAAAAGTCCTCCAAATTCTCTGTAAAATTTATCGACATATCCAGTCAGGATTGGAGCGAATACATAACTATAAAAGCAGTTCCAAAATATGGTAGGAAATATAGAACTAGTATAGAATAGAATACATGAAGTGTTGTAAATGAAAGTACAGAAATACAGAAAATATAGACAAGGAATCTGAGTACATGAATAAGATAGAGAAACAATGAACTATAAATAAATATAGGTGTTTCAGAGCACAAGATAGTTATGTGATCGGTTTAGGTTGTACATGATTATTCTACGGTAACTCGATTATACGTGAAGGCATAATCGACATGTACAGGATTACACTAATGGGATTTAATCACATAACCACTTTTACTCTCCCGCCCCAATCAATATACAAGGATCCGATCAAGTTATGTTACGTAAATGATTATTTGTTATACATGAAGTACATGTGAGAACATGAGAGTACATACGAGCACATGATGTGTACATGAATAATACGAATACAAGGAGTACATGATGTACATGATAGAATACATGAACATGAAATACCCGATGCACCCGATAAGGGGATAACATCTTATGACAAGATCCATAGTGTACTGGTCCGTGATATCAATGTGTCAGCGTCAAGTAGAGTAGTCTAGAGCAGGCAATATAGATACTATCATGAATGAAAACTAACAGAGAATGTACTCGCTTGATATCCTGAGCAACTGATGTGTATCGGTGTCCGAACTGGAGTCACAGAGTCCTATTATACGAATTACAGCTTACAAAGTGTTCTGGACTAAACAATTGATTATAATAATGATATCTACATGCAACTAGGCCTTTCTAGGTCAAGAGTCAACTATGGGTCAACTTCTAGTTAAACTAAGTCAATTAGTCAAACCTTGGTCAACTTCCTAGTCTAGGGTTGCCAATTTGGGCCATGAAGTCCTAGGCTAAGTGGCAAAACCAAATTCCAACCATGTGTTCTAACATATTTATATAAAGATACATACCTATACTAAATTATAGAGTACCCTCCCTATAGTTCTTACTATCTATATACAACCACAACCCACAATCTGTAACTCACACTCAAACTACTATGCTATCTCTTATATATATAACATGTATAGGTACATACCAATATATAGCTATTATGATACTATGGGTTCTATTCCTACAAACCCTTCCTCCACACTCAACTGCTAGGGGACCAAAACCTAAGGGTCTGCTAATGAACCAGGAAGGGTTGAACTACTGTTCTGCTAATTGGGTGTAGATAGAACTATAGGGTATTGAGCCCCAAGTGTTTAGTCAAGAATGACTGAACTGAGAATCAAAAGGGGTTAGTGTATACATGAGTACACACCATGAATTGGACAGTGAACCACTGAAAGAGGACTGGTCTCAACAAGGGAAGTGGAGTAATGTCTTCATTAGGGCAGCACCTCGGCAGGCTCCAAATAATTGTCTATTCCTGGACAGTGGCAATTATAGGACAAAGGGATGTAGGACATGGATGTGAATACTCAGGACACACCTGAACATGGCCCAATGATCTAAACAATGTTTACATATGAATATAACAAAAGGGTAAAGATTAAATTGTAGTAAACCAAAGGTTGTAAGCAATGAATGTTTCATCAATGCAGTGATACAAGGAGATGTAGGACACTATACCTGTGTAGTGAACAATTGCTATGCAGTGGGGATTCATGAATGTAATGATCAAAAGTGAATACAGTGAAAGGGGTCTGATCATCCCCAGGGAAAACCATGTATACCACATGTCTAAACATAACTGTACATGAATTAAGATGGACAACAGAACCCTATACTGTACAGATAAAAAGGAAAGGAGATTAAATGAGGGTTGAATATAGGATATCAAATGTGTTCTGATACATGTATGTATCAGAATGAGCTAACTGATATTGGGTCTGATGCAAAGCAAGGATACCAGCCAAGATTCTATTGAACATTCCCAAATACAGGTAATAGAGAGTGGATGATTTTTTCAGTTAGGGACTCGACAGAACCCAAGAGGTAACTGGACTAAGGTGATATCTACTTGGGCATTACTCATTAATCATCAGTGCAACACACCATGCATTAGATAGAAATGTTAAGGTTGAAACTTGCCCACTTAGAGTGGTAGGGGACATAGGGATAGCAGGGAAGATAAACAATAAGAGATATCCCTATCTAAATTATCTGAAAGGAAAAAAGGACAAGATTAACTAAAGACTATAACCGAGTCTATGAGGAGCAGGGGATCTTAGTGTGAAGGGGCAAATACATCATGTTCATATCTGATCATGAGCAATACAGTGAATAACTTCTTGTAGATAGGTAATTCGAAATTACAAGACACTAGGGATTTAAATCACACAGGGAATATAGGTAGTGCAGGACCAAATCTGAACATGATGGCAATACAAATGGGGTTAACATGTGTGAAATAGAAAAGTGTAATGTCTGATACATGAGGGTTTGAGCCAAGTATTCAGTATGCAGTGAATGATGTATGATGATATAGGTTCAATATCAGGGAATGTGAACTTGTATTACAATTATGGAGAATACAACACAAGATGGGAATGCAGGTTAGGACTCACGTGAGGATGCAGGACAATGTATGTAATATTTGGATATAATTTGAATGGCAGTATGGTGAAAGCTCGACTGGCAAGGAATAAGTTGACAGATGCATGTGGCAGTGCAGGACAATGTATAATATGTAGGACATTATGACAGATGGCTCGATTGGCAATTTCTTCCAGATCTGAGCATTGGGTCATTTCGAAGATGGTAGGTTATGACTTCTAGGATGTCTAGGATCTGAAAGAATAGATACAAATCCTATCCAACTGACTACACACACCAGCTGAGTAAACAGTGAGCAACAAGAGTAACATTATGAACCTAAACCTCCCCTTTATCAATAACGTATCAAAAACATATCTAAAATCCCTAGACAACAACCCATAGTGATAACTCACCCATGAACAGCAGAAAAACTAAGTTATAACTGAAGTTTAAACATCAAAAGTCCTAAGAGTCATTTCACCAAACAATTGATGTGCGTATCCGCTACTCTCGTGATACGCACTCCAAATGGATTCAAAATTGACCCAAATCATTCTTGATGCAGTGGGGACCCTAAATGAATGCATCTATATTAAGGAATGGAAAATTAGAATGTTCAGAGGGCTCTTACCACTTGAAAGATGGATTCCCAAGGAACAACTTGTAGATCTAGATCTCCTTCAACTTCCAATAGCTAAATTGCTCCAATAGTCTCCCAACTAGTCAATAGAGGCTTCCTCTCTTCAAGGGGAAGAGATTGCAATTGGTTTGAGAGAATTTGGACTCAATTTGGGAGATGGTGACAATTTGGGGAAGAACACAAATTAGGGTTAGAGTTTCTAATGAAAGGGGAAAGAAGAGGGGAGATGTTACAATAAATAGCAAGGGAAATGACCTATGTTGGCTGGCCATGATGTCCATTAAGGTTTAGGTTGGGTGCATTTGGCTAAGGGCCTCTACTAATTGTCATTTTAAGCCTTTTAAGGAAAGGCCCAAAAGTAGTTTAATGTTTAAGTCAAATAATAGGCTCTATATGCTTTTATCAATAAATTAGAGTCTAAATACATGTATGATCTCAATAACCAAGTGTCTATGGTCATGGTTAACATCTAGACAATGTGGTTCTAAAATTTCACCAATTATGATACTAACACAACGCATTAATTTAAATAATACTAAAATAATCAACAAATTTATAATTACCAAAATACCCTTATTCTAGAAAGTGATAGTTACACTGTCAAAAGTCATCTAAAGAAAGATCACATCCAAGATTTAAGAACTATCTTTGATCTAATGCACTAGCATCAACTCAAGATAAATTCTACCAAGTCATTCCTTGGAGTCTCTAGTGGCAAATTCCTCGGTTTTGTTATTACATCTGGGTATACACGTTGACCCTAAAAAAGTCAAAGTCATTCAAGAGATGCATTCTCCATACAACCTAAATGAGCTACGAGGATTCCAGGCTCGACTTGCATACATCAGGAGATTTATCTCATATCTCTCTGGACGCTGTAGACCGTTCATACAACTAATGAAAAAAGGTGTGTCTTTCGTTTGGATTGACAAATGTGAGCAAGCATTTGAAGACATAAAGAGGTACTTGATGAACACTCGAGTCTTGTTTTCTCAGATCATAGAAATACCCTTCCTGATGTATGTTCGAGCAATGGATCACTCTCTGGGTGCCCTACTAGCCCAAAAGAACAAGGAAGGTCATGAGCAAGCAATTTATTATCTCAGTCGTATAATGATCAGTATTGAACATCGATACAACCCGGTAGAAAAGAGTGTTTAGCCCTGATGTTCGCTGTTCAGAAAATATGACATTATATCACGGGCCAGACCATTCATGTCATCTCCAGAATCAATCCTCTACGGGTTTTGATGAAAAACCAGTACACTCAATTCCAGGCTAGCTATATAGACTATATTTCTAGCACAATATGACATGGTTTATGTCCCTCAAAACTCTGTTAAGGGTCAAGTCCTAGCTGACTTCTTGGCTGCTTATCCAGTCTCTGAGACTTCTAAACTCTATGAAAAAATTTCTGATAAAACTTTGGAATCTAACATGACTTCAGAAGGAATACCTGCTTGGTGTCTATTCTTTGATAGTGCATCTAGAATTGGACCCAACGGTATCATTGTCGCTGGAGTTAGGATCGTTCTCGTATCACCAGAAGGACTAGCTATTCAAAGAGCCTATTCTCTGGACGAGCCATGTTCCAAAAATGTTGCTGAATACAATGCTCTAATCATCGGTCTCTAATTAGCTAAACAATTGGATATCAAATATCTAGAAGTATACGGAGACTCTAAACTGATTGTCAACCAAGTTAGAGGCACGTATAAAGTTCGGCATCTAGATCTCATTCCATACCAAGAAGCTGCAGTCAAATTGGCTACATCCTTCAAAGGTTTCTTCATTGAACATGTACGTCGAGCTTGCAATACAGAAGCGGATGCACTCGCTAATCTAGCAGCAGTGTTAGGAATTCTTGTGAAAAGACAATAACTGATCGTCATCACTAACAGGAATTATTCTACGTCGAGAATAATTTGAATGTTGAAATTTGCAATTCAGTTGAAGTTGGTACTACTAGCGGAGACTGGAGGGCTCCTTTCATTGACTTCGTGATACATGATATCTTACCACAAGATCCCAAAGAAGCAACAACAATCCGTCGATGGTCTCTTCGATTATATTACAATCACTCATCCAAAACACTATACAGATGATTTTTTGACGGTATGCTCCTACGGTGTCTTGCGGAAGATGAAGCAAAGCAGATACTACGTGAAGCTCACGATGGTATCTGTGGTGTACATCAGCCTGGTCCTAAGCTTCAGGATCGTATCCAATGTATGGGATATTACTAACCCACCATGGTGACATATGCGATTGAATATGCGAGGAAATGCCGAGCATGTCAGATCCACACAGATTTTATTCATAAACCATCAGAATTTTTGCATCCTACTGCAGCATCCTGGCTTTTCGAAGCTTGGGGCATGGATGTCATTGGTCCTATCAATTCGCCATCATCTTGAGGACATTGGTATATCCTAGCTATAACCGATTACTTCTTAAAATGGGCAGAAGCTATACCCTTAACAGAAGTCAAGACAAGCAATGTCATCAACTTCATCAAACATCATATAATCTATAGATTCGGTGTTCTTCGACGAATCATCCATGACAACGGGCCTCAATTCGTCAGTCAGAAATTTATTCGATTCTGTGATGACAATCGGATGAATAATATCGCTTCTACAACTTATAATCCTGCAGCTAACAGTTTAGCCGAAGCATTCAACAAAATAATCATTAATCTTCTCAAGAAGTTTGTTTCTACCAATAAACAGAACTAGAGTTAAAATCTTGGAGAATGTCTATGGGCTTACCGTACTACCGTACGCACTCCGACTGGCTGCACACCTTTCTCTTTGGTGAATGGATGCGAGGCCGTCTTACTACTAGAAATGTAAATCCCATCACTGAGAATAGCTATTGTCAACGAACTCACAACAGAAAATAATAATTGTCTTCGACTTCAGAAACTTTAAGCAATCGACGAGAAGCGGCTACTAGCTCAACAACATATCGAGCTATATCAAGCCCGTATCTCAAAAGCCTTCAGCCATAAGTCAAAGTACAAGCATTTCAAAAAGGTGAGCTGGTCCTTACTGTCAGACGTCCCATGACTATGACATACATAAGCAATGGCAAGTTCGAATGAAAGTGGGAGGGTCCTTACGTTGTAAGCAAAGGTTTCTCAAACGGAGCTTATCAAATAACCGTGATGGACGGCCGAATCGCTATGATGCCTATCAACGACAAATTCTTGAAGAATACCATGTTTGAAAGTGTGTACCATATTTTCTGACAAATATTATACATACCTCAAATCTTTGAATTATTATCTTTTATTTACTCATCCGTAAATAAAGTCAAAGATGATAAGTTCTAAAAAATCTCCAGCAGAGTTTACCTATAACATCTACTTTATGTTAACAGACATCATCTTTTAAAACCTAGCTATTTTAAGAGATATCCTATTCTTGAGTCCCAGTTGACCCATGGATAATCAATCGATGTACAAATTCACGTCCACATTACCTCTGAATTCTGCTATCTATATTAAACGACTTGTCAGATCCACATTACCTCTGATTATATCATCCCAAAAATTAGAATATTTCAAAATTATATTTTGTCATGTCCACATTACCTTTGAACAGATATAATGAGTACTGTTATTTTTAAGAGATATGCCACGTCCAATACCTCTGAACATATGTCTTATTCCTATCTATTACTTGTGTCTCAAACAGATGCATAATAAGTAATAGAGGCAAAAAAAGATCATCAGTTTTTCATTCCATGTAATAGCATGCAAACACCAAAAAAATTATTACATTCATTGAAATGTGTTCAAAGAAAAAATTTATTACATTCTGATAACTTCACTTTGAAAAATGGGTACTAAGATCAGTAATCAGTTTCTTCAAAGACTCGGCTCGCTCCACCCTGGAGTCAATTACCCTTTTCCTGGCCATGTCTCTCCTGGTCTCTGGTTACGAAGTTTGCATTAATGTAACTTGACGTTCTATCTCTGCACCCTAAACCTGGAGGAAGTCATTCTTTTACTAAATCAGATCATCTAGACGACTGGAGGCAACTTGACACAATTCAAGCACTTCTTCCTCACGCTTCTTGGCTGTCATGATCGTCTCACGAAGTTGGCCATTTCAGCTTCTAGCTTTTGAAGACAAGCTTGGCCCTTAGCTGCTTCTCTCTTTCTCCGCTGCCTCGGTCGTATAAAGCTCAACGGAAGAGGTAGCTTCAGCAGAGCTTGTTTCTATCTCCCCAGATCGTAATGAGAAGGCAACTACAGAAGTGTTTAGGGCAACTTGACGTTCTTCAAATTCACGAGCCACGGCCTCACACTCTGCATCGTCGAGTCCCTATATATTGGCTCTCATCAGTCCTTGATAAGATCTAATAGTATCTTCAAGCTCATCCAAAACGTGCTCTAAGAAGTTGACTCTTTCAGTATCGCCAAGACCGCGTATTGCTTCAATCACAAAGGAAGAGTTTCTCCTTACTAAATCGTAAGGGTGGTTTTTATCCATAGCCATCTGAACAAGGTTGTTCAAGGAAGTAAAGAAAACACATGTATATTTCTCAATGATGCTACTAGCCATTGCCGACATGCCAGGTATTGCCACTTCAGCAAGAATCCCTCCTTCTACACAAGTATGAGGAATCGTATATTGTATACTAGAAGATTTTGGTGCAGACATCCTTGAAGAGCTTCCTTCCATAGTATGAGTCCCCATGTCTAGGGGAGCCATAGTAGAACTGGGGCTGAAAGCCGTAGAAGTCAACGGGGCCACAACAATAGTCCCCACATGACCCTCTGCAATTAAAAATAAAAAGCAAAATCATTATATCACACATCATTAAGGGAGCAATGGTGAATAAAGTTAGAAATTTACCTAAGCCCAGCAACATATATGGAGTCTTGCGAGGCATGGTATCTCGTTCTGTAAAAAGCCATGCCATGGTGTTCTCAGATACTGCCACTTGGCTGCTTCCTGCTTTCGAACCGCCCGACATGAAATAACTGCTTCCAGCTTCTGATTCAGCTTGACCACCTGGGGCTGCTACCTCTGCCCCCTCTATTTCGAAAACATGTTTAGTTGGGGGTCTGAATCCCCTTACCATCAATTTTAGGGTTTTTATCACCCTCAGCGTTCTCAAGACCTTTAGTCAGGTCTTCATTACCTTCATTATCGTTATCAAGGTTCTTGTCACCCTCAACGTCTTCGAGACCTTTAGCAAGGCCTTCATCATTATCATCATTATCTCGGCTTTCGTCGCCCTCAATATCAACATCAGAATTCTTATCACCTTAACGTTCATTGAGATTATGATTATCATCTCTTGGGCTTTGATGGCCCTCATCATCAATAGGATATTCTTCACCCTCAGCAGCATTTTGGCCATCCTTGGCCCTCAAGTTTTCCTCCTCTTGAACCGTCGTTTGATCTTCAGAAGCAACATCTATGGGATCTTCTTTAATTAACTCATCACTGAAATCATAGCCATCTAGTGCTTCTATCATCTCTTTATCTTCTCGATGGGGTGCAGTAGTTTGAACAGTAGAGGGAACTACAACATCCAGAACAATGTTTTCTGAAGTCAACGTTTCTTCAGGAATCGTGACCCCTGGAACATCATTAGTGAAAGGCAGCAATATCATACCTACTGCAGTAAGTGTAGACGTAGGAATGGTGATTGTTACAACTACTGGTTCTGAGATAAGAATCGAAGGAATATTTTTTGCAGCAGCTGGAGCTGGTACACTGGTTGTTGGGGCCTCTGCAAAAAGAAAATATATATCAATACAAATGCTCAATGGTTTAAACAAACAAATAAATCTTGTTAGACTGAAAGAGTAAGAGTATCACCTTATGGATCTTGCGACGGCAGTGATGATTCTGGTGGTCCAGGAGAATGCCTCGGCTCTGATGGAGTAGGCGAGGGTACAGTTTCCTGCTGTATAATTTTGAAGGTCACTAATTTTCTCCTCACCTAGCGCTTAAGCGGTATTGGAGGTGATCCCTCGGTTTTACCAGGTTCATCCTGCACATATGGCTCTCTACTAGTCCTTTCAGTATGAATTCTACTTTATTTTGGGATTGAAGAAGGGCTTGCTCATGTTCCCCCAGAAGAAAGTCCTCCTTCCATCTGTCCTGTCTGAGATCTTGTCCTCGCCGTGGACTGTTCAGTAATAATAACTGCTTCTTTTTTTCTTTCCCCGAGCCTTTGGGGGAGAAGGAGGTTCGGTTGCGGCAGATTGGGTAGATGATTTCCTAGCTTTCTGTCTTTTGCTAGCCTATTCTGCAAGAGATTTCCCTTTCCGCTTCTTAAGGGAGATATGCAGTGGATCATTCACTTCATCAGGAAAGCCCACAAGTATAGCTTCTAAAGGCTTATCAGCAGGAGCATTATCATCCGCTTCTCTGAATTCCAGTTTAGTTCTGGCCCCTGCCCGCGACTGTTTGACATTGACAAAACTATCGGACAAAGAAAAGCCATCGAAGAACGTATTGGCCGAAGTATAGAAATTCACGTATGTGTATAACATACACGGACCCATTTCAATAGTAGCAGAGGGCATTACGAATGTAGCCTTAGTGTCCCTTGCACTGTAATACCTCCATCCTCTGGCACCATCAATCAAGTAGCCAGAAGCTTTTAGGCAGGTGGTTGCATTCCTAACGTGCATTTGATCATAGTCGAATTGGCGAGCAAATCGGCTAGGCAGATATGGCTCCCGGAAGCACTCACCCTCGAACCGGTATACTAGGTGAGAGGGTCTGATCATCTTCAACCACATGAATGCAGCCGGAGGTGGTGAGTAGCCATAGGTTCTAAGTCCATATGTAGGGGAGGAAGATTCTCACATCCGGAAGGAGGAGGAATGCAGTTGAATCTCCATTCAGAGCCCATGTTCAATACCTTTCTGCAATCAGTAAGGGTGTTCACTTTCCATCGAGACGTGGCATAACATCTGATGAAATCCCCTCCTACAACACCTAGATTCGGATCCATTAAAATAGGATGGTGCAGCAGTAACCATCCAAACAAATAAGTATACAGCATCTCTGTACGAAAAAACTTGTCTCGGGTGTCGGAATCCACCATCATGGTATTTGTAAAGGAACGAAGACATGCATTCAGTCAAAAAGTCATCGCAGAAAGAATATCCATTTTGTGCACAAATACTAAACGCACAGCGGCGAATAGGATACCTCGGTGAATTCTGTCAATAGCACTAGCTCCGGGAACCACGAACCGTCGTAGCTACAAGGAGAGAAAGCCTGTAAGGGTTTCTCCTCAAGACATCTTTCTACCACCATGTCTAATATAAGTCTCGATGGGAGTGCTAGCGGTAAACTCACGCCAATCTTCCATCAGCTCATTATTGACATGTTTTAACTCTTCTATGTACTACGGTCAAACAGTTCAAAAAAGCGAGGCTCACAATCTAGGTGTTCTTGCACCTTGATTTCCTGGACATGGCCCAAAAATAGATACACCAACTATTTGGATAGATGACATGTCCCCTTTACATGGCTCTTATATAGAAGAGTGCAGATCATAAAATGACATAACAACTCTTCAAAGACTGCCACCATTTTTGGGTTTTTCTCGGCTAAAACGTCAAACTCCACATTTGTTGGCACATATTCTTCGTATGGGTGGTCACCCATTGGCAGATGAAAGATATATCGCATCTCATGAAGGGCGAAGCCTATTTCTTCCTGAAGGTTAACAAAAGTGCCTATCCTGTTATTATACCTCTCTACTAAGGCTAAAAATAAGTTAGAGTTGGTATAGATGCCGCTGGAAGTAGTCCAGATAGGTGCATAAAGCTCCAAATCAAGAAGCTTGTCCCTAAAGTTATTTAGAGCCCAGACGGAAAGTCGGTTCCAGCATTTGATATCTGGATTCATCAAACCCATCAGCCGCATATTCTCATTCGGATACTTTTCTTTAGCTTTAGCAAATAGTTTAGCGAAGAAGGGTATCATAACTGGAATCAGCAGAGATGAATCCTTAGGCGGCACACAACTCGGTCTTAGGCCTCTTAAATGAGTGATGTGCCTCTTTCATGAACTAAAGAAAATATCCTTCCTCTGAGGACCTACTCTGTGACATATCCTTCCAACCCTAGCCTGTTGGAAAGGGGTTAGGTCCCATGCCATGTTTCGAGGATGGATGGCATGAGCGTAATGGGATAGGGATAGATGCCTCGTCATATCAGTGAGATACATTAGTCTGTCTCCACTCTGATAGACTCGCTTTTTCTGCTTCGATTTGGGCTGAGAGTCTTTTTCGATGGCTTCACCAAACAAGAAGGTTGGTTTCCTGTGGGTCTCTTGATCCAAACTTGTGAAGGGTTCACCATTCATTATACATAGTAGAGTCCTGTTATCTTGGGACTACAACAGAGCTCTTCTAGTTGAAGGAAGATCATATTGAGGGAAGAAGACGTGAGACAAATCTTCTTGATAATCCGAGACTCAAAAAACAGAGGCCAATATCTCTGCATTTGGGTCTTCTCTGAGGTCAACTGCAAGAAAAGAAGCAAAGGTTAAGATCATGGAGGCAAAAGAGCTTAATCTTCATAAATCTCTAAAATTGTGCATGCAATGCAGTCCTTAAATTGTGCATATAATGCAATGGTGCATACAGTGCAAAAATAGTCTCTGAGTGGCGCATGATAATCTCTGAAAGTTAAATGCCTTATGACAATTTTTTTTATTTGAGCATGAAAGTTCAAGTGGTGCACATGACAGTTTAAACATTTTTGCGTATATGACAATTTAAACATTTTTGCGCATATGACAGTTCAAACATTTTTTACGCATATGACAGTTATTGCGCATGTAGGATTTTTTTGTGCATGGCGCACTTTTTGTATAGACAAAAAGTGCGTGCTATGGCCAACACTCTGAAAGAGGTGGCACTATTTGTGAAATTGTGCAGCGCCAACCAAGACTCTGAAAGAGATGGTGTTTGCCATTGATTGTAAAAGTACATAACAGTTTTATGGGAGGACTGAACTTAGACTCACAATACAAACTCGCTTGTACAAAGAAAGCCTAGGGACGAAAACTTAGGTACAGCAATCTAAGTACAATTGTTTATTTTTGATTCTGGGGGGTGACGATAGAGGCTCGGGAAGGCGACGGCAGCCTTGCCTTACTCCTTGGACGATCGGTATGCAGCCTTGGCTCCTGTGACGAGATGGTTGGCTTTGATGAAGAAATGCTCTTCCTGCTCTCCTCGTATTGCTCTTCTGGCTTTTCTCTCTCTGGATTGATCTCTGTGGATTTCTTTTGATTATTAGGAGGAGTGTCTCTTTGTATGTGCGTATCTCTCTCTGACAGTCTCCTCACAAGGAAATGGCACCTTGCTATTTATAATAGTGGGAGCCTCATTAGGGTTTACAATGATTGCCTCTTGGAGATGGCGGCGGCCTGTGGACTGGTCAATCTAGGCCATTCGTTTTTGATTGTGACGAATCCGAACCATTGAGTGTAGATTACACCAAATCTCATCAGCAATTAATGCTGATTGGAATAAATCTTCCTCATAATGATCTTCTGATGTCTGCAAATAAATTAGATTTATTCTCCTGCCACGTATCCCAGATTATTGGGATTTGACCCAATCTTTGATTACAATAAATCTGAGAAATTGATCGGCATAGGACACGTGTCCTAGGTGCCATTGGGGGATCTGAACCGCATGACGAGTGAGCCGCATATGATTTTGGGACGCATATGGTTAGGGCCACGTGTCAGGGCTGCCTGGGTAGTGGCCCTCCCTCGAGCCTTTAAACTACATGGAGGTGATCATTGCGAGCCGCATAGGGATACATCCGCCTGAGCCACATGGAAATGGTCCTCTTGAACCGCATGGGAAGGCCTATCCTTGAGCCGCATGAGGCTGTCTCGGCCTGAGCCGCATAGGACGACTTCATTCTGAACCACATGAGAAGTCTTTGCTCGAGCCGCACGAGGCTGTCTCGGCCTGAGCCGCATAGGACGGCTTCATTCTGAACCGCATAAGAAGTCTTTGCTCGAGCCGCATACGAACGCCCATGTGGCAAGGCCACGTGGCATTTTTATGGCTCTCGGGGGATTTGTGTCAGAGATCTCTCTCTCTCTTCTCTAGAAGTCTGTCATTATGACAGAGTCATAATTACTTCTTTTTGTGTCAGGGCTGTCACTTTTTCAGAGTTGTCAGCCGTCAAAACAATTAATACGAGAGGGCAGAGAAGGGAACTGTCCCGCCACGTGTCTTCTGAGCCGCATGGGATGTCTTGGGCCGCATAGTCCCTTATGCCGTATGACTCTCTGAGCCGCATGGGCTTTCTGAGCCGCATGGGGTTCCTGAGCCGCATGGGTCATTTTCTTTAATATTTTCCATGCTTCTACAAGACCCCCTTCAAAGTTTTCAATTTACAAAATTGAAATACTTTGAATAAGAAGCATGGCTGTGTTCTTCTAGCCGCATATGAAACCCTGACCGCATAGAGATCTTGGCCACATAGATTGTTCAGCTTTAAAGGCCACTTGTTGGTGCGGGATCCGATGAGCTTGGCCTCCATTTTTGGCGGCTCATTTTGATAACCGAAGAGTCGGTCTGCGTGTACGCACGGGGATCAAAACGCTTCACTCTAGTTTATAAATATGGATGACTTTGGCCGGAGGGACTTCTTTACCTTCTCCTTCGTTCACTCTTTTTGCTGTCTCCTCTTCCTTATCTTCTTTGTTCGCCCGTCGAAGCAAATAGCTCCTAAGTCTTCTAAAGTCGTCTCCGCCGCCGCGAAGGACAAGAGGGTGACGTCTTCGTCGGCCGTCGAGCCCGAAGCGCCTGAAGTGCCCTCTGATGTTTGTCCTACTTTCAATGGTAAGGGTTGCATTTGAATCTTGAGAACCTATGGCTCTGTTGCATATTTATGCACAAGCCTCCACCCAAGTTGATGGTAGAGCCGCATATGCTGTATGGGCCGTATGACCTTCTCATATCCGAGCCGCATAGAAAATATCCCATGTTTGAACCGCATGAGAAGGATTTAAGTCTCTGCATAAAGTCTCCTCTGAACGGAGCCGCATATGTTTTTAGCAGGCTGAGCCGCATGGCATTTTGCACCGCATGAGCTCTTCTGTTAGAACCGCGTATATTCAACTGATCCGCATAAGCTATCGAGCTAGTGTCATATGGAACTCCCATCTGATTTGGGCCGCATGAGACTGTGTTGACCCGAACCGCATAGGCTTCCTCGAAATTGCATCTCCTGAGGCCCAATTGGAATGGAGCCGCATAAGGCTTCGTTGACCCGAACCGTATAGGCTCGTGGGAGCTTCTTTATTCAGTGATTTTTTTGCTTTAACCATCTTTTAATCCTGTTTTTCTTTGTCCTTTTTTCAGTGAACCTCCCAACTAACCCAGCAGGAGAGCTTTTTGTGGGTTCAGCTCAGTTCGCCGTGGGCGTACGGCTTGATGACTAAATCCGTCGTATAGTGGATCAGCTTCCCACTAATGAACCTAGGGAGAGAGTGGCTGCCATTAATAACCAACCTTTCTACTTTCTTTGTTCAATGATGAATTCGGAAAAGCTGGATGGAGAATATCTGAAACCGACTTTTCTCTTTGGGGACGCCTTTTCCATAAAGAACTCCCGATTGCTGGATGTTTCAGAGCACTGGGATTTTTCTGTAGACGGAGTAGAGATTCATATCCCCGAGATGGAGCGGCATTATCCTCTCTCATGGTTTAACATGGTACCGTTGGGCAGGACAATGGTGGGCTCCCTGACTCCTACCCAACAGGGAATATTTGTGAGCAACATCCACTACAACAGGCGCACGGGTTTAGTATGTGCGGGCAAAGAATCAGTGAGCCAGACTGTGATGGGGCTGCTCCCTGGCACTTTTGTAAACATGACTGGCCCTAATTTTACTTTCACTCTAGCTAATACCTTTATGAATCAGCTCGCTCGCAAGGGGTCTTATCCCGTTGGCAGGTTGTCGCTGCTGAACTGGATCAACCCCATTCCCACATGGGCTAATCTTACCTCATGGATCTTGAGGAAGTATGGGGAATACCTTCGGGAAATTGAGCTCTACTACGCAGTCAGGGGTACCTGCTACGGATTGCCCATTAACAAGCCTTTGTTTATGGATCTTTTGGAGCTGTATAATCGGCGTACAGGGACTTTCTTTGCCCCCGGAGGAGAGCTGGGGCTTGCTCTCCATGAGATGCACGCTGTTTCTAGATTGTCGTGGGAAAGTGAAGCTTTTGAAGCATATACACCGACGAATGAAGAATTCGAAGACCTGGATCGACGATTTCCTGGTTTCGTCGCCGTGTACCAAGAATTATTGTGCCATCATAGCGCCTGCCACCATATGGCTATCAAGAAAAAAAATAGCTCAGAAGGGAGCGCCCCTCACACTACGGCCTGGGTTTTGTATCTTTTCAAGTTGCGTCCCTCCGGCCAAGTTTCGTCTCGACATCCTCAAACCCCGGAGGAGGTGAAGGACATGATGTTGAAGGTCAAAAGGTCGAGGTCTACCCGTGACCGATTTGGAAGTCGCACTGACTCCCTCAGTTACTTCTACTATGGTACCCGAGAGATGTCCGATAAAGCGATCTTAGCTGGGTTCTTGATGGTGTGGCTACGCAATTGCGTAGTCTCGGGTGGCGCAGGTTCTATGGAAAGGATCAGCCGCCATTTTATTCTTTCTGCTGTGAAATTGGTCTTCAAGGTAAGACTGGCGCTCCTCCCGGCCATGGTGTGTAGCATACACCACGGCCTTCGCGCCTTTTCATCCGAAGTCATTGCTCGTGATGTGACGATGGACTTTGAACGGATAGAACTACCATACCACTACCTCATGGGGTGGTTATTAATGCACTACCGGTCGTTGATGAGGCCAGAAACCGAAGAAGAAGTTACTACTGCCGACGCCTTCATTTTTCAATACCGTCACCAGCCTTGGGAACACGATACTATACCGGCCTGCCGGAGGGCGTTGGCGAGGGTTGACGGGCCCGAGTTCTTCGTATCTCTCCCTGAATTCACCCCTAGAGAAGTGAGGAGGTTACACGTTGACGGTGTTGATTCTCCCCAACTTTTATCTGAGAAGATGCTTCTATGGTTATGCAACATCTTTCCCGCGCATCTGGTGTACCGTTACCGGAATAAAGTATACCTAGAGTCTTATCTGCCCAGTAGATTTTCCCGCCAATTTAGGTATACTCAATTGTTCCTGGATCGTCCTAGCGCTTGCTTGAGCTTTGAGGGCAGTATACTCGATGGCGTCCGGGCTTGGCATTATTATAATACGGCCCATACCCGAGCCAGCTTTTCAGTCCCCGATGCCAAGATGGCAGGGGATATCTTGTATATAGCGGCCCTTTATTATGTTGCAGCGAGCAAGCCCCCTGTCGATTTTGATATAAATACTAGCTTCATCGCTGGCACCGGTTTGGCTGAGAAGCCAGAGGGATCCAAGAAGAGGAAGAGGGGGGGCGAACATGGCTCCTGCGTCGGACTCAGAGTCCTCTAGGGCGGATGAGGAAGATGACGAACAAGATACCGATGACTCATCTCATTCTTCGGACGAGGAAGTTGGGAATCAACCCCCTGTCGTGCCGGCTGAAAGGGCTGCGGGTCAACCGTCTACTTGGTCTGACATGGTGGTGGAGGATCAACCATCTGCGGTACCTGGCCCTTCGCGTAAACGAAGCAGACGCGTGACTACCGCTGACGACCGAACCTATTCCACGAAGCACGTTGCGGTAAGACGTCGCAGGCTGTTTGTTGATGTTGTGGACGTTATTCCTGAGGTGATTTGGGCTTCAGCTGTTCGCTTTCTTCTTCTTCTATGTTATGGCCTAATCATTTGTTTCTTTTGCTCTTTATAGGCGTTGGATGAGCTCGCTCCTCAGGACCCGATTACCGAGGCTGACCCGGTCCTGTCTCATTTAGTCAGTAATGTGTGCAACGCTATCATTGCTGCTGGGGTACTTTCGGTTGCGGTCGAGGATTCCCACCTTGATGGGACCTCAACCCAGGGGGATGGGGGCTTTACCGCGCCCGTCCCTGAGACATCCGAACCCCAACATGATGACTTTGTGGGTGGGGAAACTACGCCGGCTGTGAACGAGCCGTCGCCCCCACGCTCTTCCCCTGGTAATACAAATCAAACCATAGCTTGTGAATGAGCCTATGTATTCCGTCATCTTATCTTTCAGATTATGTCGACTAATGGTTGCTTTGGATGTTCAGATCCCAACCCTTCATTGCCAGTGATGGATATTGCTGGATTGAATCCTACCGGAGAGGGCCTGACGGAACCTCCCTGTATCAAGGGACCTTCGTCTGGGTCGAGCTCGGGGTCCCAGGTAGCAGTGCAGCTGGGACAAGGGACGATGCTCCCTGTGTCCTCCTCTGCAAATGTAGTTTCGGGGGTCAACCTTTCCTCCCTGCCGAGCATCCAGGCTCTTCGGGCGGCGGAAGAGGAGTTAGCCACCATTCAAGCATCTTTTCGTACAGAATTTGCTTCCTTGGTGGCGGGTACAGTAACTTCTGAAGCTGCTCCTTCGGTACCGTCTGCCACTCTCCCTCTGACACCGTCCTCTACAGAGGTCTTGGATGACGCGTTACAGGACGTGGTTGCCAGTTTCCATCGCCACCTGAAGAGGGGGATCGAGGCAGCAGTGGAAAGGGGGGCTCCCTTTACTCTGGCCCGTCGATGTACCGGTGGCCAGATTAGTATCCTTAAGACACTCCCTGGCAGAGGGGAACTGGCTGCGCTTCTGGAGCCTAAGCTATTAGAAGCTGATCGTCTCGTGGCCCAGTTTCGCATGTTACAACAGACTGATTTATCCGCGGTCATAAATCAAGAGCGCAACTTTCTCATTACTGCGGTGGAGAAGGTGATGGCTGCCCGGGAATCGCTCAAGCCGGCTATATTGAAGGACCGCCGAGATTTGACCCGGTTGTACGATCAGTGGAGCCGTCGGGATGACGATTGTGCGGCTCGGGAAGCGGCTACCTCTCGCGGGGTGACCGACACCCGGGAACAAATCCTCGAACTCTAGAGAAAGCTGGCCTTCTTGGAGTCCGAGCTGGAAGCTGCTTGTACTGAAAAAGGAATTGCCATCCAGGAAGTTGACAAGCTTAGTAGGGCCTCTGCCAATCTAGAACTTACCCTGAAGAAGATAGAGACCAACTAGCAGGCCTATATGTATCTGAATGATGCGGAGCAACTATCCCAAGAGGCCGAGCGCCGAGCTAAACAGAGACTTGAGCGGGGGACTGTCTTGGTGAGAGACCGGCTCATGGAATTGTGCAATGCCGAACTGTAGTTGGCCTTTTCTTCTTGTTTTGTTTCTGTTTTCTTTCTTTCTGAAGGGGACGTGATCCCAGAATATGTAATACTTTTTTCTTCCTTCAAATAAAGAGTACTTTCAATTCTACTTTTTATTTGTATTGCCTGCTGCGCCTGTGATATTGTGGTGATGTTCTCCCCCGTATAAGGGATATATTTGTGGACCTGCTACCCATGGCATACCTTAGTTCTAGGTACAGATAACAAGTTTTGGTCAGGATACCTGAAGCAGCCATGGCAAAGTGGTCATGGGTGCTCTTGGTATTGGAAAAAGGAATGCCGTAGAGCAGCTGGGCTCCTGGGGCATGATGAGGTGGTATATTTGTGCTAAGAAACTTAGCTGAGGATATTTGTGAGCCTATTATCCTTGGCGTACCCTGGTTTAGGATACGGATAATAAGATGAAGGGGAACCGACATACTTGCTCAGAGGTAATGAGGACATGGCAAGTAGGAAAGTTTTTTAAATATAGAGTCTTCCTACTCAGAGGTATGAGGACATGGCAGGAGTGAACTCGACGAAAGATATTGGTGGTCAACAGAGGACATTTGTGGTCAACAGAGGACATTTATGGTCAACAGAGGACATTTGTGGTCAACAGAGGACATTTGTGGGCCTATTACCCTTGGCGTACTCCGGTTGTGGATACAGATAATAGGTCGAAAGGGGATCATCATACTTACTCAGAGGTAATGAGGACATGGTAAGTATGAATATTTCTTCGACGGAGCCTTCCCATTCAGAGGTAATGAGGACATGACAGGAGTGGGCTCAATGAAGGAGGGCACATAGAACGACTCAGAGATAATGAGGACATGGAAGTTCTATGTAAGGGGTAATTTGTTTTTGGCGGAAGTGGAACGACTCAGAGGTAATGAAGACATGGCCGTTTTGGAAATTTGTGGATCGATTACCCTTTTTTGTGCACTGAAGTGCGGGTATTGGATCATGGGGGAGGATCTCCTCCAGGAAAGAAGTTCAGAGGTATGATCATACATAAGTTTCTATCTGAAAGAGTGACCGGGATGTGAGTTCAGAGGCACCAGCGGGTACATGACTCGAGAATCTGGAGAATGGTGAGCGTGAGTTCAGCGGTACCAGCGGATACATGACTCAAAAATCTGACAAACTATGAGGGTGAGTTCAGTGGTACCAGTGGGTACGTGACTCAATAATCTGGAGAATGTTGTTTAGACATAATATTTCTTCAGGAACTTGCCGTTGATGGGCAACATGAGCAAGTCTCCATTTTGTTTAGCGAGGCGGTAAGCACCGTTGGAGAACACGGCCTCGATGACAAATGGACCTTCCCATTTTGGCTGAAACTTGCCGGCGGTCTTGTGAGTCATGACCATTGGCCTCCGAACTGCCAGAACAAGATCGTCTACTTGGAATGTTCTGATTTTGACCTTCTTGTTGAAGGCTCCTGAGATGCGTGCTTGGTATAGCTCGATCCTTTGCTGAGCTAGGAGGCGCTTTTCATCTAAGGCCTCCAACTCTTACAGTCGACGTCGGTAGTTATCATCCGTCATCAATTGATAAGTGAGGGTGACGCGGAGTGAGGGTATTTGAGTCTCTAATAGGAGAACTGCCTCACTCCCGTATACTAGAGAGAATGGTGTGTTCCCGGTAGCTGTTCGGACTGTAGTATGGTACGCCCATAAATACTCGCCGAGCTTCTCGTTCCAGTCGCGCTTGTTGGAGGAGACAAACTTCTTGAGGAGTTTGATGATTGTTTTGTTGAATGCCTCTGCCAACCCGTTCGCCGTCGGATTGTACGGTGTCGAAGCGACATTCTGAATACGGTGCTTATCGCAAAACCGATAGAAAGCGTGGCTTGCAAACTGCGGACCATTATCATGGATGATCCTTCGGGGCAGTCCAAAGCGGTAGATGACGTGATGCTTAAGGAAGCTGATCACATTTGAAGTCTTGACTTCTGCAAGTGGGACAGCTTCTGCCTACTTGGAGAAGTAATCAGTGATCGCAAGTATGAAGCGATGTCCCCGAAAGGAAGGTGGGGTGATTGGACCAATGATATCCATTCTCCATGCTTCGAATGGCCAGGACGCCACTGTCGGATGTAAAAATTCGGATGGTTGGTGAATAAAGTCCGCATGGACTTGACAGGCTTTGTATTTTCTAGCATAATCTATCGCATCTGCCACCATCGTGGGCCAATAGTAGCCCATTCGTCAAAGACGGTCCTGCAATTTAGGACCGGGCTGGTGGGCCCCGCAGACACCGTCATGAGCTTCTCGTACGGCTTCTTTGGCTTCTGCGTTTGACAGACACCGAAGCAGTAATCCGTCGTAGGAGCGGCGATATAGCATTTTTGTCTCTGTATCGTAGAAGAATCTGAGAGAACGTCGTCTGATGGAAGTGGCTTCCTTTGGGTTCTCGGGCAGGATGTCGTAGATGATGAAGTCGATGAATGGTTGTCTCCAATCTGGGACATCATCGATCGTCTGGGCAGAATAATTTGCCACGAATTGCACATTATTCTTGGGACAGACCAGTTCGTGGCCTATCACATCCACTAATTGGCGATCATAGTTCAGAACTGCTAGGGAAGCGGCAAGACCAGCTAGGGCGTCAGCTTCGATATTTTGGAGTCTGGGGACATGTTCGATGAAGAACCCCTCGAATGACGAGATAATGTCAATCGTTATTTGGTGATAAGGGATCATGTCTTCGTGGCGGACCTCGTATGAGCCCCGGATCTGATTGACGATTAGTTGGGAGTCGCCGTATGCTTCAAGGTATTCTACCCCCAGCTCTCTTGCAAGTTGGAGGCCAATGACCAGAGCGTTGTACTTGGCCACATTGTTAGAGCAGGGCTCTGTGAGGGAATAAGCACGGTTAATCACCAATCCGGAAGGGGAGACCAGCACTACCCCGACTCCGACGACTATATTGCCTTTAGGTCCGGTCCTCGAAGCACCGTCGAAGAACATTCGCCATATTTCATCGTGAGAGGTTGCATGCGAGTCGACGACCTCATCTGGGATCTCTTCATATATTCTGGAAGACTTCGAGCCTGGGTGGGCTGCTAAGAAGTCTGCCAGGGCTTGACTTTTGACTGCCTTTTGGGGGACGAAGATCATATGATAAGGGGACAACAATATTGCCCATGTAGCGAGGTGAGAGCTGAGTGCCCCTGGTTTAGTCATGAGGACCCTGAGAGGGTTGACTCGTGAGATCACATGTATCGTTTGTCCGGTGACATAGTGCCGCATTTTCTGAATGGCGAACACCAGGGCAAGGCATTCCTTCTCCACAGCGGTGTATCGGTGCTCTGGCCCAATCATCATTCGGCTGAGGTAATATATGGCTTGCTCATGGCGTGCATCGTTGTTTTGTGCGAGTAGAGCCCCGAGGGAATGTTCCATTGCTCGTACATAGAGCAGGAATGGTTTTCCAGAAACCGGAGCCACAAGGACTGGGGGGTTCGACAAATATTCTTTGATGCTGTCGAAGGCACGCTGGTATTCTTCATCCCATACGAATGAAACGCCTTTCTTCATGAGATGGGTGAATGGTCGACATCGCCCGGAAAGGTTGGAAATGAACCTCCTGATGTAAGCTAGCCTCCCTTGAAGGCCTCTGAGTTTGCGGAGATTTCTCGGGGGACCCATCTTCATGATTGCTTTCGTCTTCTCAGGGTCTATATGGATACCCTGTGCAGTGATGATGAAGCCCAAGAACTTCCCGCTGGATACGCCCAGAAAGGACTTCGTAGGGTTCATTTTCAAATTGTGCGCTCGTATTAGGTCGAATACCGTCCTTAGATCCTGCAGATGGTCTCTCTTGCAGCGACTCTTAACGGCTATATCGTCAACATAGCACTCTACTGTCTTGCGTAAGTGGTCTCTGAAGATGATACTCATAGCCCTTTGATAGGTGGCGTCGGCATTCTTCAAACCGAAAGGCATGACTGTGTAGCAGTACGTGCCAATTGGTATTCGGAATGATGTACGCTTTTCGTCATTAGGAGACATTTTGATTTGGTTGTACCCCGAGAAGCCATCCATGAACGACATACGTTCGAAGTCGCAGGTATTGTCGATCATGATGTCTGTGATAGGAAGGGGGAATTCATTTTTGGGGCATACCTCGTTCAGATTGCGGAAGTCGATGCAGATTCGAATCTTTCCATTCTTCTTGAGGACGGGTACTATATTGGCGACCCAATCGGGATGTTGCTCCTCACGAATGAAGTCGCTGGCTATCAGTTTGTTGACTTCGGCTTCGATCGCGTCCATGATGCCTGGGCGGAAGCGTCGCTGTTGTTGCTTGACTGGCTTCGCATCTGGCCGAATGTTGAGTTTGTGAAGAGCAATATCGGGATTTAACCCTGGCATGTCTTTATAGCTCCAGGCGAACACATCAATGTATTCTCTGACAAGTTCTAGCAGTGACTCCCGCTCTTCGTCTGCTAGGCTTTTACTGACAAAAATTGGTTTTAGAGAAGATTCGCTGCCGAGGTCAACCTGTATGACTTCATCTTTAGTAGGAGGTTCTCTCAGTTCGAACCATTTTTCCCATTGTGCATCCAATTGCTGGGCCTACGCCTCTAGCTCGAGGATCTCGGGGATGTCTTCGTCTTTCTCGTAAGCGTCGGCGAATGCCATGTTGACTGACAAGACTTGTCTGAACACGTCTCCGATGCTGGTATCCGAGTCAGAAGTTGGTGACCCGGTTGAATGTGACTGCCAGTCGCATTCTTCATCTGAACTTTCAGGGGTCGTAGTAGGCATTACATACCCTAACCCGTATCGAGTTTTGCTATAGTAGTCCCGTGGTTTGTCCGTCGGGACTGGCGACTTCAAAGGTAATCGTCGCCCAGTACCGTAGTTCAAACCTGGCGTCGTCTCCAGATCATACCCCTGTTTCTGCATGAGATATTTGGATTGGGGGCTATAAAGATACAGAGGCAGTCTTCCGACATCTGACCCGAGGTCGGCTTCCTCTATGGTGAAGGGATGCGGGTCGTTCTTCCGGCCGAAGATGATTGGATGGTCCCCTCCCTCGATTATTCGGTAAGCATCTTCTACTGGAGTAAGCTGGATCGCGGTGTACACATTTGTCACCTGTGTGTGTAGGTGAGCGTCTATACCGTGTTCCATAGCATACATTGTACATAGCTTATTAAGCTCGGTGTAGTTCAAAGATAACCCTTTATTGATGAAGTAAGGTATCTTTTCTAGAGGGATTATATCATCTGTGGAGGGAACATCCGTGTGGGCGGCCATATACTTGGCTAACTCTGGTTCCTCTTCGGCTACCCCCTGTGTGAATGAAGACTGAGAGGACGTCCTGGGAAGCTTGATTGTCAGTGGTTCAGTTGATGGAGCAGAGCATGGAGTTGTTGGCAGACTAGCGACCCCCAGTTTGGCATTTGATGTGGAGCGAGGAGTGGCCGGTTCGCTAGAAGTGTCAGACCTCGCATCGGGGTGACGACCCTTCTTGGGAAGGCGTATCGTTAGTGGCCTATCGGAGGGATTGAGCTTCTCCGTTTGGGGTTGACCGACTCTCGACAGTCTGATTGTCAGTGGCCTCGTTGTGGGTCTCGGCACTTGGCCGGACCTTGGCAGCCGGATTATCATCTGCTCCTCCTGCGCCGAGAGGCTGATCGCGTCCTTCCGCAGAGTGGCAGTAAGGGGTGCGGACTTGCCCGGTTTGCGAGCTTGGAGGTGGATCGTCAGTGGTTCTTCTGATCCCGAAGCTGTCTCGTTATTAGCTTGTACGTCTCCTTCACCAAGGTGCTTCTTCGACTTTTCATAAAGGTAGGAGTCTGAGTAGTAAGATTCGACCCCTTTGAAGGGATCGATATCAGCAAATTCCGTCCTCACGAAGCCGTGTTTGTCGACATATTTGAAGCACTAGTGCAGCATGGAAGGCATGATCATATAATCGTGTATCCATGGGCGCCCCAAGAGGATGTTGTAAGAAGTGTCTGCATCTATGACGTAGCAGGTGACTTCGGATTGGAGATCGCCAATCTGACACTTCAGACGAATCTTCCCGATTGGGTAGCTCCTGCCCGAATTGAAACCGCTAATGGCGGTGCTTATAGGTGTCAGGCGATGCATTGGGATGCGGAGATGATATAGCAGACCCTTCGGGATGATGCTTATAGAAGAGCCAGGATCAATGTGCATCCGATCCACCTTCACATCGCCGATGTATCCCGTATAGTATAGCGGGCGATCATGTAGGTTGGTTTTGATGAGCATATCTTGCGGGGTAAAGACGATGTTTGGCATTGCGCCAGTACAGGCACTGTCCTGGAGATCCACAGGTGAGTCCTCCCCGGTGAGGTTGGATTGGGCCAGATAGACATCGGCATTTTGGAGTGCTTCGCTCAATGCAATACGAACGTCCTTGGAGAGCCTTAGGAGTTCGTACAGTGACAACTTGGCCGGTGTGTTAGCCAATTGCGCTAAGATGTCAAAGTTGTAGGGCCTCTCTAGCCCTTGGGCTGCCTCTTTTCAGAGAGATTTGTCGAAGTGAGTCTCCCTCGGCCTAGGCTTGTCGGTCGTCGAAGGCTGAGCCGGTCCCGGAGCATCAGTTGTAGTGGGTTGATGATTTTCAGCTGGGTTGTCAACCACAGGTTGGGATTATGCCCCCGACCGAGTGACGACGGCTGTAGCTTCTTCGATATCTGCCGAGATTGTGCGGCAGGACCTGACTTTTTCACTCTTCTTCCTGTAAATGGAGGATGGGGTGAGTTGAGTCATTTCAGATACCAAGTCTGGATGGACCCACATGACCTCCCCTCGTGATGTGGTGAGGGGTACTAGACCAGCAGCCTGATCTCGGAGAGGTGGAAGATTGGTAATCTCTATTGTCGCCAGAGGGATGGGGACCACCCCGTCTTGAGTTTCCGTTGGAGGGAAGCTGCCGAATTGTACGGACACCATATTGGCTGCCACGGTTACCTCTTCGAAATCGATGGCCAGAGCGTTCGAATCGATGAGGTTTTGGATGTACCGTTTCAGCTGGTAGCAATCGTGTGTAGCATGATGGACATAGCGATGATAATGACAGTACTTTGGATTCTCCATCTCTGCCGGTCGCGGTTCCCGTCTTGGTGGAGGAAGCTGAATTCTGTCCCCTTGTATGAGCATGTCTAAGATGGGCTTGACATGACCGTCTTTGAAGGAGTATGTGATTTACGGCCATTGTTTGTCTGCGGGCTTTGGCTCAAGTTTTTGTGCTGTATCGGCCACCATAGCCTGCTTTCCCTTGCTGTCCCGATTGTTGGAGGGGCTACCCCCATTATCGTTGTTGGGACGCTTGCCCTTGTTTTCTCCTTCCGAGATGTGCAATTCCAGTTGGCGAGCCTTCTTCAGTCGTTCTTCGACGCTTGTGGCACTGATGATGAACGTCTTCCAATCCTTGAATTGACTTTCGCCCATCCAGAGACTGATTGTTGGAAGGAGTCTCTTTTGGCAAATCTCGATCAAGGAGGAATCTAGATTTCCAGAGGGTAGCTTCATGGCGGTCTGGCGGAACCGCTCAATGTAGTTCCTTGTCAGCTCCTTCTCCCCTTGGACGACGTCCATGAGGGTGGACATGGTGACGTCCTGCCCTACTTCATAGAATCTCTCCAAGAACATGTGCTTGAAGCCGGCGAAGGAGTGGATGCAGTTGTCCGGGAGATTACGATACCAGTCGAAGGCGACTCCTTCCAATGCCCCGACGAATAATCGTGTGAGAATAGCATCGTCATGGGGCAAATGGTCGGTGGTGACCTCGAAGTAAGTGATGTACCGACTTGCTGAGGTCTTGCCATCATAGGGATTGATATTGAACGACTTATATCTTGGTGGGAATGGCACATCCCTCCATACGGCGGGGTATGGTTGTCGTATTCTGAGGTCTTAGGAATTCTCTCGAGCGTGGAACATGGCTCGGAGCTCTTAGACCTCTCTTCTTACTTCGCGTGCTTCGTCCACGGTGGTGGGGGCCGTTGTTTCCGGAGGATTGTTGCCCGGGTTCGGTGCCGCCGAATTCGAGTTCGTATTGACCGCGGGACCCGCGCTTGTTTGGCCAGACGTCCCTCCTTGCAGAGTTGGAAGGGCCGCTTTAATCTCGTCTACAGACTTGACCAAAGCAAGTAATATGGCTTAGAGATTGTCGATGTGCTGGCGATCACTAGAACCACCTTGGTTGCTGTCTGTCATGAATACCGTCTTCACATGAGGAGAGATAGACGAATCGGTGGAGGAAGCGCCCTCCGAATCGTACTCTTGTAGTGAGAAGTCATCGGGGTATGTGGGTATGTTCCCTTCTGATTCAGACTCGGAAGGAATAGTACCCCCAGCTTCCGAGTTTGCCTCGTCTTGGGAGTTGTGGATGTCGTCGGGGACGTCGAAGTTTGATGTATCCGATAGGAGAGTTGCCTCCCCTGGCTCGTCTTTTTGAAATATCGGATTATTGTGGAGGCTCGAAGGGGTGCTACCCCCAGCCCCAGCAACCCCCTGCGTTATGGACGACGAGCCTCCCACTGTAGCAGATTTTGTCTTAGTGTGAGTTTCTTAGAAAACTCCGGTGGTGGGCACTCGCTTAGACGACAGTCTTTTTGTCGCAGTGGTTGAGGTCTTCGGGCTGGAAATATTCGTCTTCTTCCCCCTTCCATCAGCGGGAACTTTCCGAGCAGAGTTGCAGGAGACGACGGGTAGTACCTCGTTTTCTGAAGATGGGTGTTGCAGTCTTTGAAAGACAGACTGCCGGTCTTCTTGTATCGTCGTGCCATTGCAGCAGCAGTGGACGATGATTTGGGTGCAGTGACGTCCGTGGGAGGACTCTTTGCATCCCGATGCATCTTTCCTTTCCTTGCGTTTGTGGAGGATGGTCTCACGTAAGTCAGATGGGTCTGGACCGACCGTGTTTGCTCCCAGGATTTTGGAAGACATTTGGAAACCTCTCTGTCCGTCTGCCGTCGGGGGCTGGACTCGAGTGGTTCTGTACAACTTCCCATCCGAGGCCCGCGTAATAATTTGTGGGACGCCCTGATAGTCAGAGGTTGGGGCAGCTGACTGGGCTTGGTGGGCCCGTGCTGCCCTAGACTTCTTCCTTTTAGCACTCGTGGGTACGTAATAGGAAGAGTCCAAGTTGAATATCACAGAGTCTGGCTTATCATCCAGAGAATCATCAGGACCGCATGAGAGACGGTCGAAGACTGATTGAGAGAAGCGTGGAACAGCCGCTATACGGCTAGGATTGGGAACCGTGCAGGCTGTCTGCATGCGGCTGTCTTTAGCTGTCGGATGGATTATCCTTGTGCGACTAGGAGTCACGACCGTGCAGGCTGGCCGCATGCGATTGGCAATTGTGGCCGCATGGGTTTTCTGTAAGCGATTGACTTCAGTAGCGGCATAAGCTTCGTCCATGCGGTTGGCAACTGTAGCCGCATAAGCTATGCGGCTGACAGATGTGACCGCGTGAGTTTTCTTTCTGCGGATTGCGGATGTCACCGCATAGGCTTTCTCCATGCGGCTAGAACCCTTATGCGGCTCGGACCACATAGAGTTCCTCTTTGCCCCCGCAAGTCCAGCATCATAATATTTTCTTCTGCCGGACTTGGGGACAACAGAGTCGTCTATGATCTGAAGTGGGGCCGCGGGAGAGTCTTCTCCGCCGTCTTGAGCAACAGAAGGTATCTCTGCAAGAGCTTCAGTAGGAACGAAGGATCGGGGTCTCCACTCCTTGCGGGCCTTCTTTGTGCGGGCTCGCTTCTGGACCGGGCCAGCGCTCTTGTCGGAGAGCATTTCTTCGAATGCCTGTTGGTCGAACCGGGCGACCATCTTTTGTTGCGTGGAGCCAAGCTTGGCTGCATCCGATTGCGTCACCAACTCCTCAGCCGTGGAGAAGTTTGTTCCCAGCAGAGTCGCCATCGTGTTTGCCATTGATTGTAAAAGTACAGAACAGTTTTATGGGAGGACTGAACTTAGACTCACAATACAAACTCGCTTGTACAAAGAAAGCCTAGGGACGAAAACCTAGGTACAGCAATCTAAGTACAATTATTTATTTTTGATTCTGGGGGGTGACGATAGAGGCTCGGGAAGGCGACGGCAGCCTTGCCTTACTCCTTGGACGATCGGTATGCAGCCTTGGCTCCTGTGACGAGATGGTTGGCGTTGATGAAGAAATACTCTTCCTGCTCTCCTCGTATTGCTCTTCTGGCTTCTCTCTCTGGATTGATCTCTGTGGATTTCTTTTGATTATTGGGAAGAGTGTCTCTTTGTATGTGCGTATCTCTCTCTGACAGTCTCCTCACAAGGGAATGGCACCTTGCTATTTATAATAGTGGGAGCCTCATTAGGGTTTACAATGATTGCCTCTTGGAGATGGCGGCGGCCTGTGGACTGGTCAATCTAGGCCATTCGTTTTTGATTGTGACGAATCCGAACCATTGAGTGTAGATTACACCAAATCTCATCAGCAATTAATGCTGATTGGAATAAATCTTCCTCATAATGATCTTCTGATGTCTGCGAATAAATTAAATTTATTCTCCTGCCACGTGTCCCAGATTATTGGGATTTGACCCAACTTTGATTGTAATAAATCTGAGAAATTGATCGGCTTAGGACACGTGTCCTAGGTGCCACTGGGAGGATCTGAACCGCATGACGAGTGAGCCGCATATGATTTTGGGCCGCATATGGTTAGGGCCACGTGTCAGGGCTGCCTGGGTAGTGGTCCTCCCTCGAGCCTTTGAACCACATGGAGGTGATCATTGCGAGCCGCATAGGGATATATCCGCCTGAGCCGCATGGAAATGGTCCTCTTGAACCACATGGGAAGGCCTCTGCTTGAGCCGCATGAGGCTGTCTCGGCCTGAGCCGCATAGGACGGCTTCATTCTGAACCGCATGAGAAGTCTTTGCTCGAGCCGTACGAGGCTGTCTCGGCCTGAGCCGCATAGGACGGCTTCATTCTGAACCGCATGAGAAGTCTTTGCTCGAGCCGCATACGAACGCCCACGTGGCAAGGCCACGTGGCATTTTTATGGCTCTCGGGGGATTTGTGTCAGAGATCTCTCTCTCTTCTCTAAAAGTCTGTCATTATGACAGAGTCATAATTACTTCTTTTTGTGTCAGGACTGTCACTTTTTCAGAGTTGTCAGCCGTCAAAACAATTAATGCGAGAGGACAGAGGAGGGGACTGTCCCGCCACGTGTCTTCTGAGCTGCATGGGATGTCTTGGGCCGCATAGTCCCTTATGCCGCATGACTCTCTGAGCCGTATGGACTTTCTGAGCCGCATGGGGTTCCTGAGCCGCATGGGTCATTTTCTTTAATATTTTCCATGGTTCTACAGTTGGCTGACGCTGGCTTTTTGGCGCTGCCATCTAATGGCGCTAAGCCTACTATTCATTGTCTTCTCCGATGATCACCTTCGAGCGCTGGGTTCGCTTACTTATCTCTCGCCGACGGTGGCGTGTACTGCAGTATCCCTCAGTGGCGAAGTGTGTCGCGGAGCTCCGGCGACTCCCTTGTCCTATTCAGCAGTCGACTTCTTTGGGACCATCGTTGATGATGATCGGGAAATTTTAGAAATGAAGGAGAGGAAAACGAAGAGCTCAGGAAGAAGAAATTTTGCGTAAAAAGTTTTTATCTCTCCTCTCGAATATTTGTAGCCAACAATCAAAGTGTAACGGCTGCGCAAATAGTACGAGAAATTCGGAGTCGGTTGGGTTTCTGAAGTGCACCAAAAGCGTGAAATTGCTTCTTATTCAAAGTATTTCAAATTTTAAAATTTTTCAAAATTGAAAACTTTGAAGGGGGCCTTTCAGAAGCTGAAAAATTATTACAACTGATGGCGCTGGTCAATAGGCGCTCAGAAGTCAAATGGTGCTCAGAAATTAAATAACGATCATCATCAAATTGTGCTCAAAATCAAATAGTGCTGGCACGAGATCCTACGTGGCAAGCTTCTTCGAGAAGCTCAGGCGCTCGTCATCATGACTGACAACACGTCAGTCGAGAAAAATCCTTTCGAATCCCTAGCACGCGACGATCGAGAAGATTGTGTCAGACTTGGTTATAATAACTGACAGCTGCCTCACGCTATTTATCATTTGGCACGAGAAAATCATTATTTATAGATTTAATGAATGAAACAGAGGGCGCTATTCATCAAATTGTGCCAAGCGCCATTTGTGAGTTGGCACCAATTGATCAAATCATCCAGAAGCAGTTAGATGACGTGGCGTGCATGCCACTAATCTCTAAGAACATGTACGCGACACTGCCCACGACTAAGCGCATCTCTCTCACAGAATGCCACGAGTCCTTAGCAGTTAAACCAATCTTTTGTGCTAATGGATGATGGCACGCCAATTGCAAATGTGCGCAAACTAGGATAACTACTTAACAGTTATCTCTAAAACTCTATAAATAGAGTTCCAAATTATTTCATAGGCTTTACTAATGATTATCATCTCCTGAGCAAATTACTGCAGCACTCTCCAAAGGCTTTCTTCTTCGAAATCGCATCGTCCAAGGGATAAAGTGATTGTCTTCTGATCTGATTCCTATAGTTGTTCTTCCCCATAAATCAATTATACATTTTTTTCTTAGTTTGTAATCAAACTTTTGTTTTTGCAAACAGTCCCAAATGGTCACTTTTTCTAGTAGTGAATAGATGAATTATTTCATCATAATTTTGGATGGTTAAGTTCTTCTTTAATTGGATATGACCAGATATTAAATTAAGAACAATTATTTGATTAGTTCCTACAAGGCCCTTTTCCACCAAAAAATACATATAAAGTATTAAGACATTGATAAAACCATTAGCAAGTAAGTAAATCGTAATAATTCACATAATTTAATTACTCTACCGATAAAAAAGACCTGAATTTTTTAAGCCGACTGAGTCGAGGAGCCAACTTTTGAAGGATATTGATTAATTGCACAATTTCGAGATATGCTAATTGCATATACAACATCGTCCCTAAAATCTCGTCTGATGATATACAAAACAATTCGATGACAAAATACAAACTTTTTGTGTTCACGAGAATCTAGCAACTACAAGAACAAAATTAACCTAATTTTCCATCAAAAACGGTCAAGAAGAAATAGAGGGAGTAGATACCTAGATGGGGTTTGTGATCCGATGTCGATGTCGATGCCGATGTGTCTCCATGTCGAGGATAACCCCAACCAAATCCTGAGCCCACGCCTCCTCCATCCAGCCCAGATACCTCCTCATTTTTTTGACAGAGCAACTCCCCCTCTCCCTGTGAGTGCCCACCTCCCTAATCTTCTGAATCCGAAGCCACAGCACTTGGACGACCCTGAACCACCACCTGAGACCAACTCGTATCCCTTAGGTCGAACCTGAAGCTGGTGACAGCAGCTTGCGACCTGATGCGGGTATGGTGGTCAGATATATTGACGATCACCAGCAGGTGGATTACATGGAGAAATGGAGAAGATGCCATGGCAGCGAGAAATAAGGGGGAATCAAAAATATGGAAGAGATGAGGGCTACAGCAGAGAAGGAAAGGATTAAATTTTAAAGAACAAATGAATGGATGAGTTGGTGGTGGTGAATTGGTGATTCAAAATCTAGAAAAAAACTTAAAATTGGGGGGACATAGCTAAAATTTATTATTTTTTCTTCCCGCTCAAGGTTGGTTAGGACAGAAATAATTTTTAGTCTTAAATAAGGTATATTACCAGTATTCACTTACAAATCTATCCTAAATCATATTATCTTTTATTACGAATTAAATAAGTCCCAAATGTTAATCTTTTAGGAATATTCAAATTAGCATTTGAAATAGTGTCGCTCCAAAAGGCTATTTTTGTAATGTTTAGTCATGATCCTAGTTACATGGTTTCTGGGAAAGGTCTAATTCGAAGAAAAATACAAATATTTTTGGTACTTTTGACCCTAGCCTAGGTACTTTTTGGTGTTATGAGGTTAATAAATTTATAGCGAGAATTATTATCAATCAAATACTCCATTTATTATTTATAAGTTCTCTGCTTCACAATGTAAAGGAATTACTAGATTGTACTTCAGTTCAAACAAGGTGGTACTGAGGGATTTGGTCATCGCACGAAGCAGATGACTACGGAATAAAATCGAGAATCATGAAAGAGAAGAATTTGTAACTAAAGATGAGGAGGAATTATAAAAATTCAAGTATTGACATAGGATTAGATTTGGTAAATATAGCGTAATTAAGATAGCAAATTGGGAATTAATTTTTTTCTCTTCCAGCACGTGCGGGCTCAGTTAAATCGTGTGTCTCCCCGCACACGATTTTTAGTCAGTCGTCATGTTACTTCGGACTCTTCGTGCGGATCTTGTCCGTACTGACTTTTTCATCATCGACCCACACGTACGCCTCGCGCACTCCGCGCGCGCTCGAGCCTCACGTCCACGACGCCAAAGGCACCCCGACGTCTTCATGAGGCCTACGACAGCCGATGCCGCCCAGCCACCCGTTCTATGTGCATGACGCCCTTACGACGTCTTTCCAATGCCCATTGGGCGACGTACGACGGGCCGCGTGGTCGACCGTCGTTTATACCCGAGGTAGAATGGTGCCGGTCCTCGACTGCCCGTACGGTGCCCCTAGCTGTTAAGTTTTCATGCACGGGACGCCCCATTCTGTCCCACGCCAGCTCAGATCGTGGCCATTTTTCATCAGTCCTCCGACATTATGGATGTCCCACATCACACAGGCCAGGCTCATCATCGCCCGATTGGGAATTAAATTGATAATAGGAAATTAAAGATTTGGTCAAAGGAATTGAGATGGGAAGAGAACTGATAAATAATAGATATTTGTACATTTGACATAAGGAGGGGGGTACTTACCAAGGGGTTGGTTTTAAAAATTGAGACACGACTAGGGAATGAATAGTGGTCAATCACATAATTCAAATGATTGGTTTCATCAATGCCAATGAATTGTAATTTGGCAAGAGAAGTAATTCAAAATATAGGGATATTTATCTGATCAATGGTGAACTGTAACTTGGTTACATGAACAATCTCAAATAAGGGTGATTTTGCTAAGCTTAAGGTGATGCACTCCTCAGACTAGGGTGTAAGTCTATTTATCCTAGTTTGCTAGAATACTATTTGATTCTTAAAACATTGCTAACTAAATGCTTAAGGCAACAATCTAAATTATATCCCTTATAACTCCGGCATCCTATGTCCTTTCTGGCATGTTTATTCAAAAATATAGCCTAATTTCATCGAGGCTCATATCCAGAAAATTGTCTAAATAATGAAAATGAAGTCTACAAATGGCTTGAACCATCATTGATCCTTGAAATTTAGCATCATATGTCACTTCTAGTTTTTTTCTCCATTTATAATGCATATTTATTCCCAATTTTCTTTACAAATTTTTTTCCCCAATTTGAACCCTACATTTTATCAATCTTTTTAAGGACATTCTACTTTTCTTATATCAAAAGTTCCTTTCTTTTTTAGTTTATGCTATCTCATTTGATAGTTCGGTTCGATCTTCAGCCTAATCTTAATCATGAGTCTCAAAATAACCTATGGCACTACTAACTGCTATTGCCTTATCAATATATTTATATGGAATAAACATTTTCTAACATTTCTTTTATTCATCATAAAACTTGTATCCTTTATTTCTTGATCAAACTGCCAGATTCTTTCTTTAGTCTCAGTCTAAGTGTTCGAGTTTGGAGGCCTACATCTTGCTTAAGTCCCTCAATCCTAGTAATGCTCATTATGCCACAGGTCATCCTTGTTTCAATTTACTTTACGTTACTTATCAATTCCCAACTTTTTTCAACTCAATTATTTTCTAACTACTCTATCCATTCTGTTCTTCTGTTACTCTTCTTAACATAATACTATTCTATATCTTCTCCTCTTTATATCCACCATGTGTACTTCAATTCGAATAGCCATTCTAGTTACGATTCTTTTGGAATTTCTAGCTACCTTGTATCAGTTATGGTTTGCTCATAACTATTGGTTACAAAGTAGTCTATCCAAGGCAAGATTTCTAATTCTAATTACAAGTCCTTATTTAAGGCTATTTACATAAGATATGGAAACCACGTCCATACCTTAATCTACACTATATCCCTATAAGTTATACTACAAATCTCCTTAACCATACGATTAGAATTCTACAATTTCTAGCCATGCATAAGGTATACAATTCTAACAACATGTCTAATCCCTTTTATAACTATGGTTAGGTAGAGGTGAAGGATAAGCTAGGCAGGTGCTTAGATCTAATACCCTTGACAAAATATTTACCTATTAGATAATCTTGCACAGATGGATAGTCAGTCGTCGATAAGAATCATTGTATAATTGATGTTTCTATTATTTTATTTTTCTTACAATAAATTGTTTCTATGAAAGAATTTGGTTTAAGAATAATGTTGCTAACATTCATAAAAACTGAATATGGTTTAAGAAATATGATGTGTTTACAGAAGGTAGAAAGGAATGGATGTTGTTTATCAAATAGCTTCTAATACTTGAATGAATGCAAGAAGCAAGTATGGTTTTTTTTATTAAGTTTTGAAATTAAGTATGCTTTTGATTAAGTATTGACATGAAATAAAAGTACGTAAAAAAATAGAAAGACCACAATTAAAAGAAATATTTTCTCACATGATTGCTTAGTGTCTATTATGTTGAGTGCAAGTTTGCCACTCACTAGTGCGTTCCCAATGTACTGACCCTCCACCTCTACAGGTGTTGGATTTTTTTTGGACATTCTGAGGCGATAGAAAACCCTCATCCTTCGGAATCTAGAGATCTGAAAGCGCATTATTGTTTTTGTATAAAGGGATATAATATATGGAGCAAAGTCATGGTAGTTCTTTTTGTTTCAAAAATTATAAACAAAGTTTGACATGTACAATTGGATATTGACAACCCTTGTATCTGCTGCAAGAATAAAAGAGATTTTATTCTCGCCTTGTTTTTGTTATTTGGTTTTCTACATTAAAGTTTCTTTACTTCATTATCTATTCGATTTATTTTGTTCATGTGCAATTTGGTTCCTTGTATAAGGGCAACTTAGAGATGTATGACATAATGCCCAAAGGTGAATTGTAGGTCCTGTAGGATCGGGACTTAACATAATGGTGTTAGAGCATTAAATTTATTTGCTTTGGTCCTCACTTTATCCATTCAATCCGAAGATGCCTTCTTGATCGAAAAACACTTAGCCACCTTGATATTGTTGATAAGGTGAAAGTTTCAAGCAATAAGTCCATGAATATTTTCTATTATGTTATCGTGTGTTTTATTAATTGTGTTAGCCCAATGATTGTATCATATTTTTGAATATGGCTAATCAATTAAGTTTAACATATCTAATATTCATGTAATCACTACAATGTTGCTACTTAAACTTAGCATTGTCCTAATGTTCACTATATCATATTATTATGCTTGTATCATACTACATCATATTGTTTTGTTCATCTAACATTTACTTGTAGACAAGCAGTATGCATGATCTTATTATGGATGGGCCAAAGCTGACGTTATACAAGAAGATTTCTCTGAACCGCCTAGCGACCTATCCAGGGCCTCCCATCCGGTCAGCGGACATTGGTCGAGGGGACAACGCCCCTATGAGGGTTCGAGGCGAAGCTCCCGAAATGTATTCAGATTTCCAAATATGTTTATCATTGGACAACTGCCGTCAAGAAAAAAGGCGTCCTCAAGTCTTCTCAAATACAAAAAAAAGACGTCATCAAAGGGCTATTGGTTTTTACATATTATTTATGTATTTTTATCTTTATCTGAGTCAAGGAAAATATGTAAGATTGATCGGATCGGTATTGGCTTAGCTATTTTTCTAGTAAATAAAATGCAGCCTACCTATCCACAAAATTCCTATCCAAAAGTCCACAATTAAAAATAGCCCCAAACGTACCAAATTTGGCCTAAACAGTTCTGGCAGAACTCGGCCCGAGTTCGGTCAAGGGTGTTTTAAATTTCAGTTTGGTCTTCCATCATATCTGCCTACAACATTCGAATACGCGATTCATACATCCGAACTCTGCCCCAACTCTGCTAGAACTCTGCTCGAATTTGGTCAACAAAAACACTATAAATAGAGGAGAAATCTCACTATTGAAAATCACTCATTCACTCTCTTCTCTATCTATTCTAAAGTGTTTTCTACGAGCAAAGCTTTCTAATCAAGCTTATACAACTCTTAGCCAAAGCCAGTTCAGTTTTGTTCAATCTAGAATTTTGTTACTAAAGAGTTGTATCAGAGGCTATAATTAAGAAAATATTCCAGTTTTCAAAATCATATTGTGGAGGCAGTCGTGCGCTCGTTACCAAGCACGATATTGTAAGAGATTTCAAGCCCTCAATTAGCTAGTGCCATAGTGGATTAACATCAAATAAGAGTATTTGAGACGAGAATAGTCCACTCAGAGGGATACCAGTATACATTGTTGTATCACAAAGTTCGATTTCTTGACTCTTACTTTACCGCATTTATTTACCGTCTTTTATCTAACATAATATATAGTTGCCTAATTTTTAAATTGGTGATAATTTTCACTGCACACGCACACACACTCTACTCACCCCCCTCTAGAGGTGTTTAACGGTTACAAATTGGTGACGACATTGCGAATGACTATTGACACTTGTGATATTAGTAAGTTAATTCTTTAAGTTTCATGGAAGAAACTTTTTTTAGTAGGTATTATATAATGTCCCTATCCTAATGGTGGATATTACTATAAATGTTGGTTTGTTGGTTTTAGTAAGAGAAAAGCTTTCAGTAAGAGCGCCCTTATTTGGACATGAACATGCTTCATCATAGGTGAGTGGGCAAGACTTCATTTTATGATTCTTTCATGATTAATAACGAACCCATAAAGAATGAATTCTTGATTTGCTGCTAAGAATAGAGTTTGTAATCACTGGCTTAATAATTTCATAAATTTTTATGCAAAAAATAAGAGAATAGTATTACTTGAATTATATATTATGAATAAAATTGAAAGAGTTATTGCTATACTTGTTAAAGAATTTTTTTTTTAATAAACTCATTATCATATGATGTTTAAAGGGAACAATTACTTGCTTGAATCATAGAATGTTAATAGAATTAAAGAACTATTGTTATGCTTGTTAAAGAAAGACATAATGATTACATGCTATAAGTTAGACAGTGAATACAATTGAAAGAACTGTTTCTATGTGTGTTAAGGAAATAATAATTTCATGTTCTTGTATCATATCTATTTAGATAAAGTGAATAGAAAAATATTGTCCTCTTTGCAAGAACATGATACGACCTATTCACAAGAAAATAATACAAAAGAAAGAAAAGAAGAACATGACATGGACGTCATAATGAACGAAATAAAGAACAGAGCTACAACTCTACGGTTTAAAAGAAAGATAAAAAATAATTTATATAGCATTTAGATACTTCTTCATATTGTAGTATTTGATAGAAGTTGCATATTATGCATTGATCTTTGACAACTTGTGCACATGAATTAGTCTCTCAAACGATTTTAGGGCATCAGGATCATGTTGGCCTATGAGAGATAGAACATCCTGAAGCTTGTATGTCCTCGCAATTAGAAAGTGTCATGTCTATTAGATTGATGGGCTTGTACGTCCCAACTTCAAATTATGGGTAGTCATCCATGGACCATTATGTAGTTATATCACATGATAAGGATAATATGTTACTGGCCTAATTGTTTGATGTTGATGCGGACAAAAAATTAATTAAAATTGTATTTGCAAATTATTATAATCCTTGTTTATTGTCGAAATGGATAGTCGGTCATGGGTAAGAATCACTATATAAATGATGTTTCTATCACTTTATATTTCTCACTACAAATTATTCCTAAGAAAAAATTTGGTATAAGAATAATAATGTTAACACTTCCCTAAGAATTGAATGTTGTTTAAGAAAAATATTCGTTTGTTGAAGGTAGAAATGAATGGATATTGTTCATGAAGTAGTTTCTAATGCTGGAATGAACGAAAGAAAAAAGTATGATTTTTGATTTAAGTATTGAAATGAAGTATGCTTTTGACTAATTATTGACATGAAATGGAAGTAGGTAAGAAAAGAAGGACGATATACCATATTAAAAATAAATATGTTCTTATATGATTACTTCGTGTCCATTTATTGTTGGGTAGTTCCGCCATTCGCTAGTGCTTTCCAAATGTACTCTCCCCACATCCGCATGTGCACAATTTTCTATAGGACTCTCTACTATGGAAGAAGACCCTCGTCCTTTGGAAGCTTCAATAGAAGTGCATTATTACTTTTGTATAAAGGGATGTAATATATGAAGAACAGTCATTGTAATTCTTTTTAATATTAAATATTTTAAGTTTGGCATATTCATTTGGCTATTACCAACCCTTATATCCGCCACAAGTTATGAATAAAAGAGATTTTTTTCTTGCCTCATTAATATCATTTAGTTTTCAATATTAAGCTTTTCTGATTCATTATCTATTCAGTCTATTTTGTTCATATGCAAGTTCGTTTTTTGTACAAGTACAACTTAGACTTGTATGACATCATATTTAGTACTGATTTATTGATCTTACGGGATCAGGGCGTGACATCACCATCTCGAAATGGCCTACTACTGCAAGAAAAATGACATTTGTTAACAATTTTTTATTGACGGTCGGTAATCCTTGTCAACTATTTAATTTTACCTGACGGATAAGGCCTTGTGTCAACTTAACCCCAATTTTGTGTTAATTATACAATATTGTACCATTTTAGTTGACGGGTTTGGGAAAACCGTCACGTAATCCACCATGTTTAGTTGACGGCTAGTTTAAAGCCGTCATGTAAAGTGGGTGATTTCCACGACTATTTCAGATGCCGTTATCGTATTTTTTTGATATTTTTGGGTTAGTGACGGTTTTCGTGTTTAATCACCGCTGTTCAAAGGCTCGCTCTCTTTCTAAAACATTAGAAGTCCTTCTCCCAAAACTCTCAAAAACCCCTCTTCTCCTCGTTCCTCTCAGAAAACCCTATTTCCTTTCAGAAATCCCTTCCCCTCCACTCCCGAAAACTCTCTCCTCGTCATCCACGGTCTCCTCGACGGCCTACGTCCCCTCTCGAAAATCCTATTCTCAGCGGCAACTTCACCATGCGGCAACATCGATCTTCACCATGCGGTAAGTAACAATTCTATTCTATATTTTCTCTCTGCAATTCGATTTTATAGTAGTGCTAGTTGAAGTTAGGGTTTCTTGTGGATTTTTTTGAGAGTAGAGTTTTTTGACAGTATAGTTTTTTGTGGATTTTATTGAGAGTAGGGTTTTATGTGTCTGGCTACTGTGTCGTATCCTAGTTGTGAATCAGTATGGTTTTTTTAGGTTAAATTTGTCATGATGCGGGTTTTGTGCCTGGCTACTGTGCCGTATCCTAATCACAGGACTGTGTCGTGTCCTAGGATTTATGAATAAGTACGGTTTTTTGGGTCAATTTTTCCATATGATGTGAGTTTTCATTTATTCACAGAAATTTATCTTGTCCTAGGGATTTTATTTTTTCATAGAACTGTGTCGTGTCCTCGGATTTGTGAATAAATAGGGTTTTTTTGGGTCAATTTTGCCATATGACGTGATTTTTCGTTTATGCACAGAAATTTGTCTTGTCCTAGGGATTTTGTTTTTTCACAGAACTGTGTTTTGTCCTAGGATTTGTGAATTAGTAGGACTTTTTATCGGTCAACTATGTCGTATCGTAGGATTTTTGTTTGTTAACAAAAAACTGAAACTGATCTGCTGTAGTACACTTGACCAATATACTAATGATCTGCTACCTTATTCTTATTACAGGGAAGGAAGGAGCACCAAGCTTGAGGTCAGGATTATGATCTTCAATAGCTGCTGTTCAGGTAGATTTATAACCTGGTTATATAATCTGCTTTGATTGTTGGGATTACAATCATGGCTTAGTCATGGATGTCGAAGGATAGAATGTGACGTAAATATGAGGAAGGAGTAGAAGATTTTCTTAAGTTTGGAAAGCTCTATTTAGATAATCCTATTTCTATTCGTTGTCCATGCAAAAAATATGGAAATTTGATATTCCAAAATCTAGGGGACGTAAGGAAATACTTGTTTAGTAGGGGTATCGATCGAAGTTATACAGTATGGATGTGCATGGTGAGGAACACCTTAGCAGAGGGTCGACAAGCATTGCAGCAAGTGATGAACAAACACCTTACTATAAAGGGTTTGGCTCCTGTCAAGATGGTGGCTCCTTTGAGGATGGTACAGATGTTGTAGGAATGTTTAATGCAGTATATAAACATGTTTCCTGTGAACCAAAGGCATTTAAATCTCTACTTGAAGATGCCAAAAAGTCACTTTATCCTGGTTGTTCTAAGTATACAAAGCTATCGGGCTTGATGAGATTGTATAACATTAAAGGAAGATGCGGGTGGTCTGACAGCAGCTTTTCTGAGTTGTTAAAAACACTTTCTGATATGTTACCAGCACAAAATGAAATACCTTCATCAATATATGAGGCTAAGAAGACAATGACTGTTCTGGGTTTGGAATATGAGAAGATTCATGCATGCCCCAATGATTGCATATTTTATAGAAAAGAGTATAGCGGTTTATCTGAATGTCCCACTTGTGGAACGTCAAGATGGAAGAAAGGCAAATAATGATTCTCATCAAATTCTGATTAAAAAATACCTTCCAAAGTTCTATGGTATTTTCCTCATATTCCCCGGTTTAAAATGATGTTTCAATCCTCACATATAGAAGGGACTTAACTTGGCATGCATCTAAAAGAGTAATTGACGGCAAGCTTCGTTACCCTGCAGATGCCTATGGCAGCTAGTTGACCATAAGTGGCCAGATTTTGGGAAAGAACCTAGAAACCTTCGACTGGTGCTTTTAGCTAATGGCATAAATCCACAAAGGTCCCTTAGTAGTAGGTACAGTTGTTGGCCAATTATATTAGTGACCTATAATTTACCGCTGTGGTTGTGCATGAAAAGGAAATTCATGATGTTGTTGCTATTGATATCAGGTCCGCACCAACCGGGCAACGATATTGATGTTTATTTAGCACCATTAGTTGAAGACTTGAAACTTTTATGTGAAGAGGGAGTTGAAGCTTATGATTCACAAAAAAAAGAGTTATTTACTTTAAAGGTTGTATTATTGTGGACCATCAACAATTTTTCTACATATGGAAATCTATCTGGTTGCACTACTAAAGGATATTATGCTTGCCCCATATACGTGGAAGATACTTATGCGCCTAGACTCAAACATAGTGGTAAAAATGTGTACACTAGTACAAGGAGGTTTCTCCCACGCCACCATCTGTATCGTAGTCAAAAGAAAGTGTTCAATGGCCAGCAGGAATTTCATGGTCCTCCAACACTTTTGAGCGGAAAAGAGACATTAGAAAAGGCTAGCCAAATTTCGAACTCCTGGGGTAAGAAACATGAGAAGTTCAAAGCATCAAAGTCTACTGAAAGAAGATGGTTAAAGAAGAAGTCAATCTTCTTCACACTTGACTATTGGGAACACTTGCATGTTCGCCACACACTCGATGTTATGCACATCGAGAAAAATGTTTGTGAGAGCATATATGGTACATTGCTTAACATTCCCGGAAAGACAAAGGATGGAGTCAATGCTCGTCTAGATCTTATGGAGGAGGGGCTAAGGACCGAACTACAACCTAATTTTGGAAAAAAAAAAACGTACTTATTGGCCGCGAGCTTGTTATACATTAACAAAGGATAATGTAACCCCTCTTCCCAAAATTTTGAAAATATTTTTTTAATTTTTTTTATTTATTTGAATTAAATGCTAATTTTTGGAATTTATAAATATTTTAATTAAATAGTTATCATGATATATGGCCTTAGTCATGGTTAATTTATGAAGCACAATATGACCAAGAATCATGGCACGGATAGTGTGATTTCGTGCTTTCACTAGTGTAATAGCCATGGTATGGAAGGACGAGCCATAAGTGTGTCTCAACTAGGAAAACTAGGCAAAGTTATGACATGACTCCTATAAATAATTTAAATATTTATTTATTTTTGATTATTGGCTTTTAGAAGACCCGGTTGTACCAACCTAGCTCGAATTTGACCCAAACAGAACCCGAGCCCATGTAGTCATGCGGTGTGTCAAAAGACGTCCATGTCGACATATATTTTGAGTGTATACTTAGTACCTTATTTAAAATGGTCTAATAAATATTCTCCTAGAATAATTGTTATATATATATATATATATATAATAAATATATAATATATATATATATATATATATATATATATATATATATATATATATATATATATATATATGGCTCATTTTCAAACCCCCCTTCCCCTTTTCTCGGTTCTCCGAGCGGGACCGCCCGGTTTTAGCCGGGTCGCATCCCCCTCCGGCTCCCCCTGCCCCCTCCTCTTTCCCCTGTCTCGTTGTCGACACCCTCCAACTCCTCTCATCCTCCTCCTCCTTCCTGTCGGCCTTGCGTAGCTGGGATGACTTCCGTCGCCCCTTGGTCGGCCGACCAGCTCCGCCTGGTCGGAGCTCCTCCACCGGCTGTTGCAGCTGAGGCCCCACACTTGTTTGCCACCCCGGGCGTCACCCACTCCCGTCTCGTCCTCGTCCCCGTCCCCCTCCTCAATTCGTTCCCCTTTCTCCGCCTTGCCCCCTCCCTTCATCCACCCACCGCCTATTCCCACCCTTCTCCCCTCGGTCTTACTCCCCTTAGTTCCCCTCGCCTCCGTCGTTCCCCCCTTTTTTAGTTTCGAAATTCGAAATCCTCTATTTCCCGCTCAGCCCCTCCCCTCTCCTCAGGGGCGCAGACGCTCTCTAGCGTTACGCCCGATTATGCGCCTACCCCATCTGCACCCACATGCGCCCTCGGGGTCTGCCATACTATGCGCCCACCTGATCTCAACCCTCTCTCCTCAGCTGCTCCCGCTATGCGCCCTCCCCTTAGCGCGCATAGCAGCGGCTTCAATCCCCCTCCCCTCAGCTCCTCCTATGCGCCACCCACCCCCTCTCCGGCGAGCTCCTTATGCGTCCCCCTCCTCTAGCTTCCTATGCGCCTCCTCCAGTATGAACTATGCGCCCCCCTCCGGCTCCTCAGGCTCCTCATCCTCTCGCTGCCCCCCTCTGCTGGCCTCCTCCAGCGCAGCATCTTCCTTTCTCAGGTCCCAACTCTCTCCCCAAGCGCGGGACTCCCTCCTCGGCCCTGGGTTCTCAGGCAGGCACCTCTTCGTTCGTAGACATAGTTCGACCGGATCGACTGGCCCAGAAATAACCCATCCTTCCAGATGTCTCTCTACCCGAGATCGACTACCCCACTACAGCGGAAGGTCAATTGTTATCAATTCTATTCTCTTATGCGGACCTCGAAACGCTTTACGAGAAGTTTTCCTCTACATTTGTGCTAAGATTCCCCTCGGGATGTCCCAAGCTGGCCCAAGTTCAGGAAGAAGTTGCAAAATGGAGCCTTAATGTGGAGTATCGCGTAGCTCCTCTTGATCCAAAAAACATCCTTCTCCACTTATCCTCAGCCACTGATCAAATGATTGTCCAATCTCGGGGAATTAACAAAATAGACTCCAAAATTATGACAGTGGTCAGATGGTCACAAAACCTTAACCCCATTGAGGATTCACCCATTGTGTCCGCATGGGTCACCCTCCCAAACCCACCTCTGATATGTTTCATACCGGCAGCTCTAAAAAGGATAGTCAACTCCTTCGACACCTTCGTGGCCATGGCGGAGGAAACAAGAAATCTGATCAGAGCCAATTATGCTAAAGTCTGTATGGAGCTCGACGTCTCCACAGAACTCCCAAAATCCATCAACATCAAACTTGGAAATAAGATCCACTCGTAGCCAATCTTATATGATAACAATGTCATATACTGCAATCATTGTAAAAAGAGAAGGCACCCAATCAAGCACTGCTACAAAGCACACCCAGAGTTGAATCACAAGCCGACACCAAAGGAGCACAAATAAAAAAGGACTCAAGATCAAAGATCCCCCCTTTTACCTCCCCCCAACTCACATATCAGATTCGATGCTAGCCCAACATCGACCAAGACATCCAACAACATCGACAGGCAGGAAAGTAACCCAACCACACATAAAAGCACCCATGTCAACACCCACAACAGGTTCGACGTTCTGGTGGAAGAAGAAAACACCCAGATAGAAGATGAACACACTAGTATAGCCACCACTACCAGGGAAAGCAACCCCTCACCCCCCCCCCACATCACCAGTCAAGCTAACCTACAAGGTAATACCACCCCCGACAACAGAGCTCAGAGAACTGAAGGGAGGCCAGACCACAACAAACCCAATGTATGCTGCTCCACGGAGGGCACCGAACTCCAGGAGAGTCAATCACCGAGACACATTCAGGCCGAAGATCTGGCCATCATCAGGCCCGAGCAAGTCATCTGTTGTCAGCAAGCCATAGTAGCAGGAGCATTCTCCCCATCAACCAACTTAGGATCACCTTTTAGCCTAGACAAAGAATCAGAGACCCATAATATGGATGAAGACCCCTCGAGCACCCTCCAGAAGAAGAACCCAGACAAGCCAGCAGCCAACAAAAGGCTGAGTACTAAAGGAGCCACTGAGTCCACGACAATGACCACCAGGTCGGCCGCAAAACTCGTCAAACACCAACAACCAAATAAGTCAAATGCCTAACATCCTATCCTAGAATGTTAGAGGCCTCGCCAATAAAGCAACCTTGAGGAGATTATGCAGCCTCAAGAAAATTCACAAAATTGACATCCATATTATCTTAGAGCCCAAAATCCTCCCTAACAGACTCAAATCGATTCAGCTGCAGCTGAGATTCCACTCCGTCGTCGCTGGCAGACATGAGATATGGATCCTTTACTCCTCTGAAGTTAATATCAGCATTGTGCTCGACATCACACAAGCTCTATCGTGTTGGTTAGAACACCCCACACTTCCGAATCGTGTCCTCCTCTCAGCTGTTCACGGTAGCTGCGACAACAATGACCGTAAACAGCTCTGGGAGGACCTCCTAGATACTGTATCCAGCACCTCCTACCCGCCCTGGCTGTGTGTTGGAGATTTCAATGTCGTCACTTGTAGAGACGAGAAGACGGGCGGCAGACCTCCACCCCCGGCGGCCATGCTAGATTTCAATAACTTCATCTTCAACACTCACCTGTCAAATCTCCAGTTCACCGGTACCGCGTTCACCTGGTGTAACATGCCGGAAGGCGACCGCAGGCAATACTCTCGTCTGGATCGAGCCCTCATCAACGAGCATTGGAAAGACATGAGTATCGCATCCAATCTCGCCCACCTTAATGCCACAGAATCCGATCACGCTCTCCTCCTTATTGAAATCAATCGTAACTTAAACCAGATCAAGAAAAAAATCACTTTTCTAGATTTTTGGTGCCATCACCCACAATTCTTGGTGATCGTTGAGGACGCATGGTCCAGGACTGACTCCATCGACCCCCTCATTCGTATGGCCAACAAACTCAAGGCTACCAAAAAAGCTCTCAACACTTGGAGCAAGCAAGCTTTTGGAGATATTTTCTAAGCTGTTCGTGCCGCAGAAGATGACGTGACTCGAGCCGAGGCTCTCTATTTGACGAAAAATTCGTCGGCCACGAGAACTGCCCTGAACCTTTCCAAAGCCATCCTTAAATTCCGTCTAAAAGTCGAAATCGATTTCTGGAAGCAGAAAGGCACACTCAAATGGGACAGCGATGGGGATAAAAACACCAGTTACTTCCATGCCCGTGTCAAGGGTCGCAGACAGAAGCACAACATCCATCAGATTGCCGACGACAACGGGAACATCTACAAGGACCAGCAGGGCATCCAACAGGAAGCGGCTAAATTTTACTTGCAGTTGTTCTCTAAAGAAACTGTCATGCGAGACACTGATTTCCTTTTGAAAATCCCTCATCTCATCAATGACACAGACAACATCCGCGTGGAGACCCTCCCATCAGAATAGGTAGTGTAAGCTGCCGTCTGGGCGCTGAACACCCACAGTGCCCCAGGCTCGGACGGTTTCAACGGCGTTTTCTTTTGCACGTGTTAGGACATCATCAAGACGGATATTCATGAAGTGGCGACTGCCTTCTTTCAAGGAGACAGGTACCCTAGATCTATTTCTTGTACTAATCTGGTCCTTATCCCCAAGCAGGACAATCCAGACTCTTTTTGGCACTTCAGACCGATCAGTTTATGCACCTTCACCAACAAAATCATCTCCAAGATTATTGCCACGCACATGGCCGACATTCTTCCCAAAATCATATCTGAAGAACAAAGTGGCTTTGTTCGGGGCAGAAACATCCAAGACAACATTATGCTGGCCCAGAAAATGATTACGTGCATGAAATTACCGTCTAGAGGCGGGAACATAGCCATCAAATTGGACATGGAGAAGGCTTATGACAGGCTAGACTGGCACTTCATGATATGGGTTTGCAGAGCGTTCGAATTCTCAAAAATGTGGTTCAGTATTATCTGGCGATCAATCAACAACTCTTAATTCTCCACGGTTATTAACGGGCAAGCGGACGGCTTCTTCCATTCCAGTCGGGGAGTTAGGCAAGGAGATCCACTTTCGTCTACCATTTTCATCATTGTCGCAGAAGCCCTCAGCATAAATATTAACAAACTGCCTAGGACCCCTAACTTCAAACATTTTTACACCGTTAGCGGACGCCCGATCATTACTCACCTAGCCTACGCCGATGATATACTTATCTTCTCCTCTGGAGAAGTGGGGTCTGTTGAAGCCATTCAGAACGTTCTCCTAAGGTACGCTCGTTGCTCTGGCCAAAGAGTCAACCCCAGAAAAAGTGTCATTTATGTCCACCACAAAGCCAACAGAGAGCATACCGTAATATTGGCCAACATCACCACCTTCACAGTCGCTTACCCCCCTTTCTCCACCTTGGCTTCCCGCTGGTATACGGCAGATCAGCCACGACCATCTTCGAGGGTCTCATAGGTAAAATCAGGAAAAAATTGAAGGTTGCATAATGCTATACTATCACCAGGTGGCAAAATTATACTGATTAACCACGTGCTCCCTTCCGTCCCCATATACACCCTTGCAGCTTGCTCCCTCCCGAAGAAGGCTCTCAAATCAATCGAGAACCTCTTCGCCAACTTCTTCTGGGGCCACAATGACACAAAAGACAAACACCATTGGGCCAGTAGGGACTCCATGGCCAAGCCCACCATCGAGGGTGGTTTGGGCTTCTCCAGATTGTACCACATCGTCGACGCTTTCTTCATAAAACTGTGGTGGAAGCTTCATGTCGGATGCAACCTCTGGGCTCGATTCATGAAGGCCAGATACTTCAAACACATACATCCGGCAACCGCTATCAGCAACAGCAGAGCATCCGCGGCTTGGCGACGCATTCTGCAAGGTTGGTCTCTCGCTGAACCAAAGATTCGTCTTCAGCTGGGCGACAGAGAGTCAGCTTTATTCCTTGAAAGATGGATGGAAGACGAACTTATTCCTAGACTTCCGGCCGCCCTCGCTACCGGCAAGATCAAAGATTTGTGGAACAACGAAGACAACTGGAATTGGAAGAAAGTCCAAGATTGGAGTAGGGAAGAGAGCGTGACCACCCTGCCGAACTCTGGTTTGAAGATTGGCACAAAATACGACACGCTCACGTGGACGGAGAGCACCAACGGCACATTCAATATCGCCTTCGCGAGAAGGGTCGTTCGCAGCAACTGACCTCCTGCCCCTATATTGAGTCCCTTCTGGCACCCATGTATTCCAAAAAAATGGTCATTCCTGGTCTGGCATGTCGTCCGTAAGAAACTCCCCACAGACGATGCCCTCACCACCATCTGCTTCAACCTTGCGTCTGCTTGCCATTGCTGCGCTGAGAAACAGTCGAAAACGATTGAACACATCCTAAGCAACGGAGAGTGCACGGCCACCGTCTTGGCGTCCATATCCCAATATTGCAGCATGACCAGTGTTAGTAGGTATTTCAACGATCTTCTAGCAATCTGGGCCAACGTGTCGCATTGCCACCAAATTGTCCCAGCCGCCACAACGTGGGTTATCTGGAAGAACCACAACAAAGCTAGATACGAAGGGCACCAATTTGGTAACGCTCAACTCACTCAAGAGGTCATCCGTCAGAGTCTTAAGACTGGTCATCTTTGCAACCATGGTCAGCAGGCTTTTTGGGATTTTTTGTCCTCCTGATTTTGTCAGGAGAGGCCCCCTCTCCCTTTGTTTTTCTCTTAGTCTTTTTGCGCTTACTTGTAAAGGCTTCAGCATTTTGCGCCATGCATGAATAAAAAGTGTCACGATCTGCTACCCAAATTGTTGGGCCGGGCCGAGTCATGTCCAGCCTACGCTGGAGATAAAGCATAGTAACCTGTTCTAAAGATAACAAGATATGACTAAAATGTGCTAACAGTTCTATATGTAATAAAGAGTCAGAAAAGTTCCAAACACAAAAGTCATCTCGTATAATAGTAAGTTCCAAGTACAAGTCCAAAAAAAGTAAAGCTGGATACATGTCCAGTCACAAAATACATAGTCTAACAATATGACTACTCTCGGAACCCTGAGTAACTACGCAAACTAGACGAGTTTCCCCGCAGGTACATCCTCGTAAGATAAAGCTTGGTCCTCGGCAATAACTCCATAATAGGAATCGCAAAGCAACTCCTCCTCATTAAGGATACCTACAACTTTATCCTGTTAGGACGGGAGCAAGCACTGATTCTAGCACCCTAAATATACGAAACATAAAATGAACATGAATGTAATAAACTGGAATCATGGCATATCATAATCTATCATGGCAAGGACACATATGTCATATAGACAGATGTATATGTAATGTTTAAAACTGTAGCAGGTACGTGATCGTCAATAGGTGTACAATGTGCAGGGGCACATAATGAAATGTACTTCCGTACAAGTGACACGGTGATAGATGTACATACGCACAAATCTGCTTTGAGATAAAGGCCTACGGTGCAGTAATCATATAAAATAAAATTTTGCTCGATAAATACATACAGAGAAGGGGGCATGATCACCTACTCTACTAACAGTTTCCCCATAATTCAGATTCTAAACATGTGAAAGATATATAAAGACTGTCCTAAGCATGGTAGGGACTGAAAATAAATACAACATGTGAAGATTTAACTTGCTACCCCAAGGATCGGCATTTAACATGGTTGGGATCGCAGTTCATTGTTGTAACAATATGTAAAGTTTGTAGAAGTACTTGTCTTTAGCAAAGCAAAGCAGTGATAGAAATGCTATAGATGCCTGGTGACTCGTCACTGTAGAAATAACACATAAACTTAGTTTTTATACTAAGTTAAACACTAAGACACTAGTTGTGTGATACGACTTTCTGACTGGACACCTAGCCAATTGATGACATTAGCATAGAAGACCAATGTGGGGTGACACAATACCCAAACTAACTTCCTAGGATCTTTACACTAGTACGGGGTGAGGTCCAATACTATAATAACTCAAAACAACACAAATCATTGCAAGTCGTAACTATTCAATAAATAAATCAAACTGTACACTGAGTTCCAATAATTTTTGAGATAGACAAAAGCTCAACTTTACATAAAATAAAGTACCATAATGATCCTTGTTAATTATAGAAATTTATACTAATTTTTCTGGAATTTATAAAACTTCATAAATATTTATTAAAAATCAGCAAACATATGTATCCTGAAAATAAGTTCTGTTTTCCCATTTTTATAAAATACCAAAATTACTTATTAAATACTGGAAAAATTATATTAAATTAGCTAAATTAACATAGTATTTAAATACAATTTTTCCTAGATTTTTACAGTAATTAAAATATATATAAAAATTCAAAAACAACAAGTAAAAACTTCTGGAAAATAATTAATTAATTATTTACTATTTTGTCCATGTATTCAAAATTGAACCGAAGTCCAGATACAGGACCCAAAGCCATGAATCAAGACTAATATGACTTGTACAGACTCTGAATGTATTAGACACAATTGAGCCCAAAAACCCATGCTAGGTTTGGACATCAATTGGCCATGATTATAAAATGCAGTAATATATACATAAATATATTTTAAAGTGCTAAAATATACAAGTCACAAATTATAAAATAACTTGTGAAATTTTACATAATAATAATTAGCACTAAAATTTTTATTTGAAAATATATACATAATTATACAACAAACACAATTATATATATATATATATATATATATATATATATATATATATATATATATATATATATATAAAATATATATCTATATATATATATAAAAATATATATATATATATAAAAAAAATATATGTATATATATATATATATATATATATATATATATATATATATATATATATATATATATATATATATATAATAAATATACATATATATAAAATACTAAATATAAAATATACATATATATATATATATATATATATATATATATATATATATATATATATATATATATACAAATACAATATATATATATATATTGTATATATTGTATTTGTATATACAAATACATATACAAAAAAAAATACAATATATATATATATACATATAACAGTATATATAATAATATATATATATACATATAATACATATACATATATATAAATAAATAAATAAATATTATATACATATTTATATTATATTATATATATATATATATATATATATATATATATATATATATATAAATATATATATATATATATATACATATATACATATATATAATAAAATAAAATAAAAATAAAACAAAACAAAACAAAACAAAACAGAAAAAGAAAGAAAGGGGGCTCGAATTCGGCCAGGGGCAAGGGGGGTTTTAGCGCGGTCGGGCTGGCCAGGGGGTCAGCCCAGGTCAGTTGTTTGGGTTTGGTTTTAGTTAAATTTATTAGGGTTTCGGTTAACGGGTTGCAAACCCGATAGCATATTCTTCGTGTCCTGACAGTCAAGGACACGAAGAATGGTCGAGTCCAAGTGTCCTGGTCGTGCACGACACGCACGACTCGAGTTAGACGTGTCCAGACTTACCTACGCATTGCTCGTGTCCTGGCGAGTCACATATGTGAATATGAGTTGTATCGGAGAAGGAAAAGCATGGTGACACGTACGTGTCCTAGTCGAGCGTCATGTTGTTGCTGCGACAGGACGGAGGAAGCGTCGAGGTCGGCGGAGGAAGGCGGTGCTGTGTTCTTCTCGGCGAGATGCGTCGAGTGGTGGTGGTTGGGGCGGTCGAAGTGGTCTGTAGGCGTCGGGCTAGGCTAGGGTGGTCTCCGGCGAGGCTGGTCAGGGAAGACGGGTCGATTGCAGTGGCTTAGGGCGGCTGTAGTGGTCGGGTGAGTCTAGGGTTTGGGTTTGGGGGTCGGGTGCTATTTATAGGAGGGCAGGGCGGTCGAATTAGGGTTTGAATTAGGATTAGGGTTAATTTTTAGGCCGGGTTGTCGGGGCGCTGGTCAGCCAGCCGTTGGTCGTCGGAGGCAGATGGGGAGGAGAGAGAAAGAATGTGGGGGGGTGATGGTAGTTTGTAGTATAGAACAAAAGTATAGTACTTTATTGATACAAACTGTAATAAAGATTACAAGAATTCTGGGAAAATTACAACTGTAGGAATCCAATCTCGATGACGATTGCTTTATCCCTTGGACGATGTGAACTTTGAAGACGAAGCCTTTGAAGTTGAAAACAATTCTGGAAACTGAAGGCAAAAGCCTCTGAAGTTGAAGACAAAAGTCTCAGAAGAATGCAGCAGCACTTTGGCAAGAACTCCTGGACTCTCTGATTTCTGATTTCTGATCTTGATATCTGATCTCTGATCCCTTGAATGAAGACTTGAAACTCTATTTATAGAGTTCTGGAAATAACTAACTTTCAGTTATTTTGGACTGCGCATGATGATTTGCGCAGCATTGGTTTGCGCAACATTGATTTGCGCAGATAGTTACTGGATCGTGGGCCGACTATCATGGACACATGGCATGATTTGATAGAAATGCGCATGATCGTGCATAAACAGTTGCCATGTAATGACCAATCGATGGCATGAATGCCACGTGTAACTTAACAATTACGTTTGATGGAGTGCGCAGAGTTGAATTGCGCATACATGGTTTGCGCAAACTCAAACTGCGCAGGATTGGTTTGCGCTGCCAGCTGTCAGCCGCCCTCGAGCACTGTGCGGCGCAGGAAACGAACAGACTCCTTATTATCCGCGCTGTCAGTTGTCAGAAAAGATTTGATTTGATTTAGTAATGATGACTTCTGCCACGTCAGCTTGCGCAATCGGTTGTGTACGCAAATTAGAATGCGCAATCGGATGGCTGCGCAATCTGTTGTCTGCGCAATTCAACAAGATGATGTATATCTTGATTTTTTGATTTTGTTGATTGATACAACTTGATTTTTTAGGACCTACAAGACCCCCTTCAAAGTTTTCGAAAAGTTGATTTGATTTAAAATTTCGAAATACTTTGAATTTTTGAATATTGAACCAAGTTGCGCATGTTGATGAGCTGTCTGCGCAAAGCGAAGTATTCCCCGATCTTAGGCGCAGTCCAAGGCAGCCGTTTCGTATTTCAAAGGCTATAAATAGCCCACTTCTTCATTTCATTTTTTTACTTTGTCTCCTTTGTGCTTTTGAAGGAAAAATCCCCGAACCCTTTCTGTCTTCTTTCTCCGACAACTTCCATGGCGCCCCGACGATCTAATGTTGCCGCCTCATGATAAGGTACTAGGTCTTGATGACGTACTTCATAGGTTCCTCTAACCTGATTAACAACCAGTTTAGAATCACCGTATACTTCAAGATATTCAACGTTCAGTTGTTTAGCTAACTGAAGGCCAATAAGTAGAGCATTATACTCTGCTACATTGTTAGAACAAGGTTCATCTAAAGAGTAGGCTCTTTGGATAGTTGATCCGTCTGGAGAAACGAGGACCACTCCAACACCTGCCACAACAGCACCATTTGGTCCAATCCTTGATGCACCATCAAAGAATAAACGCCAGGTTGGAAATTCTTCGGAGATCATGTTGACTTCCAATGTTTCGTCTGGAATTTTGTCATAGAGCTTAGATGTCTCAGGTACAGGATGAGCCGCTAAAAAGTCCGCCAGCGCTTGACCTTTGACAGACTTTTGTGGAACATACACCATGTCATATTGAGCTAGCAGGATTGCCCATGTAGCCAACCGAGAATTAAGTGTACTTGGTTTCTTCATAAGTACCCGGAGAGGGTTAACTCGAGATATAACATGAATAGTTTGACCAATGATATAATGCCTCGTCTTTTGTACAGCAAACATGAGAGCCAAGCATTCTTTTTCAACTGGACTATAATGGTGTTCAGCACCAATCATAGTACGGCTAAGATAATAAATGGCCTGTTCGTGACCTTCTTTGTTCTTTTGGGCAAGTAAAGCACCCAATGAATGATCCATAGCACGGACATACATTAAGAACGGAATACCAGAAATAGGTGGCACCAAGACTGGTGGGTTCATGAGATATCGCTTGATATCATCGAATGCTTGTTGACATTCTTCAGTCCAAACGAAAGATACACCTTTCTTCATTAGTTGAGTGAATGGTCTGCAACGTCCAGACAAGTTCGAAATGAATCGCCTGATGTATGCAAGTCGACCTTGGAATCCTCGTAGCTCTTTTAAGTTGCGTGGAGGACGCATCTCTTGAATGGCTTTGATCTTCTCGGGATCTACGTGTATACCCTTAGAGGTAATGACGAAGCCGAGAAATTTGCCACTAGAGACACCCAAGAACGACTTGGTGGGATTCATTTTGAGTTGATGTTGACGCATGAGATTGAAGATAGTTCTCAGGTCTTGGAGGTGATCTTCCTTTAGATGACTTTTGACAGCAATATCGTCAACATAGCATTCAACAGTTTTGCGAAGATGATCTTTAAAAATAGTACTCATAGCACGTTGGTAAGTTGCACCAGCATTCTTAAGACCAAATGGCATCACCGTATAGCAATAAACACCACGAGGAGTGCGGAAAGAAGTATGCTTTTCATCTTCAGGATGCATCTTGATTTGATTGTATCCAGAGAATCCATCCATAAAAGATATTCGTTCGAACCCACAAGTATTGTCGATCATGACGTCCGTAATAGGAAGAGGAAATTCATCTTTTGGACATGCTTCATTAAGATCCCGGAAGTCAATACAGACTCGAACTTTGCCAGTTTTCTTCAGAACTGGGACGACATTGGCTACCCAATCAGGATGTTGTTCTTCTCGAATGAAGCCACAAGCAATGAGCTTTTTGACTTCATCATCGATCGCGTCCATCATTTCTGGTTTGAAGCGTCGCTGTTGTTGCTTAACAGGTTTTGCATTAGGCAAAATGTTCAATTTATGTGTAGCAATCTTGGGATCTAAACCCGGCATGTCTTCATAACTCCAAGCAAAGACATCAATATATTCTTTAATAAGAAGAATCAACTCTTCCTTGTCTGTTTCTGGAAGATTTTTGCTAATAAAAATTGGCCGAGGTGAATCTCTTTCTCCTACATCAATTTGAAGTAGTTGATCTTCGGTAGGGGGTTCACGTTTTTCAAAGCGAAGTACCCATTGATTGTCTATATGCTGAGCCCAAGGATCTGTTTCAGGATTTTCTTCCACATTCTCGTCATAGTCTTCTGGAAGTTCAACGGAGACCATGTTAGATGATACGACCAACCTATGGACTTCACCAATGCTAGTATCAGAATCCTAAGATCTGGAATCAGATGAGTTAGAGCGTTCTTCACTGTCGGAGTCGGAGACTGCTGGGGATAACAATGGAGGAGAAGCATATCCGAGACCTCTCTTAGTCCTGCTATAGTACATGTCTGACTTTCCTTTCGGAACAGTTGTACGAATAGGAGTTCGTCTACCCTTACCGTAATTGAAGCCACTTTTGAAATCATAACCCATTTTCCGAATGATGTCTTTTGATTGTTGACTATAACGATGGAGTTGGATACGCCCCGTGTCGTTAAGTTTACTGTCATCCGTATAACTGAATTTTTGTTCTGGTCCTTTAATAAAAATTATTGGACTTTCGCCTCTCTTTCGAGAAGAGACAACAAAGTATGAATCATCTGAGTGTTCGAGTAAGACCTCTGTATGAAGAGATTGCACAACTCCCATTGTAATTGATTGGAAGCTATCTAACATATCTAAATAGTATTTAGTATGATAAATAACATCAGTATACTGGAAAGTAGGTGCTTTTTCATTGATTTGTACATCAGTATTTACAACAGGACCTTTGGCCTTAGCAGGCTTAGTCAGATTAATTACAAGAGGGGGAGAAGAAGAACGTGGAGGCGGTTTGTTACGACGGAGGTCGATAACAAGTGGCTCAGAGGAAGTGAGCTCCTTTTTTTCTTTGTTGCGAATGAGATCAACAACAATTGGCTCAGAAGAAGTGAGCTGCTTTTTGTCCTTATTACGACGTAAATCGATAACAAGTGGCTCAGAAGAGGTGAGCTCCCTTTGATCTTGATCAGCATCAATTGACTTCTTTTGGGCTGATAAGTGAATAGCCAGTGGCTTGGAAGATTGAGGATGAGAAACTCGCCCTTTGACGGGTATGATTAGAGTGTCTTTAGGCGTCGCTTCTTGTTCTTCTTCAGTGTCTAATGCTAACACGATTTTCATGAATTCATCCTTATACATCCGAGCGTCGTTGCAGTATGCTTCAACACCCTTGAAGGGATAAAGATCCGCAACCTCCTTACGAACTACGCCTTTGTCATCAACATATTTGAAACATTGATGAAGGGTTGATGGAACAACATTGTGCTCGTGTAAGAATGGTCTCCCCAATAGAGCGTTGTAAGAACAACCAAAATTGTCAATAATGTAGAATGTAACTTTTGTACGAAGATTGCCAATTTGAAGTTTTAGGCGAATCTTGCCCAAAGGTTCACTCTTTCCTTGATTGAATCCAAGGATGGTAGTGATTGTAGTGGAGAGACTATGCACAGGAATTTTCAAAGCATCGAGCATTGTCTTCGGCATGATACTAAGAGCAGACCCTGGATCTATCAGAATACGATCGACTTTCATCGAATCGACATATCCTGTATAGTAAAGAGGACGGTCATGCCTGTTGTCTTCCATCAGCATGTCATCTTGCGTAAAAGTTATGTTCGGAATGAATTCCTGAACACTATTACAAGAGACTGATTCTGCTTCGGGCTTTTTGAGAAAGGTTAGACAAGCTTCTGCTTGCATAAGAGCTTCGCTGAGGGTTTCTCGAGTCTCTTTGGAAAGACGCAAGAGTTCAAAGATAGACAACTTTGCTGGGGTATTGGCTAGTTGAGCCAATATATCGAAGTTGTAAGGCTTCTCGAGTCCTGTAGGAGACGATTTCTTCAAAGGTTTGTCAAAGCAGATTTGTTGTTTGCCTTTATCAGCAGTCACTGGCTTAGGAGGAATAGGAATCACAACTGGTGAAGGTGCAGCAGGATTCTCTTCAGCTAGAGCAGGTTGTGCTGAGGTAGGTTCAGAAGAAGAAGCAAGATTATCTTGAGTTTCAGGGTAATCCTTCAAATAGGGCTTTCCTGATCTGGTGCCTAATAGAATTTCTTCGTCAACTATGGGATCAAAAGATACCATGTTGCAAATCTTCGTCTTGCCTTTGGAGCGACTTTTCTTCTTGGAAGAAGAAGAATCCTCGAACTCTGAAGTAAGATCGGGGTGAATCCACATAACCTCGCCATTGTCTAGAGACAAGGGAACGAGACCTTCATTTGGTGGAGAAGGAATATTTTCAATCTCAAGAGTAATTTTCGGAATAGGAATGACACCATGCTGTATCATTTGCGGGGGAAAGTTACCGAACTGAACTGAAACCATATTGGCAGTGACAGTCTTTTCATCTTGTTGCAGAGTAACAACTCCAGCATTAACAAGCTCTTGAATCTTGCCCTTGAGCACATAACATGCTCTAGTAGGATGTCCAATGAATCGGTGGTAAACACAGTACTTAGGATGATCGGTCTTACCGACTTCATCAGGTTTCTTTGGGTCTGGGAGCTGGATCTTATTGCTTTTGAGTAAACAATCGAAGATACTTGCCGTGTCATTCTCGTCAAAAGAATACTCTACCTTAGGACGAGGTTCCCTCGGTTGTGGTGCAGAAGGAGTGGAAGTGGACGTAGGCTGAGCTACGTTGACAGCCAAAGACTCTTTGCTTTTCAGATTAATGTTCAGAGTCTCTTTGTTCTTGCGGTTGTTTTGGCGATTACCACCGCCTGACGCTTGATGTTCATCCCGATCGGGGTTAGACATTTGTACCCCCAACTGTTTTGAATTTATCAGCACTTACTTCAGCTGCTTTGGCATTAACAATGAAGGATGGCCAGTCTTGAAACTGAGTTGAGCCTGTCCACATACTGATAATAGGCAAGAGATTTGCCTTACAAGTATCTATGGTAACAGCAGCAGGAGTCCCTGGAGGCATTTTCAGGGCTTCTCGACGAAAACGTTCAATGAAACTCTCTGCAGTCTCGTTATGTTTCTGTTTGATTTTATTTAGGGCTGACATAGTCATGTCATTGAATCCCTCATAGAATCGTTCTAGAAAAATTTGCTTGAGACCTGAGAAAGAAGTGATACAACCATCGGGCAGACTTCTGTACCAGTCATATGCTACGCCGGCTAAACAACCGACGAACACTCTGGTAAGAAGAGCGTCGTTTGGTTGAAGTTGAACAGTCATTACCTCGAAGTGATTGATGAATTGACTTGGTGAGGTACTACCATCAAAGAGAGCGATTGTTGGAATCTTGTATTTGGGAGGAAATGGAACTTCTTTCCATTCGACGGGATATGGCTGTTTGATTCCCAACCTTTGCAGGTTGTCTTTCTCTTTGAAAGCTTCAAACTGAGTTCGTAAAAGCTTGACTGCTTCATTAGCATCTTCAGATGAAGAGGAAGGAGCCGTGGTAGGAGGAGGGACAGCATTATAAGCACTACCCCCAGCACCTGATTGACTGGGTGTAGTTTGAACTTGTACTTGCACAGGAGGCATCTGAGGAGGTACTACCCCCAGCCCAGTATTGACAGGCACCGATGAAGCTATGATTTCAGGGTTTATAGCAGCCGGTACAGTTGGTGGGGTAGCATGTTGTGCCATAATGATAGAATGCATACTGGCGACCATTTCAGCCATGGTTTTCAATTTGTCCTCCAGTGCAACAATCCGCTGTTCTTGGTTTACAGAAGTTGAAGCATCTGGATCATCAGTAACAACATATGCCGTCACTTCTCTAGGCACAGTAGACGAAACTGTTTGTTCAGAGCTTTCACTATATGCATCATAATCAGAGAAAGATTCGTCTTCTGACTGAAAAGTAGGAAGATAAGCTGAAGGATCTTGGGGAAGATTCCTTTGACCGATTGTGTCTCGGCTGTGGGAACGAGTATGTTGAAATACTCCTTCAGAGGATTCTTGGAGTAAATCCAAATATCGTTGGCTTGGTCTGCGAGGCTTACCATGTTTGGAGCACTTTCTACCCCCGATGTCTCGGGAAGCCATATTGACAGAAGCGTACAACACTTCGTCTTCTTCTGACATTGGTTCTGTTTTAGCAAAAGTCAGACGATCGAAGATAGATCGCTTTGTTGTTTGAAAACAACATTGGATGATGACTTTATGATTGCAATGATGATCAGATGGTTGATTTGAAGGAGTTGAGACATTATCCCGTTTTTGTCTGAGATGTTCTCGAAGATCAGAAACCATGCCGGGACGGGGAAAAGTTCGAGGAATGTGTTCTTTAACAATATTTGGAACATGGTTTCGATTCTTCAAATGTTTTGTCCCCTGTGTATACAAGGAAGTACTCATCTCATTGGCATAGGTATCAGAATTTATGTTCCTGGAGATTTGTCTTTGAGGCTTGACCTTCGGCATTGGCTGTTTACGTTTTGCCGAAGTTGTCCTGTTAAGATATGTTCGTAGGTCTGCAAATTCACTCCCAGGGGTTTCTGTTTGAGACACCAACAGTTTTTCTTGTTTGGAACGGGATATTTTGAAAGTTGGGAGGTCTTGGAATTCTGCTACTGGGGTAGGCAGAATACCTTTTTGATCAGTGCAAGTTCCTTTGTTATGAAGGTAAGAAGAATCTTTGTTTGTAGGAGATCTTGTGCTGACGGGTGTTGAAACACGTTCAATTTGATCTGCTTCAGTAAAGACTGAAGAAGACTGAGAAAAGACCAAAGGGCCTTTTCCTTTGTTCTGAGAAGAAGGGATAACTAAAGAGCATTTTCCTCTGTTGTCTTCCAAGTCATGAGACAAGGAAGTTTGAGAAAAGACCAACGGGCCTTTTCCTTTGATCTGAGAAGGAGGAGGAATAGCCAAAGGACTACCCCCAGTAGATTGTACTAGAACAGCAGGATGTTTAAGAGGAGAATCAGATATTTTCTCTTGATTATGAGAAGGAGAGAGTCTAGCCAAAGGGCTGTTTCTCTTGGTTTGCGCAGAAGTGATTTGCGCATGAGTGGAGGGTACATTGGTTCTGGCCACAGAAGTAGGAGTCCTTGCTTTAGAGTGCTTAGGATGCACTTTGGTTGCTGGAATGCTGTTTTGCGCAGGAAAAGCTACTGCCAATTGCGCCAGAGTCATAGGAGTCTTCTGTTTTGACAAGGCAGCATATGAAGTAGCTTGTGCAACTTTTGCAACAGATTGCGCAGCATTGACTGCAACAGATTGTGCAGCAGTTGCTGAGACAGACTGTGCAGCAGTTGACACAGCAGTTTGCGCAGCAGACTGGCCAGCAGATTGTGCAACAGAGTGTGCAGCACCTTTGGTGGCAAAACTGCCAGATTGTGCAGCAGTCTTGGAGACCCAAACTGAGCGCACTTTGCTCTTGGCAGAAGTGGCTGCAGTACGGGGAATGGTCTTGGAGTTGAGCATTGCCTCGTAGGCTGTCTGGTTGACCTTGACAACTAGGGTCTTCTGCGTCTTCCCGATAGACGCTACGTCACATTGAGTTGCTACTTCCTCGTCGGAGGAGAAAGTTGTCCCCAGCAGAGTCACCATTTTGTTTGCAAAAACAAAAGTATAGAACTTTATTGATACAAACTGTAATAAAGATTACAAGAATTCTGGGAAAATTACAACTGTAGGAATCCAATCTCGATGACGATTGCTTTATCCCTTGGACGATGTGAACTTTGAAGACGAAGCCTTTGAAGTTGAAAACAATTCTGGAAACTGAAGGCAAAAGCCTCTGAAGTTGAAGACAAAAGTCTCGGAAGAATGCAGCAGCACTTTGGCAAGAACTCCTGGACTCTCTGATTTCTGATTTCTGATCTTGATATCTGATCTCTGATCCCTTGAATGAAGACTTGAAACTCTATTTATAGAGTTCTGGAAATAACTAACTTTCAGTTATTTTGGACTGCGCATGATGATTTGCGCAGCATTGGTTTGCGCAACATTGATTTGCGCAGATAGTTACTGGATCGTGGGCCGACTATCATGGACACATGGCATGATTTGATAGAAATGCGCATGATCGTGCATAAACAGTTGCCATGTAATGACCAATCGATGGCATGAATGCCACGTGTAACTTAACAATTACGTTTGATGGAGTGCGCAGAGTTGAATTGCGCATACATGGTTTGCGCAAACTCAAACTGCGCAGGATTGATTTGCGCTGCCAGCTGTCAGCCGCCCTCGAGCACTGTGCGGCGCAGGAAACGAACAGACTCCTTGTTATCCGCGCTGTCAGTTGTCAGAAAAGATTTGATTTGATTTAGTAATGATGACTTCTGCCACGTCAGCTTGCGCAATCGGTTGTGTGCGCAAATTAGAATGCGCAATCGGATGGCTGCGCAATCTGTTGTCTGCGTAATTCAACAAGATGATGTATATCTTGATTTCTTGATTTTGTTGATTGATACAACTTGATTTTTTAGGACCTACACTCTCCAGTAACTACATGACTGAGAAACTCCACTCGGTCCGAAAAGAACTCACACTTCGATAATTTGGCATACAACCTCTCCTGCCTCAGAATCCCCACAACTGTCCGCAAGTGCTCTGCGTGCTCCTCCGGCGTCTTCGAGTATATCATGATGTCGTCGATAAATACTACGACAAACTTATCCAGATACTGGTGAAATGTCTTATTCATCAAGTTCATAAAGACAGTTTGGCGTATTTGTGAGACCAAATGGCATCACCAAAAACTCGTACTGCCCGTACTTCGTGTTGAACGTCGTCTTCTGGATGTCTACAGCCCTGACTTTCACCTGGTGGTAACCGATCTCAAATCTATTTTGGAAAACACCTTCGCCCCACTCAACTGGTCGAACAAATCATCTATCCTGGGCAGAGGATATTTTTTTCTAATGGTGATGGTATTCAACGCCCGGTAGTCAATGCACAACCAGACTGTACCATCATTCTTTGGCACAAAAAGCACTGGCGCTCCCCAAGGAGAAGCACTAGATCGAATGAAACATGTCATCAATCTGCTCCTTCATCTCTACGGCCTCCTTGGGGTTCACTCTATAGCAAGCCCGTGATACTGGTGATGAACTCGGTACTAAATCTATAGTGAACTCCACATCTCTGTCAGGCGGAAGTCCTGGAAGATCCTCTGGGAATACATCCATAAACTCCCTAATGATAGGGTGTGGCGGTGCTATCTCCCCAACTGTCGCACAACAGTTTGGCTCTAGGCTGATCTTCGGCCCTGTCCTCCTGACACTGAATGGTGCCGTGCCTGGGGGACTGAACAGAATACTACCCTCATGACAGTCTATAGCTGCATGGGCATAGCTAAGCCAGTCCATCCCCAATATGATATCATACCCGGAGAGTGGCATCACAAAGAATCGTCCCCTAAACTCTCTCCCGGCTATAGTAATAGAGCATCGATAGATACCTCTAATGGACACTGCTCTGCCTTCCGTCATTACTCTACTCATCTCCTCGGTAGGTGTAGCTACTAAGTGGTGTTTATGCATAAACTCTAATGACAGAAAGCTATGTGATGCACCAAAATCAAACAAGCATAGAGCTAGAAAAGTATGCAAATAAACATAACCTGTAATGACATCAGCCAAATAATCTGGCTCCGAAACCTGCTCTGGCTCCAGCTCAAGAGCTAGGCTATAAGCCTTCCCCTGGGGTCCCCTCTGCTGCTGCAGATGTTGCCCAAACCTCTGCTGCTGAGTCGAAAGCGGCGGTCCTCTAGACGGTGGTCCGACACCTGGTACCCTGGCTACTGGGCACTCCCGAAGCTGGTGGGTGGCAGACCCGCAAGCTAAGCACTGCTTCAACCTCTTTCTACAGATGGAGTAATCATGCCCTGGTCTTCGACAAAATATACACAGAGCTCCCTTCTGCGGATGAGGTCCCGGGGCTCTAACTGGTAGGGTTCGGTGATGTGGTGTAGGGGGACGGTAAGTCTGCTGGTGCAGCATCGGTGCTCTCGCCTGGAAAGTCTGACGCTTAGAGGGTCCCTCGAGGTGTACAGAAGCTGGCCTCTTGCAAGACAGAAGACGCTCCTCTATGCTCCGGGCCAACTCTAGGCTCTGGTAGTAGTTAGTCGTACCGTTCACCACTATAAGAACGCCAATGTCTGGAACTAGACCATGGCAAAACCTACGCGTCATCTCTTCAGGGTCTACAACTAGACTAGGAGCGAAACGGCTCAAACGACTAAACTCTGCTGCAAACTCGTCAACAGAACGGTTCCCCTGCTGGATGTTCTGGAATCGTAGCCCCATGGCTACCCTAGCGGTGGTCGAGAAGAATTTCTTCTTGATCTGTGTTTTTAACTGATCCCAAGTGGCCTTCCCTCTCGCGAATAGCGGCTCATTCCGGAACCAAACTCCTGCCAAGTCTATCAGCAGAAATCCCGCTGCCTCGACCTGGAGGTCACTCGACAACCTAGCTCCAAGGAGCTTCCTCTCTACCGAGTCTAGCCAGTCATCTGCTGCTACGATGCCCTCGGTTCCTGTCACGACACGCACCCACTGTGAGGGTACGAGAACGTAACAACGCCCAGCCTACGCCGCAGTGTCGGCGGTAGAATGTTGTTCTAGGTCATGAACTATAACTAGCATAATATGTATACTCTCTATAAGGAGGCCAACACAGAGGTACAACTCAATCACAATCTAAGGTAGAATGTAGCATGATGAAATAGATAAGAAATCCTCAACTGAGGTACAACAGAAAAGAAATACAAGTCTTATCATCTCTAAAATATACAACTCTGAAAATAAAGACAACAGTTAAGCATGAAAAGAAGGAACAGTCTAAGCTATCTACACTATACAAGGTATCATCCTGAGCAGCTGCCTGTACCTCCCCAGGGGTCCAGGTCGCAAGTGTCAACTAGGCAAGCTCCAAGTAAGGGTGCAGGGTTCCTCATCATCCTCTGTAAAATTTTCAACAGGTCCAGTCAGGACGGGAGCGAGCACAAAACATCTCATGCAGTTCATATCATGTTAGGAAATATAAAGCATGCAATAGAGTAAGGTACATGAAACGCTGAAAGAAAAAAGTATATGAAAAACAGTAGAGATTTGATAATAGGAAATATCTAATATGATAAGTAAGAACTGTAAGCCTACTGTGATTTAGAGTACAATATGGTTATGTAAACGGGTTAGGTTGTACAATAAAATGGGACTCCTTTGTACGTGAGTGTACAATGGACATATACAATTTCTTATATAATAGGATTGATCACATAACCACTTCTACTCTCCCTCCCCAATCAATACACAAGGATCCAATTCAGTTACGTTACCTTATACAATGGCTTATACAATGGCTTGTACAATGGCTTGTACAATGGCTTGTACAATGGCTCAATGTGATAATGAGAGTACAATATGCACAATGAGTGTACAATGATAAGGGTATTCAATAAATACAATATGTAAGTGAAACGCACATCACACTATGTATTTAGTGAATACAAGGAGATAACATCTCATCAGAAGATCCGTATAGTACCAATCCGTGATAATGATCGTGTCAGCATCAAGTACAGTAATCTAGAGCAAGAATATAAATCCAGACAAGTATGAAACGGTCAGAGAATGTACTCGCCTCGTATCTGAATGTCTGAAGTAAATGTACTGTCCGAGATGAGGTACCTGACTCCTAGTTAGAGCAACACAAGTCAAGATGTATACAGAGGGTGATATATGAAATGTACAATGCATCTGCATGCTGTCTAGGTCAAACTAGACCAAAGTCAACTCTCGGTCAACTCTAGTCAACTAGACTAGTCAAACTAGGTCAAGTCCTAGCCCAACAAGTCTAATAAGTCTCACTAGGCCTAACCAAACCTAGTCTAGCAATCACACACCAATCACAAGGCTATACAAGCCATCACATTCAATATTATACATAAGAGAAAGGAAGCTAGCATGTAAAGCTATGTGTGTGTGAGAACATGGAGGTATACTTGAAAAGAGAATTCAACACTAGGCTATATATCCTTGTACCCACATAAATACATATCTATATACAGAGGGAAAAAGGAGAGAAGAACATATGTTTGTGTAATGGTGTCAAGCCTAGGCATGTGAGTGTGTATACATGAGTGTGTGTGCATAGCTGTGTATATCACTATGTGTGTGTTAAGAGTGATAGGGTGTGAAGGAAATATGAAATCAAATGTGTGTGTGTGTGAGAATAAGCATGTAATGTGTGTGTGAATGTGAGTGATGAGGGAAATGTGAGGGTGTGTGTGTCTATGAGATAAACTTGTGTGTGTTACAGGGGCTGTGGGTAGCTAGCAAACAGGAAGAAAAGGAAACCTATAACAGGTTATTGACAGCTCAGATTTCAGCTGAAAAGGAAAGGAAGAAATAACTCAAAGCTTCCTAATAAAATACCACATTACTTAATCAATTAATCACCAAACAACCCAAATTCATTCTCAGATTTGTGTGATGTGTCATATATGTGTGTACATGAAAGAGAGAGAGGAGGACTGTGTGTGTATGCATAAAAAGCTAATCTCAGTCCAAAACTGGACTGTTAAGAAATGTGAAGGAATGAACCTGTGTACAGTGAACAGGTAGCTAATAACTGTACATGTAGGTGGGGAAAAATAGTGGCATAGAAGATTGATGTGTATATAAAATGTAGAGTGTGAGAGTTATGTAGAGCATGTATGGATGGTGCAAATTTCAGGTTCAGTCATAAATAAAAAAACAGTTAACAGTGACATGTTCCTTTGTTCAACATGGCAGTTTAGTTTGGTTCCAGGAAGGGGTTCACACAAGCTTGTGTGAAGCAAACTCAGGAAAACACAGCATGTGCAACCTTCATAACCCAGCAACCCAACCTGCATATGCTCAGGTATGCATGTATAACTAAGTTATACCTATTCAATTCTCAGGTTACTACATGAGATCCCCAACTCAGGTTAGCAAGGCTATGTTAAGACACTATTACAACATCATCATCACAACAACAACACCATAGCAAGTCTAAAACCTAAACTATAGCTCAGGAAAACAGAGGCATGTAGGTAATACATTAAGGTTTTAGATAATGGTTCAGTTTAGGCATACATTTCGGGCATGTAAACTAAATTAACATAGGCAAGATGTCTTCAATATTAAATGAACCTTTAATTCACAGAAATTATCATTAATTAACATATTTAGCTCTGAAACCATACTGCATAGGTTCATGAATACAATTACAGGAAGGAGAGTATCAGAATATTGTTCAAACCCAATTTATAAACCAAACCATGAAACCAATCTCAGTTATGTGACAGTGCCCTCTATATATTTCAGGTTTCAGTATGTAGGTGTGTGTCATGGTTGTGAGTGAGGGTGTTCAAGTGTAGAGTGTCAAGAGGGACTTAAACATGCGTGTATGTGTATATATAGGAGGGTGTTTGCAGGAAAACAGGGATATGGAAAGAAAGGAACTCAGTTCATAGTTTTAAGAAGTTTAAACATTCGTTTACAGGTTACTAGTATTGAAATGAAAGAAAAACAGTTTCTAAGGGACAGTAATCCCATAATCTCAGTAAAACAGTAACCCAAAAACAGTTTATCAATTCAAAACAGTTTCCCCTAATTGAATCCCAGATTTCTGAATGAAAACAGTTTCAAATCAACCAAAATTCAGCACACCCTTAGACAACAACTAGGTGAACATATTAGGGATTTAATAGCTTGCAATTAACAGTGTTTAATGGGTTAAAAATAAAGACAAAAACGAAATATGAAATCTGGAAAAGAATTCAGAAATGAGGCTGCATACTAAGGTATCAGAATTTAGGGAAAAGAGAGATTTAACAATCAAAATCAAATTACCATACTAAATTAGTGGTTGGTAATGGAAGAACAACATGTGCACGAGCCCCATACTTTATTTTGTGTCACCCAAAGCCTGACATGGCGTGTCCACACGAAATCAAACACAAAAAGTGCATAACAGCACACTATGCAGTGTACGAGTACACGTGTGTTGTGTACTCGACACAGTACGACACGAGCCTCGTGGTCAAGCACGTGGGTTCGCCTAGTGTAGCTCTTGGTCTGATACAGCCTGACACGGGTCCATGTGTCACAGGGATGTGTCCAGAAGTGCGTATCAGTGCACAAAAATCTACTGAAACAACACAGTATAAAATCAGTGCACAGTCTCGTGCGTGTCCGACACGACACGAGAGTGTCTCAAACTTTGTGGACTTCGTGTCAGTGTCTGCCCCTAGGGCGGTGTCAAATCGTAGGTGTCTACGTGTCGTGTCCGTGTCGCAATCGCACCCGAGCAGCAGGGCATGAACAGTGCCCGTGCACGCACGCGCACGACAGCGTGTTCGCGTGTCCGTGTGGACTCGACACGACACTAAAACCATCTCAGACACGAAAAAACCAATAAACGACACTAAAATGAGTATTCCCATTCAAACATAATCAGAAAACAGTAAGGAAAAACCTATTGGGGCATTAGGTCGAACACCTAGGTAATCCTATTGATACGTGTCTGATACGGACACGTATTCGACACAAGTTGGGGTCAGCTCCTACCTGAGACTAGAGGGGACCTAGGGCTATGCATCCATGATGAATAAACAGTAGGTTAGATAGGGTTTAAGAGGGTTACCAATGGGTTCTCCTCAAGCTCAAAACCTTCAATGAACAGTGCTTTCTACTGTAGCTCGAGCACAAATAGGTTCCCAAATCAGTCCTCTACCTCCATGGACAGTAAGAGGGTGATGGTTAGGTTACAATGCAAAAAGTTTTATTGAAAAAGGTTAAGAAATGACCAAGTTATGAAGGAGTGAATAGAAGGCTCACCTTGTTCTTGAGAATGGAAAAATGATGTGAAGAGGCAAAGGATTTGAGAGGGATTAAATAGGGATGGGATCCCAAGATGGCTGTCCTAAAATCTAGGGTTAGAGTTGATCTAATGGTTCTCCTCATTCTAGGCTAATCAATGGCTAGATGAACTTAGGTTGCATATTACTAGTCTAACTTGACTCATTCTATCTAATGACTAACCAAACTAGTCTAGTCTCTAACTTGATCATGACTAACTAACCCACTAGCCATGGCTAAACCTGACTAACTAGACTAATCTAGGTTAGGTCCAAATCTAGGTTAGGGCTAACACAACACAAGGCAATCAATTAAATGATATTAAAATCACACCATCCCATTATATTAAATTCCAAATAAATATATAATAAATTCAATTAATTCAAAAAGGCCAAAATACCCTCAAGCAAAAATAATGAAGTACCCTAATTACATGGCTAGGCTCTAGGGTAGGCAGTCTCTACGGTTACACTATCAAAACACCAAAATCATAAGTCATGATTTAAAATAGTTTTAAAATGATTAAAAATCACCAAAATCATATCATGATTTAAATATCAATAAATTATAATTATAATTACAAAATTTCAAAATTACCCTCATCTGGAAAACTGGGTGTTACAATCCTACCCACCTTATAAAAATTTCGTACTCGAAATTAAGATGGTAGCAGGCCTTCTAGGTCGAATACCCCACAAACAAAGTCTCAAACATACCGTCAGATAATCATATGCGTCTGTCCAAAATCATGATACTCAGAATCTTCGTCGTGCTAGTGAGCAGGGCTACGATAATCATAAAGTCCTTGACTAAGGTACGTACCTCTAGGTTCATGGTATTTAAAATTTTCGAATTGCCGCATGCGACGGTAAAAACCTTAAATCCTCATACCCGAGAAATACATCCAAAGTCTGACAACGTGTCCTCACTATGCCAACTATCACGACTATCGAAGATTCTAGATTCCATGATTTAGGTGACCTAGCCCATATGATTTTCTCAGAAGAAAAACAAACATAACAAAAGAACAACATGAAAAAATTAATCAATCAGTAAGGAACAGATGGAATCGGATTTCAAGGTAGTTATAAAAGACAATTTTGGGAATGGAATCAAGAAGAACGGAACTTGTAGCAAGATCTCCAATGGTCTGTGCATCCTCGACTGTCTTGACGATAGCTCGCCCGGCTAGCTTCCCCTGGTCTGCTGCTGATGCTGCATAAATCACCGCTGCTGAGAGAAATCAGAAATGATGGGAGAAAATCTCTGTACAGATAGAGGTGCACCTCCAATGTAGCAGAAACGCCAACCTGAGTCGGCATAACAGAAACTGCAGTCTTGGGGCCCTGATGAACATGACGAGAGGTGGCCAGCCTCTCGATAGTACCCCCCGAACCGAAGCGATGAGATCGTGCCTTCCTACTCATCATGAAGACAAATCAAAACAAGAAACAATTTCTGAGAATGAAGCAAAATTTCAAAGAAGGACAGTTTGTATTCAAGGGAAGTCAATAAGCAGCAAATTTAGATAAGAGGAATCTGATTAAGAGTTTTTCCTAATGTGATTGAGTACCTCCAAAAATAATCCTAATCCTGCTGCAGGCTGTAGTGATACTCTAGTTCGAATACCACTACATAAATTCGACCTGCATAGGCCACCACTAAAAACGTGTCACGACCCGCACCCACTGTGAGGGTACGAGAACGTAACAACGCCCAGCCTACGCCGCAGTATCGGCGGTAGAATGTTGTTCTAGGTCATGAACTATAACTAGCATAATATGTATACTCTCCATAAGGAGGCCAACACAGAGGTACAACTCAATCACAATCTAAGGTAGAATGTAGCATGATGAAATAGATAAGAAATCCTCAACTGAGGTACAACAGAAAAGAAATACAAGTCTTATCATCTCTAAAATATACAACTCTGAAAATAAAGACAACAGCTAAGCATGAAAAGAAGGAACAGTCTAAGCTATCTACACTATACAAGGTATCATCCTGAGCAGCTGCCTGAACCTCCCCAGGGGTCCAGGTCGCGAGTGTCAACTAGGCAAGCTCCAAGTAAGGGTGCAGGGTTCCTCATCATCCTCTGTAAAATTTTTAACAGGTCCAGTCAGGACGGAAGCGAGCACAAAACATCTCACGCAGTTCATATCATGTTAGGAAATATAAAGCATGCAATAGAGTAAGGTACATAAAACACTGAAAAAAAGAAGTATATGAAAAATAGTAGAGATTTGATAATAGGAAATATCTAAATATGATAAGTAAGAACTGTAAGCCTACTGTGATTTAGAGTACAATATGGTTATGTAAACGGGTTAGGTTGTACAATAAAATGGGACTCCTTTGTACGTGAGTGTACAATGGACATATACAATTTCTTATACAATAGGATTGATCACATAACCACTTCTACTCTCCCTCCCCAATCAATACACAAGGATCCAATTCAGTTACGTTACCTTATATAATGGCTTGTACAATGGCTTGTACAATGGCTCAATGTGATAATGAGAGTACAATATGCACAATGAGTGTACAATGATAAGGGTATTCAATAAATACAATATGTAAGTGAAACGCACATCACAATATGTATTTAGTGAATACAAGGAGATAACATCTCAGAAGAAGATCCGTATAGTACCAATCCGTGATAATGATCGTGTCAGCATCAAGTACAGTAATCTAGAGCAAGAATATAAATCCAGACAAGTATGAAACAGTCAGAGAATGTACTCGCCTCGTATCTGAATGTCTGAAGTAAATGTACTGTCCGAGATGAGGTATCTGACTCCTAGTTAGAGCAACACAAGTCAAGATGTATACAGAGGGTGATATATGAAATGTGCAATGCATCTGCATGCTGTCTAGGTCAAACTAGACCAAAGTCAACTCTCGGTCAACTCTAGTCATCTAGACCAGTCAAACTAGGTCAAGTCCTAGCCCAACAAGTCTAATAAGTCTCACTAGGCCTAACCAAACCTAGTCTAGCAATCACACACCAATCACAAGGCTATACAAGCCAAACACAAGCCATCACATTCAATATTATACATAAGAGAAAGGAAGCTAGCATGTAAAGCTACGTGTGTGTGAGAACATGGAGGTGTACTTGAAAAGAGAATTCAACACTAGGCTATATATCCTTGTACCCACATAAATACATATCTATATACAGAGGGAAAAAGGAGAGAAGAACATGTGTTTGTGTAATGGTGTCAAGCCTGGGCATGTGAGTGTGTATACATGAGTGTGTGTGCATAGCTGTGTATATCACTATGTGTGTGTGAAGAGTGATAGGGTGTGAAGGAAATATGAAATCAAATGTGTGTGTGAGAATAAGCATGTAATGTGTGTGTGAATGTGAGTGATGAGGGAAATGTGAGGGTGTGTATGTCTATGAGATAAACTTGTGTGTGTTACAAGGGCTGTGGGTAGCTAGCAAACAGGAAGGAAAGGAAACCTATAACAGGTTATTGACAGCTCAGATTTCAGCTGAAAAGGAAAGGAAGAAATAATTCAAAGCTTCCTAATAAAATACCACATTACTTAATCAATTAATCACCAAACAACCCAAATTCATTCTCAGATTTGTGTGATGTGTCATATATGTGTGTACATGAAAGAGAGAGAGAGGAGGACTGTGTGTGTATGCATGAAAAGCTAATCTCAGTCCAAAACTGGACTGTTAAGAAATATGAAGGAATGAACCAGTGTACAGTGAACAGGGAGCCAATAACAGTACATATAGGTGGGGAAAAATAGTGGCATAGAAGATTGATGTGTATATAAAATGTAGAGCGTGAGAGTTATGTAGAGCATGTGTGGATGGTGCAAATTTTAGGTTCAGTCATAAATAAAAAAATAGTTAACAGTGACATGTTCCTGTGTTCAACATGGCAGTTTAGTTTGGTTCCAGAAAAGGGGTTCATACAAGCTTGTGTGAAGCAAACTCAGGAAAACACAGCATGTGCAACCTTCATAACCCAGCAACCCAACCTGCATATGCTCAGGTATGCATGTATAACTCAGTTATACCTATTTAATTCTCAGGTTACTACATGAGATCCCCAACTCAGGTTAGCAAGGCTATGTTAAGACACTATTACAACATCATCATCACAACAACAACACCATAGCAAGTCTAAAACCTAAACTATAGCTCAGGAAAACAGAGGCATGTAGGTAATACATTAAGGTTTTAGATAATGGTTCAGTTTAGGCATACATTTCGGGCATGTAAACTAAATTAACATAGGCAAGATGTCTTCAATATTAAATGAACCTTTAATTCACAGAAATTATCATTAATTAACAGATTTAGCTATGAAACCATACTGCATAGGTTCATGAATACAATTACAGAAAGGAGAGTATCAGAATATTGTTCAAACCCAATTTATAAACCAAGCCATGAAACCAATCTCAGTTATGTGACAGTGCCCTCTATCTATTTCAGGTTTCAATGTGTAGGTGTGTGTCATGGTTGTGAGTGAGGGTGTTCAAGTGTAGAGTGTCAAGAGGGACTTAAACATGTGTGTATGTGTATATGTAGGAGGGTGTTTGCAGGAAAACAGGGATATGGAAAGAAAGGAACTCAGTTCATAGTTTTAAGAAGTTTAACTAACATTCGTTTATAGGTTACTTATATTGAAATGAAAGGAAAACAGTTTCTAAGGGACAGTAATCCCATAATCTCAATAAAACAGTAACCCAAAAACAGTTTATCAATTCAAAACAGTTCCCCCTAATTAAATCCCAGATTTCTGAATGAAAACAGTTTCAAATCAACCAAAATTCAGCAAACCCTTAGATAACAACTAGGTGAACATATTAGGGATTTAATAGCGTGCAATTAACAGTGTTTAATGGGTTAAAAATGAAGACAAAAACGAAATATGAAATCTGGAAAAGAATTCAGAAATGAGGCTGCATACTAAGGTATCAGAATTTAGGGAAAAGAGAGATTTAACAATCAAAATCAAATTACCATACTAAATCAGTGGTTGGTAATGGAAGAACAACATGTGCACGAGCCCCATACTTCATTTCGTGTCACCCAAAGCCTGATACGGCGTGTCCACACGAAATCAAACACAAAAAGTGCATAACAGCACACTGTGCAGTATACGAGTACACGCGTGTCGTGTACTCGACACAGTACGACACGAGCCTCGTGGTCAAGCACGTGGGTTCGTCTAGTGTAGCTCTAGGTCTGATACAGCCTGACACGAGTACACGTGTCACAGGGACGTGTCCAGAAGTGCGTATCAGTGCACGAAAATCCGCTGAAACAACACAGTGTAAAACCAATGCACAGTCTCGTGCGTGTCCGACACGACACGAGAGTGTCTCAAACTTTGTGGACTTCGTGTCAGTGTCTGCCCCTAGGGCTGTGTCAAATCTTAGGTGTCCACATGTCGTGTCCGTGTCACAATCGCACCCGAGCAGCAGGGCATGAACAGTGCCCGTGCACGCACGCGCACGACAGCGTGTTCGTATGTCCGTGTGGACTCGACACGACACTAAAACCATCTCAGACACGAAAAAACCAGTAAGCGACACTAAAATGAGTATTCCCATTCAAACACAATCAGAAAACAGTAAGGAAAAACCTATTGGGGCATTAGGTCGAACACCTAGGTAATCCTATTGATACGTGTCTGATACGGACACGTATTCGACACAAGTTGGGGTCAGCTCCTACCTGAGACTAGAGGGGACCTAGGGCTATGCATCCTTGATGAATAAATAATAGGTTAGATAGGGTTTAAGAGGGTTACCAATGGTTTCTCCTCAAGCTCAAAACCTTCAATGAACAGTGCTTTCTACTGTAGCTCGAGCACAAATAGGTTCCCAAATCAGTCCTCTACCTCCATAGACAGTAAGAGGGTGATGGTTAGGTTACAATGCAAGAAGTTTCATTGAAAAAGGTTAAGAAATGACCAAGTTATGAAGGAGTGAATAGAAGGCTCACCTTGTTCTTGAGAATGGAAAAATGATGTGAAGAGGCAAAGGATTTGAAAGGGATTAAATAGGGAGGGGATCCCAAGATGGCTGCCCTAATATCTAGGGTTAGAGTTGATCTAATGGTTCTCCTCATTCTAGCTAATCAATGGCTAGATAAACTTAGGTTGCACATTACTAGTCTAACTTGACTCATTCTATCTAATGACTAACCAAACTAGTCTAGTCTCTAACTTGATCATGACTAACTAACCCACTAGCCATGGCTAAACCTGACTAACTAGACTAATCTAGGTTAGGTCCAAATCTAGGTTAGGGCTAACACAACATAAGGCAATCAATTAAATGATATTAAAATCACACCATCCCATTATATTAAATTCCAAATAAATATATAATAAATTCAATTAATTCAAAAAGGCCAAAATACCCTCAAGCAAAAATAAAGAAGTACCCTAATCACATGGCTAGGCTCTAGGGTAGACAGTCTCTACGGTTACACTATCAAAACACTAAAATCATAAGTCATAATTTAAAATAGTTTTAAAATAATTAAAAATCACCAAAATCATATCATGATTTAAATATCAATAAATAATAATTATAATTACAAAATTTCAAAATTACTCTCATTTGGAAAACTGGGTGTTACAGTTCCTAAGAACTCCTTGGGGTTCAGACCCATGAAGTCCTTGATTGTCCTTGCTCTCTGTCGTGGCTCTACAAGTGGTGGGACCACGGTACGTTCCTCTGAACGCTCCATGCTCTGGCGGAGTAAGGTGGTCTGCTCCTGATGGGTCGTTAGGAACCCCTGGATCAGAGTGAGCAGTTGGTTCCCGTCGAGTGCGACGGAAGCCTGGGCAGGTATAGTAATAGGTGGTGGTGGGAGTATCGGGTCCTGCTGGGCCTGTGATGTGGAAGGTGGTGGAGGCATTTGGGTTGGTGGATTTGTGGAGTGGGGGAGTGTGGTAGGTGGAGGTGGAGGTGTATCGGTCAACTGGTCAACCGACTGGATAGGGAGTGTGCCATTCTCAGGTGTGACATACTGGGATGAGCGGGTGAGCACCATCTAAATAAAATAGAAGGGACTTATAAGGACTCTTTAAAGTAAACAATCATAAACAGAAAATCTAATTGTAATAGCGAGCATGTGATGTGATGCGTTTCCTATGTTGCAATCCTAGTATTCCTCTAGGTGTTCTAAGCGTCATTCCTAATGTTGTCTAGTTACCTTAAGTTCCTAATTGCAGGCATGCTTGGTACAATAACATAACCAAACAATTTAGCCTCAACCTGCATGGGCCACCACTAAAAACATGTCACGATCCGCTACCCAAATTGTTTGGCCGGGCCGAGTCATGTCCAGCCTACGCTGGAGATAAAATGTAGTAAGCTGTTCTAAGGATAACAAAATATGACTAAAATGTGCTAACAGTTCTATATGTAATAAAGAGTCAGAAAAGTTCCAAAAACAAAAGTCATCTCGTATAATAGTAAGTTCCAAGTACAAGTCCAAAAAAAGTAAAGCTGGATACAGGTCCAGTCACAAAATACATAGTCTAACAATATGACTATTCTCGGAACCTCGAGTAACTACACAAACTAGACGAGTTTCTCCGCAGGTACATCCTCGTAAGATAAAGCCTGGTCCTCGGGAGCAACTCCATAATAGAAATCACAAAGCAACTCCTCCCCAGTAAGGATATCTACAACGTTATCCTGTCAGGACGGGAGCAAGCACTGATTCTAGCAAAATAAATATATGGAACATGAAATGAATAGGAATGTAATAAACTGGAATCATGGCATATCATAATCTATCATGGCAAGGACACATATGTCATGGAGACAGATGTATATGTAATGTTTAAAACTGTAGCAGGTACATGATCGTCAATAGGTGTACAATGTACAGGTGTACAATGTACAGGGGCACATAATGAAATGTACTTCCGTACAAGTGATACAACAATAGATGTACATACGCACAAATCCGCTTTGAGATAAAGGCCTACGGTGCAGTAATCATATAAAATGAAATTTTGCTCGATAAATACATACGGAGAAGGGGGCATGATCACGTACTCTACTAACAGTTTTTCTATAATCCAGATTCTAAACATATGAAAGATATATAAAGACTGTTCTAAGCATGGTAGGGACTGAAAATAAATATAACATGTGAAGATTTAACTTGCTACCCCAAGGATCAACATTTAACATGGGATCGCAGTTCATTGTTATAATAGTATGTAAAGTTTGTAGAAGTACTTGCCTTTAGCAAAGCAAAGTAGTGATAGAAATGCTGTAGATGCCTGGTGACTCGTCACTGTAGAAATAACACATAAACTTAGTTTTTATACTAAGTTAAACACTAAGACACTAGTTGTGTGATACGACTTTCTGACTGGACACCTAGCCAAATGATTACTTTAGCATAGGAGACCAATGTGGGGTGACACAATACCCAAACTAACTTTCTAGGGTCTTTACACTAGTGCGGAGTGAGGTCCAATACTATAATAACTCAAAATAACACAAATCATTGCAAGTCGTAACTCTTCAATAAATAAATCAAACTGTACACTATGTTCCAACAATTTTTGAGATAGACAAAAAGCTCAATTTTACATAAAATAAAGTACCAAAATGATCCTTGTTAATTATAGAAATTTATACTAATTTTTCTAAAATTTATAAACCTTCATAAATATTTATTAAAAATCAGCAAACATATGTATCCTGAAAATGGGTTCTATTTTCCCATTTTTATAAAATACCAAATTACTTATTAAATGCTGGAAAAATTATAATAAATTAGCTAAATTAATATAGTATTTAAATACAATTTTTCTAGATTTTTACAGCAATTAAAATATATATAAAAATTCAAAACCCGCAAGTACCAACTTCTGGAAAATAATTAATTAATTAATTACTATTTTGTCCATGTATTCGAAATTGAACCGAAGTCCAAATATAGGACCCAAAGCCATGAATCAAGTCCAATATGACTTGTACAAACTCTGAATGTATTAGACACAATTTGGCCCAAAAATCTATGCTAGGTTTGGACATCAATTGGCCATGATTATAGAATGCAGTAATATATACATAAATATATTTTAAAGTGCTAAAATATACAAGTCACAAATTATAAAATAACTTGTGAAATTTTAGATAATAATAATTAGCACTAAAATTTGTATTTGAAAATATATACATAATTATACAACAAACACAATTATATATATATACATATATATATATATATATATATATATATATATATATATATATATATATAATAAATATACATATATATAAAATACTAAATATAAAATATAGATATATATATATATAAATACAATATATATGCATATAACAGTATATATAATAATATATATATATATATATATATATATACATATAAATACATATACATATATACACATATATATATAAATACATATATACATATATATAATAAAATAAAATAAAAACAAAACAAAACAAAACAAAACAAAACAGAAAAAGAAAGAAAGGGGGGCTCGAACTCGGCCAGGGGCAGGAGAGGGGGGTTTTAGCGCGATCGGGCTGGTCAGGGGGTCAGCCCGGGTCAATTGTTAGGGTTAGATTTTAGTTAAATTTATTAGGGTTTAGGTTAACGGGTTGCAAACCCGATAGCATATTCTTCGTGTCCTGACAGTCAAGGACACGAAGAACGGTCGAGTCCAAGTTTTCGGGTCGTGTACGACACGCACAACTCGAGTTAGACGTGTCCAGGCTTACCTACGCATTGCTCGTGTCCTGGCGAGTCACCTATGCGAATACGAGTCGTATCGGAGAAGGAAAAGCATGGTGACACGTATGTGTCCTAGTCGAGCGTGCTGTTGATGCTGTGATAGGGCGGAGGAAGCGTCGAGGTTGGTGGAGGAAGGCGACGCTGTGTTCGTCTCGGCGAGACACGTCAAGTGGTGGTGGTTGGGGCGGTCGAAGTGCTCTGTAGGCGTCGGGCCAGGCTTGAGTGATCTCCGGCGAGGCTAGTCGGGGAAGACGGGTCGATTGCGGTGGCTTAGGACGGCTGTGGTGGTCGGGTGAGTCTAGGGTTAGGGTTTGGGGGTTGGGTGCTATTTTAGGAGGGCAGGGCGGTCGAATTAGGGTTTGAATTAGGATTAGGGTTAGGTTTTAGGTCGGGTTGTCGGGGCGGTGGTCAGCCAGCCGTCGGTCGTCGGCGGCAGGTAGGGAGGAGAGAGAAAGAACGTGAGGAGGGGTGATGGTAGTTTGCAGTAAGGCCCCCACAGTTTGGGGTCTTCCAGAAAAGCCCTAAGCCTATCGGTTTGCAAATAAAATTTGCAAACCGCAATTAAAACACTTCATATATTTGCAAATCAATAGTAAAACAAATCAACAAATTACAATTCGATGTTAAAATAATTCAAATATTTACAAATTGATATATTTTACCTTAAAATTAATTAAAAATCATTTAAAAATTCTAGAAAAATTCCTAATAATCATATTAATTTATTTTAAATATATAAAGACTATTAAAAATTTTAAAAATAATATTTTGAAATCTAGGACTTACAAAAAGGGAGGGTTTCATTATATATATATATATATATATATATATATATATATATATATATATATATATATATATATATATATATATATATTCAATATTATTGATATTGATTGGATATTATATTTTGGAAATACGATAACTTGCTAAATATATTTTTAGATTTTTCTGGAATAATAAGCTAGAAATATATATGCATTATAGTATAACTATATTTGGTTATATGTATATATAACTAAAGAGAGTGGGTACTTTTATTTTATTATAGGAATATTTATAAAGTAAGAAGTACATATATATAAATAGAAGTTGTTATGTGCTACTTTATTTGGGTACTAGTGTAAAATAGGGCAATAAATATTGCTTGTTTTCATATGTAGATGGTAGATATTTATTCTAAATGTATATCCATATATGGTATTTAATATATAAATAATTTGTTTGTTTGTATACATCAATGCTTATAACGTTATAAAAAGGACTGCTACAGCAACCCAATCTTCCCGACCCCAGCCCGAGCCAGGGCAAACAAAACCGAGCCCCAAATTCCATATAGAGCCGACCCCTTCCCCCTCTTATGTATATATATATATATATCGAGAGTGAGAGAGACGAGAAAAACCTCTCAAAACCCTAACCCAGTCCCTAATCGAGCAACCTACCAACCGACGACCACCCATGTCCCTCTGTGCCATCACCTGACATGCCAAGGCCGCCAAAGCGTCGTCCAGTTGCTGGCCCACGCGCGTAAGAACAGGGCACAACCGCAGCAACAATTGCACCCGAGAGGCCAACTTCGTAGGTATCATACTCCCTCGTCTCATCATCGTTTTTTGAACCAATTAGTTCAATAGGAAGACAACCTGTACGGCTTCCCACAACTTCAATTAGTTTGAATTTAGGTGCCCTATGTTGCTCGATAAATCGACATAAACATTATCAAAAAACTGCTCAAAAATAATTAGAAAACTGTTGCGAACCCCCAACTTGGGAGGTTGATTGCCATTAACATATTAAGAATTTTAGAAAACTACTTGATGGGAGTTTTAGACAACCTATACATGTTCAAATCAGTTCAAAAATTAGTTTGAATTTAGGTGCCCTTCTTTTACTTCTAATTGTAGTCGTTTGCTTCATTGGTTAAATCAGTTTGAAAATAGAAAAAAATTAGTTTTATAATAGTCAATTTTTGGAAAATCTTACCGATAGGATGTGCGCCCCGACAAACCGGGCGACGTGGTCGCAAACCGAAAGCATCAAAAGGTGCATATCGACTTCGCAGATGTGTGATTTTTGACGGAACTCGATTTTGTTGTGTGTACGCGACGAATTCGAGGCGTATACGTTAAAAACACCGTATCGGCCTCTTTGCAAACTAGCCAATTACTTTGTACACGTTCGTCATCTTGAGACGAAACTTGTGCCAGCAGGACCGTGTCATTTTTTTGGTCCTGTATGCCAAGTTGGGTTCATCTCGTGAAACCAACCCGTAGACAGGTAGTTTGATGACTTTAGAGAATGTAGGCTCTGGCATGCTTTTGGTACAAAAGGGTCCAACGTCGAACATTATTTTGACCCAAAATTACTGTTTTGCCGCTGTGTCCAGAATTGGACTTATGGGTAGCCTATTCTAGCAATTTTGCTTATTCCGAGAATGTTGGCAATATCTGTTTTCACAATTGCATCTGAAGATGTTTACGGGAGTTCAGGTTTCGAGAATCTTTATTTGACGAGTTGTTTGCAGGACTTTCGCTACCACCATGGGCAAGTATACCTTGTCGAAACTTATACAATATTTGCATATTTTTCTTCCTATTGTATTTTTTTCATATTGTCATGCTTCTTATTCCACTTGGGTATCATCTACTACCTTCTTGTTTTATAGATTTACGTGCATGTATAGGATATTAGTTATTTTTATTTTATTGATTTTTGGTCTTCCTAGTGTTCACCATATCTTGTGATAGAGTTGTCAGTTATGCCATGTTTCCTTGATGACTTGACCTAGTCGCGATTGAT